>CM071583.1:16425887-16600887 GCA_036426205.1 Ascaphus truei
TGAACCTCCGCCATGTGACCAAATTTGCACCCAGACCCACCCAAGACCATATATATAGATCTTCCCACATGGCCATGAGTAAGTCTTGGGTGGGTCTGGGTGCAAATTTGGTCACATGGCGGAGGTTCATTGATGATATTGTCTTTGTGTGGAAGGGTACATTGGAGGATTTGGAAACTTTTTTTATGTATCTGAATAATAACGATTTAAATCTTAAATTTACCTCCACCTTTAGTAAGACCACTGTAAACTTTCTGGACTTAACTATATATATAGAAAACAATGTGATTAAAACAAAAAATTTCTTTAAAGAAGTAGATGCCAACAATTACATCTTGAAGTCCAGTTGCCATTTAAATAGATGGATAAACAATATTCCATATGGCCAATACTGCAGACTTAAAAGAAATTGCACAGATAATGAGGTGTATGAAGAACAATCCATTATTTTGTCCAGAAAGTTTTCAGAACGTAACTACAAACCTAGTGTCATAAATAATGCACTAGACAAAACAAGACAAGTATCAAGAGAATCTATGTTAACCCCGAAGATAAAAGCCAATAGGGATGATAATTTAAAAGTACCCTTTATCACCCAATACAATAGAGATGCATATAAAATAAATAACATACTGAATAAACATTGGTCTATTCTAAAGAATGATCCCATCATAGGTACCTCCCTCCCTGACAGAGTCCAAATGGTGTACAAGAAAGCACCAAACATAAAAAAACTGGTAGCACCCAGCGCTTTGAGGGGGACTCCAATTACAAAAAACCCCACGTGGCTAGAACCACCAAAAGGGTTCTTTGATTGCAAATTTTGCACGGCCTGCCACTACAGCTGTAAAAATACAAATACCTTTCAATCAAATATTACTAAGAAGATATATAATATAAAACATCATTTAAACTGTAGATCCAATTTTGTTATTTATATGATTGAGTGCGAGTGTGGCTTACAATATATAGGGAAAACTATAAGACCCCTGAAAACACGCATTTTGGAACACATAGGCAACATAAAAAGGAAAATGACCACCCATAGTGTTCCAAACCACTTTCTGATGGTACATAACGCGGACCCGAAAGGGTTAAAATTTAAAGCTATAGAGCAAGTTATGCCACATTGGAGAGGGGGAAATAGACACACAGCATTAATCAAAAGAGAATCATTCTGGATGTTCGAATTAAAAACCATGTCTCCGTCCGGTTTGAATCTAGAGTTTGATTTAAAACCTTTTCTGTGAATGTTAATGAACTAACACTTTGTTTTTGATTTCATTTTTAGAAACTGCCTTCTGCCAAACCCAACTAATGCTATGCACTTTATATCCCTCCATATAGAATAGGGATATCCCCCTCCTAATACCTGTTTTCAATATTTTAAATATTTTTAATTTTTGTACTTTGATATTGATTTTTAATTGATTTTATAAACAAATATTTTTTAAACAATTTTAAACATTTTTTAACACTGTTTGCGGTCTGAGGACAAAATAAATATATGTATTTTAATTGATTGTATAAAAGATGTGTATTTTATGATGAATTGTTATAAAAACATGTGATTCACACTAGAATACTGTAAGCATATGAATTTATGGTATATGTAATAGCAAGAGAGTCCGGTTCAGGTCTTATTATAGTCTCAAGCATACACAATTAACCTTAATAGAATCAGGTGAATTACCAGCCAATTAGAACACAATCTAGGGTATATATATCACCATTGAGCAATAGAATGTCACTCCTGATGAAACCTATGTGGTGAAACGCGTAGAGTGACGCTCTATCCCTGAGACGGCCGGAACCCCAGGAAGTGGACGCGGCGGATGACATCACTTCCGGTGTTTGGAACGCACCGGTGGAACGCACGCCACGAGAGAGGGGGAGCTGAAACATCATTCACCCGGCCGGAGAGATCCATTGAGATCTAAATGCTTATCCCTATTTGAAACCATGTGAGTGTAAACTTGTTTGACTTACCTTCATAAATGATACATACAGTCTGCACTATGTCCAGTCGTATCTTTGATTAAGGTTCCTGGGAGTACATCTGTATGGGGCTGCATTGACTGCTGTATTTCCTGATGACTGAAGGACTAACAACAATACCTTAAAAGATACCTTTATGTGCCTGAATAACCTCACACGTTTGTGAGTATATATTGAGAGCAGTGCCATCTGTATTTGATATTATCCATTTCACCTTAACAATATTGCACTATCACCATTGTATTTCATTCTTTTTTTACATATATTGCGCTTCCCGGACATTTCATCACTACAAGTCCCTCTGCAAGCAGGGGGTCCCCGGAGCTGAAACGTAAGGCGTTCAGTTCCAGAGACATCCTGACTCAATACCCTATTAAAAAAATGAAATAACAAAAAACGGCATGGATTGCACCCAGGATTGTAGTATCGAGGCAATATCCCCGACCTACATAAACTATATGCAGCACAGAAACATTTACTCCGGGAACAAGGAACCTGGCTGCCCAGAATTACCTGCATCTACACTTCATAAGGGAACTAAACTAACATTCGGGTTCCAGCTTTAATTTTTCCTACATAGAGACTATGATTTATAATTAGTTAATACAAATTGCTATACGTCCCCCTTATACAACACGAGCGATTATGGGATTCCAGGTGTCACTTAAAGGGATACATTCTCTGCTGCAGGGAAGGGCTCAAACCGGACCCCTGGACTCTTTATACACGGACCTGCAGTCCCTCCAGCTTGCTTTCCTTCTCTGGATCCTCGGGGGCCTTGGTGAGGAAACAGTGGTTGCAGCATTTCTTCAGTTCCATCACAATGTTCAGGAAGCCGGACGTGCTGCCTCTTGTGCCCTTGGAGAGAGCCTTGTAGTTCCTTGTTAAAATCCACCTGCAAGCAAAGTAAGAGAGGTGAGAGCTGCCGTCGGTCCCCGCGGGATGGAGACCATCCCACCATGCAAGGACTATTCCATAGTGCGTTAAATGTGATTCTCTTCGATTTAACAGTATCAACGTGCTATGGTTTCCACCAGACGAGGCTCACTTGTAATACTGCTTCTGCAGAGCACACATCTCTACTCTGAGGATTTGCTCCACTTTGGCTGGCAGAGACTTCTCAACGTCCTTCTTGACCCTACGCAGAAGGAAAGGCTCCAGCACCTTGTGAAGGCTTTGGTAACCATTGTCTCTCCCTTTGCCGTGTTCGTCTTCAAAGTCTTCCCAATACTCAAACCTAGAGGGAAGATGAGAAGACAGCGTAACTACGGGTATCATATTATTATGCTCGTGTGGAACCAGCCAAACTATCTGATGGCAACCCAAAACCTACACAAAAACAAATCCGATTTCCCTAAAAGAACAAGCACACAGTATGGATGTGACCCATCCTTAGAACGGGGCTCACTTAGAGAATAGCAGACTAATTATTCGTGTAGTGCAACTCTCAAGGGTCGTGCTGCACACTGGGAAGATTCTCCGAGAGATAAAAAGGGAAAATGTAATGTATCAAATCAGGAGGTACAGCCACGTCTCTCACACATTTCCCATCTTAACGCTCTGTAGGAAACCTTCCATTGTAGAACCGTTGATGGTGACAGAATACAGCTCTATTTAGGAGTCCGTGAGCACAGGTGAAGGGTTTGTACTGCGATACGTCACTTCCCTCTTCTACAGTGTCTACAGAATACGTTGCCAGAATACGTTGCCAGAGGTGGGGACATCACCAATACTGGATACATTGCAAGGGGGGTTTATTGTGCTCCAAAATGTAACCCTTTCCCTGCCATGAGGGCACGCAACGTGTTGCTGGCAGTGAAACAGTCTGTGCCAGGGTTGAATGGAGGTTATACCGCTTATATATTTATATATCACCTTTTCCACTATTTTGGTGTTTACGGGTTAAGTCACTTATTATTGGTACGATGTGGACCTTTTAATTTGGTTCACTACATAATATATCTATATCACGACTTCTTTTCACTGGGATTGTATAGGAGAGTGTTAGAGCGCCAGCCACTGTGTTAGTACATTATCTGTTGCTGGCAGTGACTAGGACAACAAAAAGCAGCATATTACAAACGGTGGTAAATAAATACAATAGTCCGACCGTACCTTTCTGGCATAATAAAGTGCAGCAGGGACCACAGCTCTTTCAGCGAGTTCTGCAGGGGAGTTCCAGTGATCAGAAGCCTGTGGTTGGACTTAAAATCGATGAGTGTTTTATAGAGTAAAGAATCGTCATTCTTCAACCGATGGGCTTCATCCACACCAAGAAAAGCCCAGTTAATACTGCTCAGGACAGTCTGCAGCAAAAAGAAAATCTCCAGTCAGGGTATCACAGGGCCTAGCAAATGATTGTGGTGTGTTTTGAAGGGATATTAACACTGCTCGAAAAAAAACAACACATTTTGTAAGGAATCAATATAATTGGCTTCCAATCATCCGTCAATAAAGTAAAACGTTTTTATAGTTCTTTCTGTTTTTCTCCAGCATAAAAATGCAATGTGAACTTTTCATCAACCAATGCTGACTATTTACAAATATCGCAGTACAAACGACACGGGGTCATCCCTTAAGGTCGGAGGAAGAGATTTCACCAGCAGCGAAGAAAACGGTTCTTTATAGTAAGGGCACTTAAATAGTTTCCTTTACTACCCACGGAGACGGGGAAGGCAGATACAGAAGATAGCTTTAAGAAAAAGTTACAGGTTTTGAGAAATTAAAGGTATACAGGGACCTGCCAAATAAGTTTAACACAGGGAGGATGTTGATCCATTACTGGAGATAAGAATTTATATTTTCCCCTTTCAGGTGGGCTAATGTGTCACTGGGGTTTATGGTTAGACTTCCACTGGATCAATACAAACATAGAGGCATATCGCAGCCAATCACATGCTATATATGTCTTTTCTCATCCTCACCAACCATTCGGCTTTCTAAGGAGAAGAGGAGGACACTTAGCCTGTGTAAGGAGAAGGCATGTCCTACTAGAACCCCATAAACATTACACAAGAGCAAGACCTAGGGCTGGACCCCGCTGGCTACTGCAGCGCCCGCTATGGCGGACATTGCAGGGACGAGAGCCCTCCCCTCAATGGTGCTGGGCGCGCTGCGAGAGGGGGCCGCAGCGCTGCGGCGCGAGTTGCTCCTGCTCTCAATAGAATTGAGAGCAGGACTCGCTACGGAGCGCTAAGCCACGACCCCGGCGGTTCAGCCAATGAGGACGAACCTGCCAGGTGACGTCATGGCCGCGCCCCTGTTACTCCCTCGCCAGGCCCCTCCCCCCCCCCGGTCTTTTGGTCTGCAGCTCCCTGCAGAGCGGGGAATCGGCTGCACGCGCCGCCAGTCTCGCGGGCGCGCGTGCAGCGGAGGTACTGGGGCCTCAGCCTTACAAGGAAATGTAAACCTCCTGTGTTTCAGGCGATCAAACCCAACACAGAGAAATGAGTGTAAGTGCGTTGCAACGGACTCCTGGATTATTTTGCAGAAAAGGGGTAAACTTATTCTCCTTAACTGATGAGACCAGTGGAGATTTAAGAGGACTTAGAACTGCTGTGGTAACAATCTTCTTATTCTGTATGAAAGAAAAGGCATTTTGGTGTTTTTAATAAATAGGGCTCGTTTTCAGTGAAATGGACATCTCGGGTCCCTGCTGCTGGGTGAGGGAACGAAGCACTCGCTATTACTGCCTGAAACCCCGGAAAGTATTTCAGCAACGATTATAAAGAGATCCGAATTGTGTTATATCCCACCTTATCTTTTAGCAAAATCTCATAGGTTGTAAGTATTGTATTAAACTTCATCTTCTTGCTCTGCTGATGGGCCCACTCATACTCCCGTATCTGGAAGAGAATAGGCATGAAAATGTCAGCGGCAGAAGGGGCGAGTGTCCGAAGCGCTGCTTGTTACAATGTATCCTATGAGCGTAGTTCCAGGTCTATTCTGGCAACAAAGTGATAAGAACAGCCGGTCCTGGTTCTCCTGGTAAACGTTTCCATGAACCATATATTACATGCATGTTTGAACTCCACCACCGACCAGCTCGTCTCGGTGAGACTCACCGTGTTTCTGCTCCCGACGTCTCCTATGTAAACCACCACATTTATAATGGGTGCCCAGATCTCAAACTCCCGCTGCCAGGATGTTAGCGTAGATAAAGGCACCACTATGAGGAACGGGCCATACAGGAGATGCTGGTGGAACAGGTAGGAGAGGAAGGAAATGGTCTGTATGGTCTTTCCCAAGCCCATCTCGTCGGCGAGGATCACGCTGTTGTTCCTGCAGCCAAGGAAAACAAGACGACATCTCGTGACTTCACAATGCGACATACACGTACAAGTGAGCGGTTACATAGTATGGGTAAAGATGACACTTTGATAGAACGTGGACATGCAGCTCTCAGGGTTACTATCCCAGTGGTACTGTTATTAGATTAAGTTATCCATTAATTAATGCTCCTAATAAATGATGGAAAACTTTACCAAAGATAACGCTACCAGCCAGGTGCTGAAACGGCCGACATTTACTCGTGAACCAGATTTGCGCTCCCGTACGTACTTGCACCACGAGTGAGCCAGCCAGTTGAGACCCTCCAGCTGATAATCTCGTAGCTCCAGGGTTTCACTACCAATGTGAGACGGCTGTTTCTTTAAGGTAACAAACCTGGGTCTCTGCCTCAGAACCTGGTGATGGAGAACACTTCGTTACTATGGTGATACAGGATAATGAGGGGGGGGGGGGGGATCTGCATAGTAAAGGGTAGGATCCGGCTGATTTCCATGCATTGCTTTATTACGGATTAGCACATTTAGAATTATTAACTATAACTGGCTGCAGGTATCATGGAAATGGCCACTGCTCTAACCCTCCAGGCCAACAACACAACTATATCATCACAACTACACACAAGGGTTAAGTGTACACAAAAGAGCCCCAATATTTTTTTTTACAAAGAACACAAATGTAACATTACAAATACATGGGTCATTCACAGTTTACATATGTTGAAAGGTAAGGTGTAATGTAACTGGCTATGTGTAATTGCGCTTGTTAACACTTTATAGGCGCGCAGCGTAAAAACGGAATTCTATGAGTTGAAGCCTTCAACAAGATATATATCTTTGCACTGGCTGCCAATGCAAGACTCCTAATGGTTTCTAGACTGCGCCTAGATGCCAATTCTGCACTCTGGCTGTCCGGAGGAGACTGCTGTTTTTGTTCTGTTCAGTTTCTTTAGAATAAAAGTGAACTAGAATAGTTTCTACTTCCTTCCTTCTACTTTATTAAGAGCAGCACTGTTATTATACAGAATAAACCTTGCGGTCACTAATAATAAGAATAGCAATGCGCAGTAGAGCGTTAGTATAGATCTACCTTGCAGTCTCTTGTCGGGGTGGTTTTCGAGTTGTTTCGGCTGTTGAAGCTATCAATGCAATGCTGGAACTTCTTCCCAATAAGAGCCCCATCCTCCCAGCTGCAGTCTGCGTAGGGAAGGCCCATCCACTTGCACAGGTATTCCGGCTCGTTGGAAGAAGACGCTTTCCTGCTATGAACTACACAACAGTTTAGAGAAAAGTGTTTAGCATTTTTTATGCTCACTTAAGTCACACACAGAGTGAGGAGTGCTACAGTATCGATATGTTACACTTTCCCTCGCTCTGCATGCAATCTGTGTAATCTATTCTCCCCAATCCCATTTTACCTGGAATGTCGGCGTTTCCGGGGACAGACTTGCTGGTCTTCGTGGCTGCGTATGAAAGAAGAGATTCTGGGTATTTATCACTTGTAAAGTACCATCCTTTTCTCCAAGTATTCCAAAAGTGACATATTCTAAGTGTCGCCCATCTTCACCGACACAGTAACACTGCCGGCCAATGGCGTTCCCCATCAAGGCGTTACACGGGTTTAAGGAAGTGTTTCTGGTCTGCGTTACATTTGTCTCTCCTGATCAGCCGTAATGGCGAGACTGCCGTCAGAATATCTGGGATGGGAGAGGGGCGCGGTCCTCAAACCTTCCAATCTACACTAACAGAAAATGTATTTTATTCAATATTAAATCTTACTGGTTATTTCTGTGGCCAAGATCCCTTTTTTTAAACTAGCGTGAATCGGAATGAAAAAAAGAGGAAGCCAAAATCGTTTGTTTTGAGAGTTCCCTGCAAGTTATACAGAAGGACGGCCGTGTCGCTAATTACGACTTTCTTCCGTTTTGGCCAAAAAATCCGATTATTTCCCTGCGAATCAGGAAGATGGAAAAAGCGTCCGTGACTTCTTCTCTGCCACAGAAACCTACGTTCAGTGCGTAGCAGGCGTCTAATACAATTAGCAGCGGCCATTTCGCCACCGGGACGGTGCGACGCCGCAGGTGACCAGAGTTCGAGCCATTTTGGGTAGTCCTAATCTTAACCTTCAACGTTAACCCCTAACCCCAGGGGCGAAAAAAATGGAGGTGGTGAAACAGTCGCGGCCAATTGCCCCATTCCGTTAGAGTTCCCCTCCTGGACTGTTAAGAGCGCAAAGTAGGAACATGTTCGTATTGCCGTTTATAAATATTTCGGTTTAATAAAGGAATGGGAGACAAAGGGATACTATGTATTAGTGGCGTTTTTAAACATTTCATGTGCGACAAAATCCATCTTTTTTAGGAGATTTATCCCAAACCCTGTTCATACATAAATTAGCGGAAATCGGACGTTTTAGCGTAGCAGAGAGTTACACTGTATATATACACACCTATAATATTGTATGCACCTATAATATTGTATATACACCTATAATATTGTATATACACCTGTAACATTGTTCCCTCTCTGGTTAGATTAATAGCGCTTACCTATGACTCTCTCCACTATCTGATACTGTTTGTTTAATTCGGTGGTCAATTCTTGCTTGCAGTTGAAGTATTCTACATCTTCAGGGCTAACTTTGGATAACCTGAAAGTAAATAAATAAATATGATCCGCAATTCCTGCAATGCGCTGCAGCAGAGCAAGGGTTAATGGCCTTTGCGCCACCTTGTATAATAAGACGCGCGCTATACGTACCATTGTTTGATTTCGTCTTCCTTCTTCTTGAAGTTCTCCAGCTTTTTCAGGCCTTTCACCTTCTGCTGTTGGAGGGTCTCCTCGCTCTCCCAGGTGCTGTGGATGTAAGACCACCCTTTCCATTTGATGAGATACTGAGGGTCTCCCTCCTCCGTTTCCGGGTCGAAGTCAGCGCTGGGATTCCCATTCGCTTCGGCAGCATACACCGTCGTTGCGGCTCCGGTGGCTGAAATGGCACAATTAATAATAAATAATAATAAAATTATATATAATATATATATATATATATATATTATATATATATATATATATATATATATATATATACATATACACACAACAGTATTTATAAATAGGACACCCCCCCCCCCCCCCTAGAGGTTACGCGGTTTCTATCTCCCTATTGGCGGATAAATCTTAGACCAATAGGGAACCGCAACATCACGGGCTGGGGATTCCTATTGGACGGACATTTAAATCCCCTGGATGACATCAGCAACTTCACCAGGAAGTATCTTGGGGTTCGGGGGTCACAGAGGTGAAAATAGCACGGTCATCTCAGGAGGACACATGGCATCGGGTAGCGGCCAATTAGCAAAGAAGTTACTTTTCACCATTGAGATATTTTAATATACAGTGCGAGTAATCTCTACACTGCCGCACACCTAAGTATACAGCTCGCGCTCTCACTGCCGCACACCGGAGTATACAGCTCGCGCTCTCACTGCCGCACACCGGAGTATACAGCTCGCGCTCTCGCTGCCGCACACCAGAGTATACAGCTCACGTTCTCTCTGCGCTGCCGCACCCCAGTATAAGTTTGCGTTCTCCCAGCGCTGCCACACCCCAGTATACAGCACGCGTTCTCCCAGCGCTGCCGCCCACCTCAGTATAAAGCTCACGTTCTCGCTGCGGTTTTTCCTCACCTCCTTTCTTCCCAATTCTGGAGTCCAATACTTTCTCTATCGTTTCGTGGCTTTCCTCCTGCTCCTCCACCTCCTCTCCGGCCATTTCAATCAGGTCGTCCGAATCCGTTTCAAAGTCATCGTCCTCTTTATAGCTGTGACCATTAGGGAAACCGTTACGCAACGATGACACGCACA
Organism: Ascaphus truei; assembly: GCA_036426205.1. Classification (NCBI taxonomy): domain Eukaryota; kingdom Metazoa; phylum Chordata; class Amphibia; order Anura; family Ascaphidae; genus Ascaphus; species Ascaphus truei. The sequence goes on from CM071583.1 coordinate 16,436,035, forward strand.
CGTGGAACACTTCACTCCCGGGCCACGGACACACGGATACACTACATCTCATATTGTGATGGACACGACACACCCAACAAAATGATCTAAAAGGCTTCAATTGGGGGCTGGGCGAGCCCTCGTTTAGAGAAAGCATGGGGGGCTTCCTCTGACACAGGGAGACTGTAGGGAGACCCCGTAGCAGTGGTCACTTCAGCACATTCATTCCCAGAGATTACATTGTCTCTATAAATGTATACACAATAACACTGCAGCACAGATTCAGAGACTTTAACCAGCGGGGGTTCACAATGCGCTAACTCCGGTCCTCAAGGGCCACCAACAGGTCAGGTTTTCAGGATATCCCTGATACAGCACAGGTGGCTCAATCAGTCCCAGCTTCAGTACAGGTGGGCTCAATCTTCGACTGAGCTACCTGTGCTGAAGCAGGGATAACATGAAAACCTGACCTGTTGGTGGCCCCTGAGGACCGGAGTTGGCCGCCATCGCTGCTCTAAATACCCGAAACGATGACCAAAAAGACTAAATCTTTTGTTTAAATCCTAAACTGGTGAAAGTTCAGACCTTAAAGAACCCAAAGTAGAACGGACCTTACCTGAAATTCTTAGCCGCTCTTCCCCTGGTTTGCCTTTGGGGGGTTTCATCCTCATCATCGTCATCCTCGTCGGAAGAGTCCTGCGCTCTTTTCTTCCCACGCTGAAGCCTGGTCTGCTGCCGGGTATTGGCCCTGGATGCCGCACTAAAAAGGCACCGGCGACACAGCGCATTCATCACCATACTGTCCCCGGTGTAGAGATACTGGGTCGGAATTCGGGACGCGCTGCGGTAGCAGGGGCGGACGTGGGGAGGGTGTACTCACCGTTTTGGTATCAGGCGTCGGGCTCTGACTTTCTTCTGTTCTGTGTCACTGTCGGCACTGCTGGCTTCCTCGTCATCCTCATCTTCCTCGTCATCTTCATCTGAAGATTCTTTCTTTATCTCTCTGGGAATAACACAAACCCCACAGAAATGGACGTGAATTCCACAGAACACCCCCTGTCCGGGACAGGCGGACCGTACAATAAGGGACGGCATGGAAGTACTAACCCACGATCTCTCTCACACTGTGAAATGCTGCAAACTGCATGAAAATGTTTGCGCACGCACAGAAATATTATTGTATAAATAATAATTAAGCCCAAAACATTTTTCACAAATCACCGTTTTGGTCTACAGCCAAGACCTAAATACAGAAAAATACTCATAAATATATAATACTCTAAAATAAATAATGGTGCTTGTAACAATTGTACAAAAAGGTCACTTGGTGCTGGTCTTCTGAAACCGCCAGACCACTGGACCGTACGTAATAGCAGCGTTTGTAAAGAAAGAGCCCGTTCCAAAGACTTGCAGTCCAGTTACATCTCCTTACAAAGATGCCAGCGACGTCCCAGTACTGGTACCTTCATACCTGAAGGCCTTTTAGGCCCGAAACGCTGCATTGTGCGGCGGTTCTTTTGGAATTAAAGTGAAGCGGTTTTGATACCAGCACCGGGACTTTGCTGGGATCCGTGTAAAATGTAACGCGCTTTTCAGAGGGCTCGCTATTTCTCTTCAAATGTTGCTACATCGAAGACATAGATGGGGCCAAAACATTGATTTGTGGATATTTTCGTTTTTCTCAGGTCCCTGTTCTCTTGCGGAACGGTGCCTACATTACACAGGGCACGGAGCGCACGCGCGCGCGCACACGGGTTGCAGAAAATGGAAGTAGCGACCGCACGGGTTATCTCAGCGTGGGGACTTGCACGGATTTTTTCCGGAAGGACTTACGGCTTCTTTCTTATTCTCAGGCCTCTTCTTCTTGGGCTTTCACTCTCAGACTCGCTACTCTAAAAAACAAACAAACAAAAAAACAAGAAAAAAGGGAAAATATAAAACGCGCTGAAATGCTGAACTCATCCCACGCCCGACACAGAATGAATTCGTTATACCACGGGCAAGATACAGACACAAGGGATAAGAACCACAGCGGCCATTTCTTCCGATCGGAATTGAGCCGCAGAGATACAATGTCGCTGAACAGTTAAAGGAAACGGTTACATTGCGGACCGGGCCCTGCAGTGATGGCACTGGCTTTTGAAACGGGGTTTTCCTGCGTCTGTTACCCCCTTATTAGTGAACGCAAAGGGTTTGGAGTTACTGACAAAGAGCAAGAGCGGAGAATCTATATGTCAGGCTGCGGCCCCGCTGGCGCTCAAAGCATGCGTGGCGGGTGTCCTGCGTCTGCTCGCGCTCGGGGAGGTGGCATTGCAGAATATTGAGCGAGCGGGTAAGTATACATTTTTTTATTTACTTAAGCGCATCGCGTGTATGCCCGCGCATACGCGGGCGCGCATCGCGTGAGCGAGGACTTGCATATATATGGTGCTGGCTTTTGAAATTGGGAAACTCCAGTTCTGTTCGTATAAACTTTAAAACAAATATATAACTGGAAGATCTGAAAGCCAGCCCTGATTACAAAGTGAAGTGGAGTTTAACAAATTGCACAATGCAAGGGAGACCCCATGTATGGATAGTTGTTGGTAGGTTTCTATTTAAAACATGGCATTGTCCCTTTAATCTGTACAAATAATATTAAATAAGATTTAAAAAAATAAATAAATAAAATCACAAAAACCGTGGTGTATCTGACCTCCCTAGATGGTTGTAAATGTTGAGCCTTCATAGAAAGTTAAAACCAAAAACAAAATGTTTGCGCCTACGGCGAATGGTACAATAAAAACGTGTACGCATCATCTCGACCGCCATTAAACGTTACCACGCCAAACTAGATGAGTATGTGGAATTACACCTTAGGGCCGAGACTCACACCCGGGCTCCAAGCTTTAGCCCGTTCATAGGAAACTTAGCACCTTTTATGGATCATGTCCAAGTAAAAATAATATAAAAATAATATTAAACTGAGACTTGGTATAAAAATATGCTCGATACCCATACAAATAATAATCAAGGTTTAATGCAATTTGACGAATGGTGTCAAAGGCAAAAAGACGCCTACATTACATTCATCCAGGGGTTTGCAACTGCAGTCAGCAAGACCCTGCAAGAGGTCAGGTTTTCAGGTTATCCCTGCTTCAGCACAGGTGGACTGACCCCGATTGAGCCCCGTGCCGAAGCAGGAATATCCTGAAAACCTGACCTGTTGGGGTTTTTTTGAGAACTGGAGTTGAGAGCCCTGCGGTTTAATCAATTCATTATTTACTAGTGAAATGCAAATGTTTTTACGAGTTTTAAATGAACATATATAGGGTCTACAAATTGAGGTGACATGGGCAGGTCCAAATTACATTGTTTCAGGGTTTAAAACACATTCCAGATTATTTTCCAAGTAAGGTTCAGTTGCATTTAAGTGGCATGTACAAGGCGACACTACGCCGTGTACATGCATTCAGCGGGTCGGAGTATGCCGGGAGGGGCAAGATCTAGGTTTTTCTTGCCTCTGTTACCCCCTTATTAGTGAACGCAAAGGGTTTGGAGTTACTGACAAAGTGGAAGAGCGGAGAATATTTTATTTGTAAGGCTCTCATCAGCAAACAGGAAGACAAGTCACAGAACAAGAGTGGGGTGGCTCCCGAGTATGTCATGTGTTATAATGCTGTGTGACGTGTTTTATTGTAGTGTACACATGAAATCTATATTGCGCATAACACTGCCTCGCGCGCAGCGCTGGATTCTTGTAATAAAATGATGCATTACGGTTACAAGAAACGCGCGTGTGTATTCTGTAAAAAGAGTTAAAAGGGGAAATATTTACAGCCACTTCTAAATAGGTCCAAGTAATGAGTTACAGGTTGAAACTGAATGTCCAGAAAACGTGGAAGTTATTAGTGTTTGTACGTTAATGAACCTAAACGAACCAAACCCTCAGTGACACTTGTTTGCTTACTTTTAGATATGTGGCGTAAAGAGATCGCTGAGAACACGGAATCAACCCAAGATGGTATTTGTGGCGCTAACCCTCACTTAATTCAACCTCGTACGAGTGAGGACAGGGACCAGGGGGCTCCTCATGGTTTATTCGAGTGACTTGAGGCATAACACCTCTTTGTAAGTGTGGCGCCATGCGCCCTGTACATCAGACGTGTGCCATGATTCTAGCGGTCTTAAACAAAGAGATTTACCTGGCTACTAGAAAGCAGCCGTCCAAGCAGACAGGGTTTTTTATTTTCCCCCTTTAATATGTGCATCAATACAATCCACACAATAAGTAATTAGCTAAATTGCCGATCGATCGGCGAAGATTCAGCTCGGGGGTTCACTAAATGGATGTCAGTGCAGCAGAAGAGAACCAAAGATGCAAAGTTCTGTGGGGAAGATCATGTGACCAGGCAGTCACTAGATACAATTGGTGCACTTCTAGAGAGAGGGAGGGGCTCAAAAAGGAGTGTGCCAGAGCCTGTTTCAGAAGAGGAAGGGGATGTGACTTTGTAAATGGTTGCTATAGAAACAGAAAATGCTTGTTACAGTATAATACATTAAAAATGTAATTGAGTTAAAAAAATGCTACAATAATTTTCTCATAGTACAGAACTGATGTATTTAAAAAATATATATATATATTTTTTTTTAACCATGTAGGATATTGCTTGGTCTGCAGCTTTAAAGTGGGCGAGTAAGTGGCATTAGCTTTTGGCATTATGGAGACATTATGTTGTCGGTTGGCGTGGTGGGGTCACCCTTTCTAAACCTCTGCGTTTAGATGCGGCCCAGCTGCTGCTTTTAGCAAGACGTTAAAACTGCCTCGGTTTCTTACCTCGACTTTAATATTAAATCGAGACGGCTCGTGTCTGCTTCGGTTTGACCTCCTAACCCCATAAACATCAGGATATTCTTCCCACATCTGCAAAATAAACAGCCCATCAGGGGCCCTGCTCCGTCCCGCCAGCTACCAGAACCTCAACGGCCCACTGCCAGAGGCGCCTGCATCTCGCGCCCCCCCCCCCCCGGCAGGGAACGGGTTAAGTGTTTTAGGTGTGTTTAATTAAGAAACTAGGCCATATAAATGTAACAGAAAGCTTCAGATTGGGCTCGGTTTGCTTTATTCAAGCTTTGGGGGAATCTAAACACCACAGAGTGTGAACTCGAGTGCTAAATTGGGTCCTTTCTCTCCTTCATCCACTACAGCTTTGGGGGAATGTAAGAATCGCTGAGCTAACGTGACTGGTTATAACGAGAGAACACGGACAGCGCGCGTCCCTTTACCCTGGGCCGCACTCGCAGTTAATAAGCAGGTACCGTGTTTAAAGCGCGCTACACGAGCAGCGTATTGAAGCAGGCGCCTCCTCAGTAGACGTGGTCCAAGCACAGAAAGTGACGCCAGTTCTTGTGCGACTTCTTTAATTGATCTGGGATATGTTGGGCGTGATTTATACAGCGCTGTTTGCACAATCGGCGCCATTAAAGAATAAATCACTGCTATGAAAAACCTGCGTTTATTTTACGCTCAGTCCCTAATGTTAACCCAAGAAGAGTGGCATTTAACTTCTCCGCTGCAATGAGGTGCAGGTTGTTCTAGAAACACTGGCTGAGCAAAGACACAAGTGATGGCGGATCTACGTTACCCACCTGCTGTGAAACATCAGAACCAAACTACTGCTGCTGCCTGGGAAAAGATGCACACGCGTGTGATCCACAGGTACAGCACAGAACAAGATGTCTGCATTCTCCTTCCGCTTACTTTTATTACCTGCGCCACACATTATGCGGCTGAAAAAATCACGCGCGGCCGGGATGGATGCGGTGCGTAAAACCGACTTTATGCAAAGCTCATTTACAAAAATACTCATTCCGGTGACCGCTTTTCCCCAGAGCGCAAATAACTATACAGGTCACCGGAATGGGACTGTCCTTGTAGACTATAAATTAAGCCTAATTAGTTAGATTACGGTCTTTATTTGTTGGTAATGGTCAGTGCATCCACATCATATCAATCACACACCTTATTTTAGCTTCCTCTGGACCAGGGGTAGCCAACAGGTCAGGTTTTCAGGATAGCCCTGCTACAGCGCAGGTGGTGCAATGGAAGACTGAGCCACGTGTGCTGAAGCAGGGATATCCTGAAAAACCTGATCGGTTGTCAGTAGTTCTTGAGGAGTTAGGCTGCGTTTATAGTACGGGCTGCGGCGGCCGCGTGACGTCATCCGTCGCAATAGCGATTCCTGCTTATAGTCCAGGAGACAAGAGAGGGCGACCAGGGGGCGTGACCGTGAGCGGTCCGCCCTCATTGGCTGAACCGTTCACGTGCCGATCTCTGAAGTAAAAATCCATTGACTTCCAGCGATCGCGACCGCGTGACGTCAGCCGTCGCAGTCGCGCCCACAACGGACTGCATGCACTTGCTACGGCGCCGCGCAACCTTGCAGTAGCCGTAACTATAAACGAAGCCGTAACTACCGCTGCTCTGGGCCCTTCACTAACTTATGTTGCTTCTATGGAATAGTCGCTGAACTGCATTGAAGGGACTGTCCTCTGAAGTGGGAGACCCGTTTCCAATGAGAAAATTAGAAGTGCCAACCCTGTGTGCCCATAAATTCCCGGATACCGTTACAGTATGTAAGTGTGCGCACGCTTAGCGCTGTACAAGGAGATCACATTAACCCGGTGACGCAGAAACCCCGCGACACACTTGCCTTCTTTACGTCAGCAAGTCGCTCCTTTTTGGGGACGGACTTCCCTTTGGCTTCAGATTGTTCTTGCCGCGTTCTGGAGCCCGTCGAATCGCACTCCGATTCGCTTTCCGAAGACGCCGAGCTGCTGTTGGATTCGCTGCCTTGCTCGCTCTCGGACTGGGAGCCGGAGTCCGACCCAGAGGGAGAATGCAGGGACTCCTCGGAGGCCGAATGGCTTGTTTGGGAAGAGAGAAATAAGACGGATCAGCACACGGCAGATACTTTATTGAAGGGGAAATCTACATGAATTAAACCTTTCTGCATAGCTGTTAAATCTGAATAGTTTTCAGGTCTAGAAAATATATAAAACGGTAATACAGTATTGTAGTTCTATTCTATTGTAGCAAAATAAACATCTGTAGCACAGGGGTATCAGAGACAAAACCAATTGTTGGGTATACCGTACAAACATAAAGTGTCTTGCTACGTTGAGCTTAAAGACCTCCAAGGATTGTGCTACTAAAGTAGCTGAATAAGGCCCCATTGTAAATAAATACAGCAAATCTGGCTGAGCCATAAGACGAAACAGTGGGCAGCCAGTAAAGGGAACTCATGTAAGTAAGAATGTTTTATAGATAGAGATATAGAGATACATAGATAGATACGATAGAGATTTCAAGGTCAGTTGGCACTCCCAGAAGACAAAGAAGCTGGTGGTGCATGTCCCATAACAGTAATATAAATATACAATACCACTTAAATCCGTAAATCAAGAGATAGCAGGCAACGTGATGATACTTCATCACGTTGCGTGCTGTCTCCTGATTTACGCAGTATCACACATATACACACAGACACACACACACACACACACACACAATTAAAAAAATCACGGCTCCAACAATATTCTTTGCCCACAAACTGTTTGTATGATCAATATGAATATGTAGGACTATATTTAGTAAAAGCATATCATTTTGCCAATTTTATAGGCTTTGTCTCTGTGGAGAACTTAAAATAAATTAAGTATAACATCACCAAACATTTACTGAGACGAAGACACAAATGTTCAATTTATATAAAATAGTAATGGATAAAATGGCGCAGGAAAAAAAAAAAAACCTCCACAATGTTAAGTTACATAGAAATGTTTCCCTGTTTTGTACTTAAATTCTCAGTAAAATGTTGAGCAAAATGTAAATTACACAACGCGCTTTTCCAATGCAGATATTAATTATTGTAATACAAGGAAATGGCTGCTATTCCTGAGTCCTGCAGCAGAGGGCAGCAACAACACACCAAACAACATAGCACAGATGGGGTTACAGGTCTGATCCTCAGCCACCATTTTGTAAGAGATAATCCACTATGCAATCACATGTTCTAGCAGCTGTCGCTCCCAAAATGGAGGACCTTACTCTAACATGGAACGGGAGCAGACGGTGCATTTCCGGTGCGCGATAGCTTAGCTAAGGGCATTTTATCCGATTGGAAATAATATTTTGTACCGAACATCTCCCATTATTTATTTTTCTCCTGGTGTGAAAAGATAAGAATAAAAAGTACGCCACATTCTCCGTGTTCGCTGCACGCAGTAACATTTTGAAAGCCTCACTTTGCCAGAGCAGAAATCAGTTTGATAATTATGGGTGTCTTATTATTAGAGGGGCGAATTTGGATCCGTAGCGGATCGGCCGGTTATTTTGGTCCGCGGATTAATCTCAAAAAGGGCGATTGCGTTTTGCGGATGTTTTTATCACACCAATACACTCCGTGGATTCTGCAGCCCGAGGACGGATTAGTAGAACCCGATCCACAATCCATATTAAGAAACCGCCAACGGATCGCTGAATCCGCGGATTGGATTCTACAAGTCCGTCCACGGGTCGTATCCACTGGCGGAAACTTCTATAGCGACGTTAATGCATTTGCTTGAGATGGATGTCATGGTGACGGAAGTGACGTCACTGCTGGCAGATGACCGGCAGTGTTGCCAGCTGCCACCAGGAGTGTATGGAGACACACACACACACACGCGCGCTTCTCTTTCCTCCCTTCCCCCACCTTACACAACCTCCTGGAGATCATGTCAGGAGAGAGCACACTGCAGCAGCACACTGACACACACGGACTGACACACACAAAACGCACTCACTGACACACACAAGGAATTTGCAGTTACTATAAATGTAGAAGTGCAAATAGCTAAAACACACGTTCTAAGTCAAACTTCTTCGTATTTTGGCACTGAAATTGTGTTTTGATTTTTAATGAAAAACATCACACTTACAAATACCATTTCTGTTACAAAACAGTGACAAAAGACAAAGAAGTTTCACTTAAAACACGCGTGCTCGGCGCACACACACACTTTTTTTTTATGAATCCGAGCGGATTAAAACGGACAAAATCCGTTTGCGGATTTTACGCCGGGAGCGGATTTTGTGTTGAAAATGTGAGAAAATCCGGAAAACGGATTTGGGTAGATTCACCCGTCTCTACTTATTTGAACAGCCCAAGCCAGTCCAACAGAACAGGGGATTTATAAACCTGAGGTCAAGTTGGAACTTTGAATCATAAATTTGCGTTTTTTAAACTGCACGGATTTAACAAAAAGTTATGTGTTGAAGGTTTATTTTCCAGCTCACGTAATGATAGAAAACTGCAAACTCGGCACATTTCTTAGAATATAAAATAAGGTGGTTATTAAAAACGATTCTTACAAGATGGGTGGAGGTAGTTGTGATTAAATATACTGGTCTTTGAAGTGGAAGCGCATAAGAAAAACCCAGCACTGACGCGTGGCTAAGTCGCTTCATCTCCCTATGGCTCAGGAACATAAGAGCAGCCCGTGGCTGTACAATCGGACATGGTACAGAACTCCACGTACTGCCACTATACAAAGTATAAACTCTCTCTAATGTATTCCATGAAACACCCAGGAGATTTTCAAACGCGAAATGTCTTCAAGTCTCAGAACAGGGAAAGTCAGCGTTGAAAGATACACGACTAAAAAATAAATAAATAAGCGAAACCCCCACAAGAAATCCAAATACTTAACATTTTTGCACTTTTAACTTCTCTACAAAAAAAATCAAATAAAAACAAAATATTGTAATACAGCTGCAGTCTGGACAAGGTGGACGCACGCACGCAAATAAAAAATAGCTTTGGAAAGGGCAAGAGATGTGTTAAAGTACAAAAGGAACGCAACACAAAAGGCCGAGAGATTCGAGTCCTGATACAGAAGCAGAATTTGTTTAAAGGCCTTTCCAGATTACTCAGAACTTGACACATTGTTGCAATAAAACGCAAAGACTACATTATGTAAATCTCTCTCTACGGATTCACGTTCCAGTTTTACGTATCCAGTGCGACTGTTCCTTCCACTTATTTTATTTGGTGGAACCCCCCCCCCCCTTCCCCGCAGTTATTTTAGGTTTTAAAGCAGAGCTCCCCAAGTGCCGTTTCAGAAGCAAACAGGGCAGGTTTTCCAGATGTTATTAATACCAATTAAAAACCTAGTCCTAATGAATAACCAAACACCACTTGCAGAGGCATGTGATGGGGTGATGACGCACTGCTCTCGAGGACTGTACCTGGACAGCCCTATTTTCAGTGCAGGTTCCGGAGTTTCATGGTAGCGGTTTCACATGTGTACGAAAATAACCTCCCCCCCTTTCTGGGTCTGCCCCATTCAGGCAGCAGGCTTTGTTGGTTGCCTAAACCAGGAAAGCAGTGAAGATTTGAGGCAGCAGGGTGTAGCTGCTGGAGATGTTATTTTTGCAATTGAGCAACATACGGGAGTATTTCGACACACGGGCACGCAGAAGTAATTCACAGCGCATGCTATCTACGCCAGCTTGTTTCACGTGACGCTGTTTACCCAAAAGAGCGATTCCAAAATTGCATCAGCCATGTTATAGAGAGAACCATTTCCCAGAGCCCCCTGTAAATATCAAACTCAATATTACTCTCATGTAAAACAAAACTGAATTATGTGAATGAAGAGAAACAGACGTCATACACGACTTGCACATTATATGGAGGAAAAACCAGACCCCCCTGAAATGTGGGAACATTTTCGTTAAAAAAAAAAAAAAAAAAGAAAGTGCAGACTGGCTTTGTTAGATAAAAGACATTAAACACTATTATTATATACCAGCAACATTATAACGAATTTTACACTAATAGGGGACCCTTATTCACTTTTGTTTACATGTTGTCAAATTTGCCTATTCAGAAAAAAAAATAAACTTTCAGCTTTATGAAATATTTACCATTTATTTACCAAAATGTGCCTATCATCTGCTAGTGCGCGTGCACTGAAGGGGTTAATAGCTACCTCATGTGCCTGTGGGATCTAAACACTACTTCAACAAAACATTACCCCTGCCGCCGGATACATTACATGTAACTCCCGCGATATGAAACCTTTCCTCTCATAATACCCCCGCCATGCATTTCCATTTTGCACTTCATGTATACGGTCAGCCATCTTCAGCTGTGGGCGTTATTACACTTCTAACCCCCGCTCAGGAACACGGCTTCAAAAATCGAATCTTTCAATTTCCGCTTTCATACGAGTTGAAAAATCCTTCTGTAGTTTTTCCATTTCACAGATATTAGTGTTGTAAAATTATTATGGGGGTTTTAAAAATGGCCACCGTTTTGAAATGCCCAGTAATGCTTGAGAACGCCGCCCCAATCTTTGCTTGGGAAAGTATATGACAAACACATACTAGGGGTGACATGTGATGGTGTGTTAGGCAGAGTTAGTCTTCAGGAGGCTAAACCGGAAACGCTCGGCTTGCTTAAAACGATGAAACGCGTGTTATGAGGGAGCTTATTTAGCCGTATAAATGATGTGGGGATATGTAATACGCGGTGTGAAAGATTGCGGCTGTGCGTGTGGGGGTCTTTTCAGGTGATGTCAGTATGGGCGGAGAGGAAAAATAGGGTCATGCAAACACCCCCCCTGCTCTGTACATCAAAAGAAAATCTACAGCCGACCAGATATCGATATAAATCTCTATCTATAAGAGTGATCTCTTAATTCATCCGAGTTGGAGGAGCCAGGGGAGAATCTGAGCTTTCGTACATGTAATAAAGCAGATACATGTTAGGGCTGCTATATACAGGATGCGGCCGTGCGTTCCTATACGAACGCGCGTGCATGTGCCGCATGCTTTTCCTGTATATAGTGCCGGGAGCTGCAGGTAAGGTATATCGGTGTGTGTGTATGTGTGTATGTGTATGTTTGTGTGTATGTGTGTGTGTGAGTGAAAGGATGTGCTAGATTAAAAAAAAATTTATGAAAAAAAAAAAACTTTAATAAATATATATTTTTTTAACTTCAAAACCGCCACCCCCAGCATCAGTGCACCATCAGTAGCACACCGGCCCTCCCCCCCACGTGGCACAGGCCCCCTCAGCACTGACCTCCCCCCGTGCAGGGACCGGGCCGTTCAGCCAACCGCAGCATCGGCCCCCCGCATCCCCCTTGCTCAGATTTTCCCTGTGAGTGAGTGTGTGTGAGTGTGTGTGTGTGAGTGTGTGTGTGAGAGTGTGTGAGTGTGTGTGTGAGAGTGTGTGAGTGTGTGTGTGTGAGAGTGTGTGTGAGAGTGTGCGCGCAAGAGTGTGCGCGCAAGAGTGTGCGCGCGAGAGTCTGCGCGTCTGAGAGAGTGAGAGTCTGTGTGAGAGACATACCAACTGCGCACTCCAACTGTTAGGTATGTATATACAACTTTGTTTTCACTTTGGGCGCCGTGGAAAAATCCTGATCACCTTAGGGAGCCTTGAACCGAAAAAGTTTGGGAACTACTGCTTTAGACTTTGGTTGCGTTGTTTTTTCATCCATTATATTATAAAACACCACACAATTAAGCAGAGTTTGTTCTCCGGGTTTTATTTCCTTAACTGGATGGACACACACACACACACACACACACACATACGCAGCGCTTCACAAAGCGGAGATAAAAATAGCTAGGTCCTTGTTAGGTTACATTAACTTGCAAGAGATTCCAGATTTTATTTTTAAACAAACTACCTCCGAATCTCTCCACCCACCACAGGCAATTAACGCAAGTTTGTGTCGCAACGCCCCATGGAAACCAGGTTCTTTCACTTGAAAGGGACTGGTTAACAGACAGGTGAAGCGAGAAACATTTAAATTGTGTATACAAGGTGGGGACATGTAAATCTCCATTTATCTTCACCGTGCCACAGCTGAGCTTCCATGCACAAACCCAAGAGACAATCTAACCTCCCCAAAAACAAACCCACGTCTATAAACAGTTACTCGTCTGTATGTGTGCGTGTGCATGACACACACGTACGCAGAGAAGCACGCACACAATGTGGTTGGTGTGTGTGTGTGTGTGTGTAGAAGCACGGACACAATGTGGTTGGTGTATGTGTGTGTGTAGAAGCACGCACACAATGTGGTTGGTTGGTGTGGGTGTGTGTGTGTAGAAGCACGCACACACTGTGGTTGGTGTGTGTGTGTGTGTGTGTGTGTAGAAGCACGCACACACTGTGGTTGGTTGGTGTGGGTGTGTGTAGAAGCACGCACACAATCTTCTGTGGATGTATGTGTGTGTGTGTAAGCATGCACAATGTGCTGTGGAGTGTGTGTAGAGAAGCACGCACACAATGTGCTGTGTGTGTGTAGAGAAGCATGCACACAATGTGCTGTGGGTGTGTGTAAGCACGCACAAAATGTGCAGTGTGTGTATAGAGAAACACGCACACAATGTGCAGTGAGTGTGTAGAAGCATGCACAGTGTGTGTGAGTGTATAGGAGCACACACACAATGTGCAGTGTGTACGCACGTAATGTGTGTGTGGGCTGTTGCCAGCAGTGGGAGGGGTGATGAGTAAGCAGTGGGAGGGGTGTGTGTGTATAGAAGCATGCAGTGTACCAGCTGGATGAGTGAGCTGTGGGAGGGGTTTGGGGGGGCAAAGGGTGTGTGTGTATATGAAGTTTGCCAGCTGGATGAGCTGTGATTTACTTGCCAGCAGTGGGAGGGGTTTGGGTGTGTGCGCACGCAGTGTGCCAGCTGGATGAGTAAGGTGTGTGTGTGTGTGTGTGTGTGTGTGTGTATATATGCAGTGTGGCAGCTGGATGAGTGAGCTGTAGGAGGGGTGTGTGTGTGTGTGTATGTGTATATGCAGTGTGGCGTGTGTGTGTGTGTGTGTGTGTGTGTGTGTTGTTTGTGTTGGAGCAAGTGGTTGGGGGTGTGTGTGTGTGTGTGTGTGTGTGTGTGGTGTGTGTGTGTGTGTGTGTGGTGTGGTAGCTGGCGGAGGTAAACTGGGGAGGTTTTTTGTGGGGGAGGGGGTGGCTGTGTGTTTTTGTGAGCTGTGATGTTGCCAGCAGTGGGAGGGGGGTGTGAGGGATTGAGGGGGGGGGGGGTGTGTGTGTTTTTGTGAGCTGGATGAGCTGTGACTTTCTTGCCAGCAGTGGGAGGTGTTTGGGGAGGGGGGAGGTGTGTGTTGGATGAGCTTGCTAGCAGTGGGAGGGGTGTGAGGGATTTGGGGGGGAGGTGGCTGTGTGTGTTGGATGAGCTGTGACTTTCTTGCTAGCAGTGGGAGGGGGGGTGAGGGAGTGAGGGGGGGGGTGGCTTGTGTGTTGGAGTGAGGCTTGCAGCAGTGGGAGGGGGTTTGGGGAAGGGGTGGTTGGAGATCTTGCCGCAGTGGGAGTGGGAAGGGATTTGGGGGGAGGGGTGTGTTGGATGATCTTGCCAGCAGTGGGAGGGATTTGGGGGGGGAGCGGTGGAGTGGGTGGTGGAGTGAGCTGTGATGCTTGTAGCAGGGGGAGGTGTTTGGGGAGGGGGGTGTGAGATTTGGGGGGAGGGATTTGGGGGGAGGGGGGTGTGAGGGATGTGTGAGGGATTTGGGGGGGGTGAGGGATTTGGGGGGGGTGAGGGATTTGGGGGGGGTGAGGGATTTGGGGGGTGAGGGTGGGGATGGGGGTGGGTGAGGTTGGGGGGGGTGAGAGAGGGATTCGTGGGGTGTGTGAGGGGATTGGGGGAGGGGGGGTGTGAGGGTTGGGGGGTGAGGTGAGGGATTTGGGGGGGGGGGGGGGAGATGTGGCTGTGTGTGTGTTGGATGAGCTGTGACTTTCTTGCTAGCAGTGGGAGGTGTTTGGGGAGGGGGGAGGGGTGTGTGTTGGATGAGCTTGCCAGCAGTGGGAGGGGGGTGTGAGGGACATGGGGGGGTGTGTGAGGGGGTGGGGGGAGGAAGGGGGGTGGGGGGAGGAAGGGGGGTGAGGGACTTGGGGGGGGGAAAGGGGGGTGAGGGATGATGTGGCTGTGTGTGTGTTGGATGAGCTGTGACTTTCTTGCCAGCAGCGGGAGGTTTGCTGTGTTGGTGTGACATCACAGGGGCGGGGCTTCCCCCAGCAGCACCCACTGTCTCTCCTGTTACCAAGGCCCAGCCAGCCAATCCCAGCCCAGCACACACACGCTGCCCTTTGAACTCCTCGCCTTCCTCCTCCTGCCTGTGCAGCACACACAGTGCAGCCTGTCAGCCAGCTCTGAGGCACAAAGGGGCAGCCATTTTGTGACTGAGACAGATCCTGCATAGAATGCATAGCAGTTCATGTTCTCTGTCCATTAAACCCTGCTTTAAACCTCCTCTCCTCCTCAAACACTCAGTGCAGAATGTGCCTGTTCCCTGTCCCAGCTACACATGTATATACATATAATTATACATAGGATAGTGCCTTTCATCTAGCAACATTGTGTTGGAAGCTGCTCTCATAAAATGGCTGCCACTCACAAAATGTATCCCAGGCTTTACAAGCTATAACGCCATACCCATCCCTTTCTTCCAAGCTTACACGTTATTGGTGACGCCGTTGTATTAAAATGTGTGCGGTGGAAGTGTACAACGACACAATAAATTGTGTTTGTAACATCGCCTTTTGTTGCACATGAAGATAAAAACAGCCTTGGTATAAAAGCACGTTATTTGACCATCATAAGCTGCCCGAATCTCCTCGTAGAGACGGATATAAAAGTGTGACGCGTGACAAACTTCGACACTTTGGCCTAAATACATAACAATTCAACACTATCCTGATCTGGATATTTAGTAAGAAAATAAAAGGCTTCTTTTCATGTTGTTTACACAATACAAAGTAATCATTTTTATGAGAAGGTATCCTTAGATGCACAAAGCAACCAGTCGAGCATCCAACTATATGAATTGTGTTATTTGGTAAATGGTGTTTTTCCGGCTACTAGAAAGTATTACACATGCCTGTAAACCAACAATGCAATGCATGGCTGCATATGTTACAGTTACTGAACAATTGTAACAGGCCTGACATATACAGTATAATACTAGTTTAAAGTAAAGATAGGCAATATTTGAAAATAAATGAGCCATAGGCCTGTAATCTTGATGTGTATATATTATATTTGATGCAACACATTTAAAAATAGTTTCAGCCAACCATAAAGCATGCATCACTATATATAGTCTGAACACAGTGCTGTATATATTCTATGCCAACCCCTGGACGATTTCTCAGCACTGGAGAGGAAATGCATTTCTCTTTCAAAGAAAAGGGAAGAGGGGCCAGGTTAACAACATGCCGGCCTACTTAACACAATTCACCACAGTAACCACACTACACAAATAATGTTAAGCTTTCCACTTATTTTTTTAAGTTGTATATTTGTCACTTAAAACAACTGAGTATTACAGGTGATACAAAAAGTTGTTATTAACCATTTAATGCAAAATAACCAAATAATATTTATTATCCTGAAATTTTTTTTTTAGAACCTTCATAAACCCCCATTTATTTCACATTTTAATCATTAAACATCTCATAATACCAGGCTACATAAAATGAATATTCGTGATATAAATAGGATATCATCTTGAACAGATCTCCTTGTATTTCCCTGTTCCTTTAAATGTAATGACGTTGAGTGTGAGAACAGGATATAAACAACAATAGATAAAACTGTTACATGGGAATTATGCAGAAACAAATCCTCAAGCAGGCAAATTAATACAAAAGTTTTAAAGTTTATTAAAAATATATGTTAGTACAATAAAATAGTATATGTAGGTTTGAGAATAAAACCTGGAAGTAAAGATGAGACCAAATAACATTCACATAAAACAATAAATACCTTAAAAACACACACACACACACACACACACCCACGACACTTGATTATTCGTCACTTGTTAATCATATAATATATGAACCGAGTGATTATATATATATAGATCATATTGATAGTATATATATATATATATATATCTATATATATATATATATGATACATACATACATACATACATACATACATACACACACACACCCAATACTGTATCCATTAAGTTGTCAACATTAAACAATGATTTACTCAAATTTAAAAAAATTCAGTGACGAAATAAATATGTGCTCACTATATAGGATGTTGAATAAATAAGAAAAACGCAGAAAATCAGCAAAGGAGGCATGACAAAAAATCCCCTTCCAAACTCACTAGGAAATACACCAGCAAAATGAAAGCAAAATACAAGTTTGGGAAAACTGCTGTAAAAAAAAATAACTAAAAGGAAACTAGAAATTGTTGAAAATAAATAAATATTCCGAACACAACTCGGGAGCTTTTGGTAAAAAATAAAATAAAACTAGTTTTCCGACAGCAATTCCAATGTATTTGTCACCCATGAAACTTTTGATGGGTCCAACATGACATAATTTACACCGAGGCTTTTCTATGGCCTGGTGTGAAATAAAACTTAATAAAACTTCCCCTGTCCCAGGAAATTGTGCCTTGGGATGTAAAATGGTGCAATGCAGCAGGGGCTAAACGCCAAGGTCAACATGTAGCAACGTCTAAAAAAACAGCAAAACATGTTTTTTAGGCTATAAAAGGGGGTATTATTTGAAGACAGGGTATTAGGTTGAGAGGGGGGCACCTGGGCCTTTCCTATCACTATCCAACTTTCCGGAATTGCAATCCAAAAAATTAGGGTGTGGCAAAGGCAAAAAAAAAGCTGAAGGTCAGTGCTCCAAAGAACCAGCATAAAAGCAGATACAATGCACGGCGGCAGCGCGGGGCGCAGCTGGGGGGGCAACAATGTATCCACAGGGGTAGCACGGAGAGAACCCGGACTCATACCTTGATACATTGCTGGCCGCGGATCCGTCCTCCTCTCCCACCGGCTTATCCTGGCTTCTCATCATTTTTTTTAACCCTTTAATATTTGGGGGTGCCGTGTTGCTTTGAAGTGGGATGTCCAGGTATTTTTACTGTCAAAAGTTGAAAGAAAGGTTAAAGTCTCCCCCCCTAATCTGGAGCCGGGGAGGGGGGGGGGGTGTAAGGAGAAGCCTGGTGAATCCCCGGCATTGCAATCACATTACAGGAACAAAGCAGCAAGGGACAAATGCAAAGAAATGACATTGTATAGGGGAATATATAGGCGATACACAGGTGCCGGTAGGGCCGGAGACCCCCAGTAAAGTTTGCACAAGTCGGGAAAAAAAAAAAAAATATTTAGGGTGGCGTCATCACATAAAAAAGAGAAAAAAATAAATAAATGCAAAATCAAGATCGGAAAACTGTTTAAATCAAAGAAAATCGGATTAAAAACCTCACCTGTTTAATCCAGGCACGGCCAATCCGATCCAAACCCAAATATCACCCTATTCCAATCCATGTGCAAACGCGGTGAAAAGGGAAAAAACGACAGAAAAAAAATCGCCTTTCGGGTGAAAAGGGGGTAAAAAAAGATTTAAATTAAAAATAAAATAAAGTGAATAGTTGGGGATGGGGGTGGGGGGTGTTGGGAGGGGAGGAGGGAGACGAGCTGCTTAGAGGAACGCACAAAAATGGAGGTGCGCCATGAGCTGGGAAAACAACGAGCAGGCTCCTGGGCGCCTTCTGTCCGGCAGGGCTGGGGAAAACGGCTGGGAAAGTCTCACAATCCGGCAGGGGAGAGACCCCCC
This sequence comes from Ascaphus truei, assembly GCA_036426205.1. NCBI lineage: Eukaryota > Metazoa > Chordata > Amphibia > Anura > Ascaphidae > Ascaphus > Ascaphus truei. The sequence goes on from CM071583.1 coordinate 16,454,671, forward strand.
AGGGCCATGGTGGGAGTGCGGGGTGCGGGGGTCCCCCCAGGAGGTGGCCAGAAGTTGATAGAAGTTGGAGGGGAGTGCAAGGGAAGGCAGTGAGCTGAGTGCGCTCTCTAAGGCACAGCCGCCATGCAGAGCTCCTTCCCAGCTCTGAGCTCTGCCTCTGATTGACACTCTCTACATTTACCCCAGAACTCAGGTGATGTACCAAAGACCCACCCCTTAATTTCCACCAGAACCACACAGCACATTGGAAGGTTTAGGGGGTACAGGGTGACCCCAGTTTATCAAAGCTACCCAATAAACCCCTAGTACATGGTAGACCCCCCCACCATGGACAGGCACCCTTTGGGAGCCAGAAAGACATGAATTTAATGCCTTTTGTCTGTAATCTTTGGTAAATGTTGCAGTCCTTGGAATAAATCACTTCCTCCTTGGACAGGAAGTAGTTGAAGAGTAAGCCATTTTGAGGGTAGTGGGGTATTGACCTTCTTTCAACAAGGGAAGCCAGACAGATGGGAGGGGGATGGTGAAAGGGGCAGAGGGGGGATGGTAATCACCCCCATACCTTTAGTAGGTTATGAATAAAAGCAATGTTTTCTTTTAACCTCATGTATTCTGGAAGCAAAAAATTGATTTTAAAAGTAGATAAGTAAGCCATTCATGGGGGTACATTAGTAGAGGCTCAGCTCAACAGCGCCTCCCTAGTGTTTGAATGTTGAACACGTTGGCAGTCCATCCGCCAACCACAGGATTACAAACTGTTATGCCAAGCGTCCATGTTTGTAAAGGCACAGACCAGTCCTGTTTACTTCCTTGTCTTCAAAATATTAGATCTTTTCAACTTTTAAGAAGATAATTGAATAAAGTTGGGTCCGCACGTTTTGACACACTTGGGTATCCCAAGCAGGCATTTGCACTGAAACATATTTAACTCCTTTTGTGAAATAATCTGAGGAACATTGACATTTGCTTTGGTAAATTGAGAAAACCAAAACACCAATTGGTACCTTCATAAAACTACCCATGGACTTGGGCTACATGATGCTTTGGTCAAATGTATGCATCAATCAGACGGCTGGAATATTTACTGTATTGTATTCACACTAGATGGCATCTCAAGTACTGGTAACATTTGTATAGAATTATGTGCCCGTAGTTGACATCTTACCCACATTTTTTTAACTGAAATAATTTGAATGTAGCCTTATTTTATTTTTTATTTCAAGTATCGATGTTACATGTACCCGCATGGCCATGTGATTTATTTTTTATTAAATGATCCATTAATAGTGACACACAGGATTCCCGCGACATCCAAGCTCAATACTAGAGGGCTCATTTGGCAAAACTAAAAATATAAGTCCTTCCATTAGTTTCTGGTGGGGAAATCTGATAAAATCGTATAAAATGTATGGTCTTTAGAAAGACAAGTGCGCTGTAAAGCGTACTCAAACTAAAGAATATTTTTCGTAGGCTTCATACTAGACATGAGAATGTTTAGTATCCTTGAGTAGAGTTCTTCACACCTTCCATCCATGATCAAAAATTCATTTTGGATGTTCATTACACATCCACAAAAACCATTTAAAAAAGTTTAGCTGTAAATATATCAACGGAGTGGGAAAAAATAAATAAATAAAAACTATATTTTACAGGCAATACTCTGTTATCCAACGGAATCCGTTCTGAAAGTAGCGTTGGATAGTGAAACCATTGTAAAGCGAATCCCATGTTAGTCAGTGGTGGTGAGCGTTGGATAACGCATTCTGGCGTCGAAAAACAGCCCATAGGGTTGCATTGTAAAGCGTTGGATAGGCCATTCGAGGACTACCTGTACTATGAATGTTTTTCCATAGCAACTTTGATTCCAAAGACATCAATATAATGTGTACCCTAGCTGTAGAAACACATTGAATCGAAAGAAAAACAAGTGTGTTCTACAAACATTGCTTTGAACATTGGTCAAAACAAGACTATTTCTAAGAATGACCAACTCTACATGTTTTGTTACTATACTCTACAAGTGAAAACAAATGTCAAAAGGATATAGAAGTCAAACTCCAAACAATATATTACTGGCACACAAACAGCTTCACAATAGCCCAAGAAAACCATTTCAGCAGAAATGAGACAAACTAGTAGTGAAAATCACTTTACTTTATTTTCTTTAAATAAATCTTGACAAAATCACATTCAATGCATGTATTTCATATCAAATAAAGTTTGGACAACAAAAAAGACAACATCCGACATATGGTATAAAAATAAATAAATTGCTTTTACATGGTCTTCAAAAGAAGAAAAATAAAAAGTTTCAGGCAAACCCTGATTTTCTAGGGTTTCAATAAGACGAAGTCCATTCTCAGTGGTCTTTTCTTGTGTGGATTTAACACAGAATTCAAGCTCAAATCCATTTCATTAATCTCCAATCAAACTGCATTAGAACGGACATCTTTGACTTCTCATTGGTAGATTCCACTTCCAATTGTCCAGGGATGTTTGAAGTCTTTATGAAAAATTAGAGAGAGAAAAATGCCATTGGAATGTGGACATGATCATCCTTGGACTTAAATCAAAAAATCACCTACCTTGACAGTTTTGAGTAACTAACATAAATCTAGCTCCAAATTAATTCATAGAATACATGAGAAGCATGCACTTTCAACATTAAAATATCCTCAAACATGATTCCATTCCAGTATTACGAAAAGGAAACCCTGGCTTCATTGTAGGTTGTGATACTTTGAAGACCCAGTTTGTCCTCCTGCAAATATTATATAGTGTAGAGAGCTATTGAAACCTCATAGGCTCTTAAAAATGTTTCAAGTACTCTGTACACTTAATTGAAACCCATGATGGTCTGAAAGCACTGTACTCTATCCTTTAATCTAGCAAACCCCAATCATGGTCACCTAAAAAGGTATCACAATCTACTACAAATCCACAATTTTCCAGGACAAATACTATAACTGAGCTAAACCATGGACAAAGTAACCTTTTTAATTGCCATGGCTATATTGTGACCATTCATATTGCGCAGTTCTGTAAGGGCTACAATTTGCCAAGTATCGAAAAGGTATCTTTGCCAATTAATTTAAAGCAGCTCCAGTCATGAAGAGATCCCTTAAGGTTGGAGGAAAGAAGATTTCACCAGCAACAAAGGAAAGGGTTCTTTACAGTAAGGGCAGTTACAATGTGGAATTCATTACCCATGGAGACTGTGATGGCAGATACAATAGATATGTTCAAAAAAAGTATTGGACATCTTTTTAGAAAGGAAATGTATACAGGGATATACCAAATAGGTAAACATGGGAAGGAAGGATGTTGATCCAGGGAGTAATTTGATGCCAATATATGGAGTCAGGAAGGAATTTATTTTTCCCCTTATGAGATATTATTGGATGATATGTCACTGGGGTTTTTGGTTTGCCTTCCTCTGGATCAATATACTGTAAGTAGGGATATAGAATAGAGTATGTCATCTACATTTGGCATAGGTTGAAAGTATGTCTTTTTTCAACATCTACTATGTAACCATGTATTTATGGAAATATTAGAAATGTAGGTTAGTGGTGTAGACAGTACATGTGCATTCTCCATAGTGCAGCAGGGAAGTGTCATAGTAAATTTTGTTTGTTCGAGCACCTTATTTAAACCAATGCATTTACCATTGGAAAGTCATGCCATTAATACATATTGTAATAAGCTGCAACTATTTCAAATGTATGTGACAGTTTAGTATATTGGAGATAAAAAGCTGAATAGTCTTTAAAAACATCTTTATTGATCCATGTGAGAAATTGCACTGGAGACAAATTTGCGCTTTGATAAATTTCTTTTTTCACTAAAAATAAAATTAGGCTAAGCTTAAAAATTGTAGTAAAAGAATGATACGTTTTTAGTGTTCAGCCATTTCAAAATCACTTTTTTTGTTTGGGGTGGGGGAGAGGGGGCTCAGGAGCTGTGATAACTACCCCTTTCTCCATCAAGGATACATGTAATTAAAATCATAAAGAGGACAATTGTGTAGGCAACTTAAAAGTTGAGTCCATGGTCCTTATTGGGAGGGAGGAAGGGGGGCACAGCAAACTTACTCATTTACAGAAGCTGCTATAATTACATAACTTAACATCCCCACTAGTGGATATTAGGGAATTTAGGATTGACACACCAGAAAATAAATTTTGTCTCATGCCAGGTTCTATTTCCATGTAAACATCTTAACTCTGTTAAGACTACATCCACAAGACCAGTAGAAACTCGCCCTTTATAGCAGGAATTAAAAAAGGACAATTTCCTCAAATTCCAAATCATGCCACGATCAGCAACTTCTACAAATATGTAATCTTAGGACATGTCCACTATTGGTAAAAAAGACAGAAGCCCCATTATAAATCATCTTATAGAAGATCATCATTTTCTGAAGATTTGGGTTACTAAAAAAGGGGAATTGGAAAAGGATAGCGATAGAGGCCTAAGTAAAGACTGTTTCAGGTGCTAATGCAATGTGCGACACCTCTTACTACTTATAATCATGTCCAAATATGTTAAGATTCATGAGTTTTCCTGATTTTCTCCCCCAGAAAAGCAAAAATTTATATTCAGAATCCCTATAAAATGTACCAATTCCATCATGCAATAATAATAGGTCAAACATCAAACACTAGATGTTTCCATCTCAAATGCAGTATTCAAACAGAACGTGTAAACCAGTAGCCTTGTTGCTAAACACAGTTATTAAAAGAGAAAAAAAAAATTATCTGAAAACCCAAATTACTGAAGTGGCATTTAAGTGAAAGCACTCAGGCAAGTAACATGGCTACCACATTTAAAAAGCACAACAAATTCCACACTTATTTTTATGAAGTGATAAATAAGGATTATGTTGTAAAGGGGCGATTGTTATTTCTTTAAGAGAAGACGAGTCTCACTTTTTAGATCTTTTCGGTCTCAGAAATATAGATGTTGATAACAGCAGCATAACGCATCAGAAATAAAATACTCACAAATGGAACGAGGAGTGGGGGCTGGGGGGGAGATTATGGCCACTATTCAATATGCTGGGTATGGGACTACATTAGTCTTTAGCAATGGGCAGAGCAGTTCCCATCATACTGAAGAGGGGCAATGTAGTCTAAAATAAACAGCATCTCCAAAGTGGAAACAGTATGAAGGTCTGCCAAATGTTCACAAACGTCTCAAAACCTTCAACATAAAGCTATACATCGGTGGTGATCAAACACGTTCACTTTAGGAGTTGTTAAATGGTAAACAAAGAACAATTTCTGCGCTCCTACCAATTGGACTAAAATATACATGGGGCATTTTTACATTTAGAACCCAAGTCTGTGTGACAAAGGAGACAATAGGTTGCATCTTTTGATCAAAACATGACTCGAGCCGTCAAGGTAATCTCCGTTCAGCAGGTACCTACACTGAATATATGTCGTTTCTTATTGTCCTCAGGACAAGGTTTAGCCCATAGGACAGTAAGAAATTGTATATATTCAGTGTAGGTACCCGCTAAACGGAGATGTCCTTGACGAGGTTGGCAGGCTTGAATCATGTTTTAATCAAAAGATGCAACCAAAATGACTCGTCACACAGACTTAGGCCGCGTCCATCCTGAGCGCCACTGCGCGAACAAAAGGCTGTTCCTCAGTGAGGACGGCCATAGTGCAGGCAACGGTGCGGCCGATTTTTCACGCAAAAAATAAGTTGATTTTGAAGTGCGACGGCCGGGTCACGTGAGCGGTTCGCCAAAGACGGCGAACCAGCTCCATGACATCATCAGCCACGCCGCCCTGTCGCGATGGTCTGTAGTTCACAGATCGCTTGGCTCACAGGGGCGCCTGCACTATGGACTCTGCCTTGGGCTCTAAATTTAAAAACGTCACTGGCACATTTTAGCCCAATTGGTAGGCTTGCAGGAACTGTTCTTTGTTTTCTATAAATGTAAAGCCATTCCTTTTACCAGCTGCATACTTCACAAAGGGAGGAGTACAGGTAATATGTACAGTATTAGAGTGGTTACATGGGTAATTCAGGCAAGGTTACACCCATTGTTTTTGCAGAGGACACAAATCAGCAATTGTACAATCTATTTGACCATTACTAGTTCTGTTGATCCACTTGTACATAGAGGTTTTACACTGAAAACATAGAAGCTGTTCAAACTAGCAAAATAAACAACCTATTAACATAGATATGGGCATGATGTGGGAAGCTCTAGTTGTCCAGGCTTAGCCTGGTCCAATCAATCATCAATAGTGGACCAAAAACTTTTAAATACACTAAAAGTTGCCATTTTAAACAGCCTTTACTTTGCTGCAATTTGTTTCAATTAAAGTTATCAGGAAGGTGGGACAGCACCGCTTTTAAAAATCAATTATACCATCAACTTTGCATGGCAGAGAAGCTCACCGAGCGGTACAGGGCTTGTCATGATTCTTTAGTGTCAGGAAAGGGGCGAAAACTATATTTCATGACAAATTAAAAAAAAAAAAAAGTCTCTAGTTGTGGTGGAAGATATTTTATGATAAACGTCTTTCAATTCATCTTGGGCTATGTGATAACGACCTTTAGGGTCATTTGTCACTTACAATTGCATCTTGACAAATCAGCCATGTTTAAATCGTACACATCCACAAGATAATGCGCCTCAATGCTGAAGTGGGTAGTCTCTTGATTCCACAGCATAAAAAGGCCAATCGGTGGTTGCCAAGCACGGTGATGTTCAGCCACCACAGGGACATCATTAATTTCTGATTATTGAGGCTGAGGGGTTTGAGTCAAGCTTTGGTTTGTTTTGAAACTTGAGGCAGTATGTACTTTTGCTATACTTGTGTTAAGGAAGAATCAAGCTATCAGCGTCAAGCCATGATATGGAAAATTTAAGTTACAGTTGTCACCAGTTTACAATAAAAACCGAATATATATATTTTAATATATATATTTTTAAAGTCCATTTGTTTCTCTCATTGGACAAAATAAATTGTTTAAGAATTAATGTGCACCCATCAAGGTCACAGCCTAAAATGCATGTTATTCCTTAAAAGGTGGGACTGAATTTTATTTGGGGAGGGGAGAAGTCTGCACATTTTTAGTGAGTGTAACCATTTGAATAAAAAGCATTACAAACAAATAAAGTTCAACTAATACATATATAAATAAGTTTTAGCAAACTATATTAAATATATATATATTTTTTTTTTAAATCAGCTTGTTTGTGTGAAAAGTTTCCGCTTTTAAAGTTCAATATCTTTCTGCTTTACAGATTAAATGAAAAAAGGGAAGGGATACAATGACATCGTCTCCATTGTCAAGAACTTTACTTGAAGTAATTTTTGTAGACCAATATTGGGAGAGGCATTTAAAACAAGTTCAATGGCTATATTTACAGTAGCATATGCATTACTCAAAATACCCTAGTGCAGCAACATGCAATATTTCACTGCTTATATTGTGGGCGCTTTAGAAGGCATTCCTTGTTACAATATGCGCTCATATACCATAAGCTGCTACACTATTTACTTATCTTTTATTCTGGCATGATATATATATATATATATATATATATCTCTCAACTACAAAATCACTTTGTAGACCTTCCTAGTATCATGCTTAACACCAGAAGAAAATTAACTTAAATAGGTCTAAACAGGTTAACAAAAAAAATACATTTACAATTTAAACATTGAAATATTAAATTCAAAATGAACTTACCGCAATCGGTTTTCATGGACATCATAAGTGGACATCTGTTAGAGAACAAAAAAAATATATATACATATTAGAGGAAAAAAGTTTAACCCCACAAAATAAAAGAATGATTGTAGTTTTCGAAAATAAAATCTACAAGTGTGCATATGCCAAAACCACCAACTAATCCTAATGAATTCTGGAATACAGCAGTGAAAATACAGAGATCTTCATATCAAACTGTCCCTATGGCATCATGTTGACATGGACAATCTTTAAAGCTGCACGCCCCACCTCCCTTCACATGAGTAAAAATAAATTGTAAGGGGATTGCTTTGATCTTTGACCCTTTAAATAAGCCGAGTGTGTGTTACTGTCTTCAACTCAATGACAAAAGCAGAGGATCTAAGTCACTAGCTCCGTGTCTCTGACACAAGAATTAGATTGTAAGCTCTACGGGGAACTCTGCAAAATTCCAGGTACAGTACTGTGTGAGAAAATATATAAAAATGTATGCCAAGCAATGGCAATTGAGAAATTGCTTCTATACTATGGAGACCTAGATACAGAAAGGACCACAAACAGGTTACCAAGATCCCACTTGAATGTGATCCTGTTAAACTAAGAGTCTAATCACACTATTGTAGGGCGCTTACTGCTTTTATGGAAGCATGTTTAAATCAGGATTATACCCAAAAAGGTTAATGCTATCTAAATTAATTGTTATGATTAAAAAGCTTTCCTACTATTATAAAATCAAATGCAAGTGTAATTTAGATTTCATTTTGGCACAAAAATTGCTAAGAAAGAAATCCTAAAAGTTTAATGGAGTATACAACAACGCTTGGGATTGGACAGGCAAAAGCCAATTGTCACGTGGGTCATAATTTTAGTAAATATCAATATAAAAGAGATTTAATATATTGTTAACTAGCTGATATACCCGGCGGTAATACCGACAATATTCATGAAAAATATGGTGGAAGTTTTTGTAATTTACTCATGCACGATTATTTATGATGCAACTAGAAAGCAGGCAGTTTATAGAGCTTTTTGAGCCAATGTGTGTAAAAAAGAAAAAAAATATATATAAATTTTTACATAAAGTATAAAGTCTTCTTTAATTCACCATGTTACTGCAATGTACAATTCTCATTTCGGGACATCATTGGCACACATTGGTATGTATATGAAGTGCTTAGGAGTGTGGATACTCACTAATAAGACTCCAAACTATTACAGGTCGCCTGACCAAATCTAAAGCATCAGTATGCAAGGCCATGAGTTCCAGGCAATTTACAAACACTAAAAATTGAATCCCAACCTTACTAACTTTCTTGTTTGTGATTTACTGTGTGTGTGAGAGAGTGAGAGATTTTATTTATTTTTCTTGTCCCCCTCAATTAGATCCTGAAAAGGGTACATTGTGGATTCAGTCTTCCTGATCCACCATCTTGTGTTTTCAGTATAAAAACTCTTGATCATATTACACCTCCCATAACATAACTTGGGTAAAGAATCTCACATAAGACAATTATGAGTCCAGTATCTTGTGGAAGATAACGAAAGATAATTTCAGTACACTAAGAATGAGTTACATTTAAAGCATTGCCATTTTGGAATTAACATATTGATTACATTATGCTGCAGCCTTTATTGGTACATTGTATAATAAAGTAAACAGAACACATTCACCATTGTTTAATATTAGAAACCAAGCGAGCGGGTCAAGTGATATTTTGTGAAATGTAGTGGTTTCCAACCCTGAATGATAGTGTTAAAAAAAATACATTTTGTGCCATTCGCTATCTGGTAGACAAGTAGTTGAAGATTTTCTTAAGTTTTTTGTTCAAGCTCTACCTTGCCATATTTAGACTTTTGCATTACAGGTTACATGGTCCAATGTTCTTACCCTACTTCTATTCCCAATGACCTTGTTCTATGTATGACAATTGAATGCCAATGACCTGCTTAAAGCTGGGTAATTATGGATGTTGGTTGTTACCAAAGTACTTTTGTATATACATCGTTCATCACCTTCAGTACTTAATATACTGAAGGACAAAGGCCTCTCCAATAATGTCATGTACTCTTCTTTCTACATTTTGCCTACACAAATTTCATCATCCCGTCTTATTTTTAGCCATGGTCTTTTGATTTGTCCCTCGAAATCAAGTAGCGTACAATCTTTGTCCAACGCTGATCATATCTTAAGGTAGGCAGGGGGAATGCAGGCATTTTAATTTCTTCAGCCTTGATCGCATCTCAACCTAATCATTCTTTTGCCTGTCTTCAGGCAATACCCAACGCATTTCATATATGTAAATAGACCCTTCATCGTCTCTTGTAGTGTCCTAAATAAATTTGCGCACGCACACAAATCCCCCTAAAACTTTGTTAGCTCTCCAATAAGGAAATGGTTAACAAAAAAATCCCCATTCAGAGGGCCCAGAGACAAGATTGTACTTAATCTCTACAGGAGGAGGGAAAAAAAAGTAGCCCATTAAAAAATATATATAATTGCATTTTTTTAGGTCTGTTTCAAAGGCTTGCACTTTTAAAGTTCAATGCTACAGGAAAGAGACTTAGGTACTACAAAGCATATGAGCGAGTATTTGATGAGTCTGGGTTTATATTTGATGTAGCTGCATTTTACCTACTGCTGCAAGTGCATTTTAGCCAACCGAGTTCATGTCAATTTAGTACAAAGTCAACATTTGTCTTGATAGAAGTTTGAATGACTGAGTGCACATAATTTCAGCCAAAATTTTATACTGCATATGGCTTCTCCAAACTGGAATGGGTGAAGAATCAAATAGGAGATCTCTATATAAATTACTTTTCAGCAGAAAGGAAATATCAACCACTCTTCAAATTCAGGGCGCAGGAAAATGTGCTGTGTGCTATATGAAATAAACTAGCACTTGTTAAACAAATGTAGTGCATGCCCCAAACTCACATTTAACTCAAATGGAGGGAGAAAAAAAAAAAAAAAAGACAAATACAGCATTTCAGTGAGTAAGTAGTCTTCTCTGGAATACAGGTTACCAAGGTGCGCAGAATTAAAAAAGTTGTACATTTATTTTAATTAGATGTCATATTTGCCTGTAAGTCTGCTTTTATAAAAATTTACGTTTTCTACAAACATTACCCCCCAATGTGAACAATTGTTTTATCTTCTCTCACACGTTCTTAACAATTAGTCTTCTGTCCCATTGTTTTAGGGATGCTGTCCAAGGCTGGCGAGCTTTGTCCAATTTGCAAAACTGACCAAGAGAGAACTCGAAATAGAAACAAGTGTGCCAATTCTGAATAAGTCATAAAACATTGCATCTTCCCACCGGAATGAGTATCAACATTTGCATAATTTCCCCCAGGTATCAGTGTAAAATATTCTTCCATGGCAACAGTATAGACGGTTTAAAAAAAAAAAAAAGTCTGACAGCTGTAATTTTATTTGTGAAAAAAAAAATTCTCTCAAGAGGAAACATGTAAATACTTACTTGTAAATAAACAACTGTCAATTACCAAAGTTGAATTTCAATAATCCATCTGAAATAAAAAAAAAATTAAAGACATTTCAATAATCTTTAGAGTGTGCAGAAAAATAAGCGACTAATCATAACAAGACTCTAGCTAGCCATAAGAGCCAGTATTTTAACATTAACAAACATTAGATACAAATACCATTTGTATAGGCAGGAACTAACCACAAGTGTCCCCCCGCTTTATCGTTGAAACGTCCAATTGTTACTAGACATACCTTATTGTACAAGCCGTGCAGTGCTGTCATGATCTTCATTAAATCGTATAAAAGCCACATTTGACTGTGGAGAAAAAGTAAAGAAGAAATAGAATTAAATCCTTATGCAGTTCACAATCGGCGCATTTCTTAATTTTTACTATAAATAAATATTTGATTTGAAAAAAATGCACTAACCGCTATGGATAGACTATATTATACCATTTTAGTAACTGAAACCTGTTAAATATAAACTGCATAGCAAGATACTGCATTTTGGGGGGTGGGGAGGGGGGGAGAACACTAGTGTCATATCCAATACATGTAAAAATAAAACTTACCCCAGTCGGTCACATTAATGAAGACCTGGTACGTCCACCTTAAATATAAAAATCTTGAATTAGGAAAAATTATAAACTACAAAGATCAAAACACTACCAGTCCCTGATAGATTTGAATTTATAAAGCTTTTAATTTCTTGGTATAAAAAAAAAAAAAAAGAACCTATTTTTCTAATAATTTCAATTGTTAGAAAGTGTCAGATTGTAATAAAAAAAAAAAAATATTAAAATGGAGGTAAGAAAGTTCAACCGGCAATGGCTAACTATAGTTTAAAGAGTGCAAGCTTTCAGAACGGAGGTTCCTATATTCATGCACAGTCTTAATAAATAGGTTTTAAAAAAAAAACTGCATACAAAAAAAACAAAGACTGAATTAGCCCCCGTATACAATTTTCATATGAAGCAAGTATTACGGAACAAAGACCATTTGCAAATTGTGGTGAATCGCAGCATTCAAGCATCAGCTTTCCATATTTATCCAAAATATTATTTTTATTTAAAAAAAATAAAAAATGTATCATTCTCATCACTAAATTTATATATAAAAAAAATTAAATAAAGCCCCACCAGATTTACGTTAATGTCAGATATTGTGTTTCTGGTGATTAAGCCAGCACATGGCAGACGGTTTCCCAAAGCAATGCCCAATAGTTTGTGTGAGAAACCCAATGTAAAGCACGTCGTAAATCAACATTCGCCAATCGTTATGTCATAATAAAGGGGATCAAACCGAATACCTACACCCTCAGCAATGGTGTGAAGCTTATTCCCGAAACCTGCGCCAGTGTCTTGGGGAGGAGCAAGTCAATAAATAGGAATATAAAGTAATTACTCGCCCGTACGCATATATGTCAGAAAAGATGACCAAATCCATATTATGAGCATTTTGCATTTAGGCTGCCAAACATTTTGCTGTCTGCAGTGAACACGGACTATAAATGTGCAAAGTTTGAACGAACAAGATATGAAGATACAGAGCAGGGTGCATCTGCAATTCTTATAATACGGTTATATATATGCAAGAAGTTCCCCTTTGCTGTAATCACCGCCCCAGAGTCCATGCTATGGATGTTGCACAGGGATGGTGAGATATGAACTATTGTACAAAGCCAGGTTATAAGCTGGAACTCCCCGAAGCCTGTAAACACGTCCGTGTCTCTGGGCTCTCATTACACAGAATTATCTGCCCCGTGTGACCGGCTGGGAATGGGGAGAACAAAGCAGCATCATGCGGTATAAAAACGGCAGCCGGCGGAGAAAGAGTTAAAAGCCGACACCCAGAAAGGGAACAAACAAGAGATACAATGTCGCAGTCTCCCGCAATGTACGATGCATAAATACCTGCAGGTCTGCGCATGGTGCGCAGCAAGGGCATGTCAAAGTCACAGCGGCATTAAACACGCACGTACCCGCGCCGTGCTGAGCCGCAGCACCCGGGTATTAAGGAGCGCAGGTACAATGGCTTATTAGTTACTTGCCGATGCACGGTGTGTAGGAGGCGCAGCTCCGCACCCCCTATAGGGTATAAGCAGCGGCCGGGGTGAGTGTGGCAGGGAGCCGCCGCCCAGCGCAGGGGGCACCGCGGGGAGTAAGAAGCAGGGAAATACCTTTATATCCGTGCCCAGCTCTGCCCCGGGGTGAGGGAGGCACTTCCCCGGCCCTGCACAGGGAGGGTCCCGGGGAGGAGAGGGGCCGCTTCCCCCCGCCGTGCCTCCCAGGCGCAGTTACTTGTTGTTCTGCTGCTTCCCCTCCCCCACCTCCCAAGGACAAAGGGAGCAGCCGCAGCGGCCGCCATACTCACCCTGCGCCACCGCCGTGTCCCGCATCCTGCCCGGGCTGTCACTTGGCAGGGGGAGACGAGAGCACCGAGAGGCCGGCCCCCGGGGAGCTGCGCGGACCGTTGCTCCAGCCACCCCCGCCGCCGCCTGCACCTAGCTGCGAGCCCAGCTCTCTCCCTCAGCGCCATCTTGTTTCTGCCTTCTCCTCACTGCGCGCCGTTCCTCCCGCAGCCTGCCCGACCGCTCCCCGCCCTGTCTCTCTCCCCTTCCCCTCCCGCAGCCTCCCAGGCCGCTCTCCCCTCCCGGGCAGCCTGCTCTCCCGGAACACGGCGCTCCCCTGCCGGCCCAGCGGCCTCCCTCTCTCCCCGCTCTCTCTCCCTCGTCCCTCTCCTCAGCTCGGTGCTGCTGCTTCTGCTCCGCCGCGCGCGCCACCTCCTATATCACTGCAGGCAGCGCGAGACCTGCCCGGCCTGTTAACCCTTCCGCGGCCGGGGAGCCGCACGTCACGCGGGACTCTCACGCCCCCTTTCGGCCAGGCAGGAGTTAAACCTTTTTTTCCGCTCCCATTGGCTCTTCCGTGTTGCCTCTTCCGATTGGTCGAGAACAGCCTTTCCCGCCTTCTTTCCGTTTTTTTTTATGCCCGCCTCCTATTTCTTTCCCCTCATCACAGCTGACCCCGCCCAGAAGGCGGCGGGACTTTCCTTTTGTGTTCACGATTGGCTGAGATGAGAAGAAGGCGGGGCTTCTCTGTATCCCCCCCCACGTGACAGGCAGAGCTGAGATCTGATTGGCTGAGGATTTGAAGCGCCCAGCTATGAACAGTAATGGTTGTTTGTTGGATACAATGTCTAAAGAACGTAACACAATGTAACAGAATCATTCACTATTTCATGTATTCACTGTTGAATTAAAAAAAAGCACATGTGAAATATTTTCCAAAACACATTATCCTGGTAATGTTGTAACTAATTAATGGGAACATTATAACACAACAGTTCTGTGTTATATATTTCTTTAACCCAGGCTGTGCTGGAAATTTGTGCAATACGGCAGGCATAAGAAGCAAAAGGTTTGCATGTCATTTCCCAGAATCCCTAGCTGCAGCAGAAGCACTGTATGCCAAGGCCACGGTGCAGCGACGCGCGCTCATGCATGTGAGCTGTGACTTCACCAACTCTCTGAGCATGAGTGCTAGCCTGTTCTGCAGGAAGGGGGGGAGGGTGTGTATTGACTGGTGCTGATTCGTTGTTGAAGGGTCATGTGACCCTTAAGCGCACTTAGAAATCAATTTCAATGTCTCCCCCAAGCGCTGAGCATTGCTAAGCATATGCGCACGCACGCACACGTGGTTTGGACATGTGCATAGAATAACATTGATTCGATCGCGCCAAGCACACGTCGCTGCACCGTGGCCGCAGCCTAAGGCCGCGCTTATAGTGCTGGTGACGGCGACACGGCCGATGACGTTACCCGTCGCTGTCACCACAGCGAAAGTTATAATTAGATTTTGCGCGACTGTCGCCAGTGACGTCACAAAAGGGGGCGGGCCGCGGTCTCTGATTGATTTAGAGACTGTCTCTAAAAAATAAAATAGACCCGGCTTCAAAAAAAATTGCCGCAACGTCGCTCCGTCGCCGTCGGTCTTACTATAAGCGCTTGCAAAGGAGTCAATGTATTTGATTCAGAGTGACGTCGCTGTCGCAAGGCAGTATAAGCGCAGCCTCAGAGATAATCTGCATTGCCCCAAAGGCGACAGCCTGATGGGACTCCTCATGAGCTGCTCCCCTCTTCACAGGACCAGCGTGCTAAGGGTTAACATATGCTTGTACTTGGTGGAAAGTCAACCCCACCCACTGAAATGTTAATGAGCCAAGAGGACAAAAAAGAACTTTTTGTTCACAGCTGCATTGAAAATCAACCACCCCAGTGTAAATCTGCGTTGCCCCAAAGGCGGACAGCCTTTGGCGCAGCCGAAGGGCAGCCAATGTGTGTGAGCCATTTGCTGCCGTTTGCTGCTATTTGGTGATGTTAAAGTGATGTTAATGCTGTTCTATTTCAATCGGAAAATCACAAGCTCATGTACCCAATTTTCCAACTCTATCTGTCAATGAAATGTCTGTGAATTGACTGTTTAACTCTGTTCTTTTAATGTAACCATGTATTGTTATAACTCTGTGCCCAGGACATACTTGAAAACGAGAGGTAACTCTCAATGTATTACATCCTGGTAAAACATTTTTATAAATATAATAATAATGGGGAAGGGCAGGGTTGCCGACCTGTCTTAGGCTGCGGCCAGGGTGACGCTGAGCGGGCTTGCGCTCAGCGCGATCAAACACATTGTTACACCTTTGGTGGCATAGACACCTACCTGTGTGACATGTAATAAATATGATTACAACAGCATCCCACATGTGACACAGGTACAAGTAGTAAATCGTAAGTGCTTCTCAACAAACTTTTATTTGCCTTATTCACAAAACCCTAACCATCAAAAACACTATTTTCATTTCTCTGTGTGTATTATAAATCATATATACCATCAGATTAATATGTTTAGATTTTTACTCCTATACTACAGGTCTTTATTATTGTTATTTATTTGTAAATTTGCTAAGGTATTCTACAGCGAGATACAATGGGGTGGCAGAGAGATGTAAATGACATAAGCAGAGTTACATACCAAGAAAGGACAGGCGAGCGCAAACAGACGCAGAAGGGAGTGAGAGCCCTAATCCGGAGAGCTTACACTCTAGAGGGAATGAGGGTAATGTTGAAACAAAAGGTAAAGTGGCTGCTCAGTTTGGGACGGAGGATGGAGTATGATCCAGCCGCACAGCTGATCCCAGTTAGGTTTCGGGGTGTGGGTACATATGATTTATACTACACACAAAAAAATAAAAAATAGTGTTTCTAACCATTCCAGAATAACAGCCGTTCTGCAGCTCCTTAGAATAGAGATAAATGTCATGTTATTGTAGGGTAATCTCGCGTAACGTTATCTTCCAATTACGGGATGTTCTGTAAGCCTTCTATCCCTAAAATAGGGCTTTTGTTTGAGAGAGAGAGGGAAATATAGCAATGTTAGTTTAATCATACCTAGATTTGGCTGTACAGGTGGTCCTCGCTACCCATCATTTCATTTTTACGACGAGCGCATTATCAGATGTCGGAAACAGTTATCCGCCGCTCATTAACATGGGATTCGCGTCCCGCCGTGTGAAAGAATTATGGACAGGAGGGCTAAAGAGAAGAGAAAGGGTCTGGGGTTACTGGCCTTCCATTTTGTCTCCTCTGTTTTGTGTGCATGTCTGATAAGTGTTTTTTGGTCATTCTGCGCACGTGATGGAAGGGGTGTTTGGGCAAGGGTTGCTCTGGGATTATTCAAGGGAAATCATGTACTTCCTGGGAATCGAAACCTAAGTTTGGGGAAAACAGCTATTATGGGATAGCGGGAATGTGCAATGTGGAGCTTGTGGATTGGGTGAAGTGATATATATGCATATAAGGAGGGGTTATATGTCATGTATAAATACTGAGGCTGGGACGACCCCCCCTGGGATCACACTGAAACGGCTTGTTGATGTCTCATCTCCTTGTGCGCTCGTAAATAAAGATTCCTTGATACTCACCGAACCTGCCGGCAGTTCTTGGTACCCCAGAAAAGGCTGCGGTCACAGCCGGTTTCCCAATCCGCCGCTCGCTGCCGCTCATTAACATGTGATTTGCGTTTCTCCAGTCTCACTATCCGCCGTAGATGTATGTATGCATGGATGTGTGTGTGTGTGTCTGTATGCATGGATGTGTGTATGCGTGTGTGTGCGTGTGTGTGTGCGCGTCTGTGTGTGTGTGCGTGTGTGTGTGCGTGCGTGCGTGTGTGCGTGTGCGTCTGTGTGTGTGTGTGTGTGTGTGTGTGTGTGTGTGTGTGTGTGTGTGTGTGTGTGTGTGTGTGTGTGTGTGTGTGCGTGTGTGTGTGTGTGTGTGTGTGTGTGTGTGTGTGTGTGTGTGTGTGTGTGTGTGTGCGTGTGCGTGTGCGTGTGTGTGTGTGTGTGTCAATGATTGCGGAACAAAAAAAAATATTTCTTAAACTTTTATTTTCTTTAAAAAATCTTGCTTAGGTATTTGTTTCACTCACACAACCCATGCACACACATACACTCGCATACACACGCTTATACACACACATACACAGCTCCCTGCTCTATTAACATGAAAATCATGCGGCACGTGCACGCGCGTTCGCATAGGCACGCACGGCCACATGCTGTATATAACAGCCCTTTTTTTCCCTTATTAACACCTTGGAGACCCATTGAGTGCAATTGCACGAAAGCTTCATCTGCACAATTTTTTTAAACACCATTTATTGTTATATTTGATTATTATGCTTGCGTTGTCCCAAAAAGATTATCTCTGGGACATGTGTGTTTTTTATGTATATCAAGATTAAAGGAGATTAGTTTGACCACTACCCTGTCCTTGACTGAGCTTCCTACTTTTTTTCTTTTTTCTATAACAGCCCTTATCCAGACCCTGCAAAAGCCCTATTTCAGGGATTGGATAAGAGTACAGGCGCCATGTTTAACAGTGACTTAAATAACGTCCCTACGCTATTCTAGATGGACATTAGGGAATAGGAGATGGTATGATACTGCCTGATTTGCATATCATTATCATGTTATAGTTAACACTATGCTCTTCACGGGAGAAAACGCAGTCTATGGTTATGTTATTGTCCTTAGTGGATACTGCATTACTATTAATGTGACATTTTCTTAGTTTATAGTCACATTAACTATCCTAATGATACTTAGCACATCCCTCATAGTTCATTATGGTGACCAAGGCACCATATATGAATCTACCCCGAGATGATGATAAAAATGGATTTACCAAATTAGTCTGACTTTCAAAGGAGTATATACTGTATGAATTAAAAATATATTAGCATCAAAGCAATGTAGGCCTGTGTCAACTCCTGTTGCACTTAATAACATGTACCCATTATTAATGAGTGGGCTGTGCCGTGCTAGCGAAACGCGCATCGGGTAGAGTATGCAGAGGCTGTAATGAGATGAGCGACGGACTACAGATCTCATGTTGCCCTCCATTACAGAAACGCTGGGTTCTGGAAAGGAATCATCACAAGGTGACAAAAAGTAGAAAATAACTAGTTTCTCTCCGCCTGACCAATCAGAGGGTCAGTTTTACCAAGAAACAGTCTTGATGGACTTCAACGTCCTTTGGAAGGCCATGCGGTGGTGAATGATGTGATTGAGATTATTGTTCAATAAGCACTTCTTTCCTCTTACAAAAGATATAATATCTGAAGATTCTGATGATTATCATATATTTTTAATCTAAAGAATAATTAAAATGTATTAGATCTTTATATATATATATATATATATATATATATATATATATATATACTCTTTGAAGGTCATTCTTAGCTGGTAGATCCGTTTATATTATGAGCTGGAGAATACATACATGGGACCTGGGTCACCACAGTGAACTATGAGGAAAGTATTAGTCCCTGTGTTCCATATTTATACATTTGTCGTGCACATTAGTGATTTCTATTAACACAAAATCTCCTGACCACTTGTCTTGTTACAGACCAGGATTCAGATCGTCATGAGTGTAGTTTTTATATTCTCGGACTTTAAAATATTCAACCAATCAGTGAGCTGTATTCTCAAACCAATAATACAAGACCAGCAGGCCCTTTAACAATTAAATTTCTAGAATATAGTCAGTTCAAAGCATTCATCTTTTTTGACAAATTCTTTATATTTTCCATAGCCAGAACCAGGACACAGCAGTAATCTAACTTTCTGTAGACCCAACAGATATAGAGCTGCACTGCCGAGAAATAAAAATGGCAGTTTGGTATGCCAGAGACCCAATGAATTACATCACTTTGTCAAGCAGAGTGACATCACTAAGGCATGTAATGTTGGGAGTATATGATCAGATTTCAGTAAAGTCTTTAAATATGGAAGGTATCTGTGATGAGTCCTGGTATTAAGTTAAGCCCAGCACTGTTACAAGCTGACTTTTAAACCTGGAGTCAGGAGGTAACCCTCCCAGAACTATGCATTCTGCAGACTCTAACCTGTTTTCTGCTGTAGGTGTCTGCAATTCACCAAAGACACAGCAATTTAAAGTCATCTCTTTAGCATTGAGAAAACAATTGCTCAGTTAACTGTACATAGATGTTTTGCATCTTTCAAAAACTATTAGCAATTGTTTTATCACACTTCAGAGCAAATGGAAGTATTTGCATTGATATGTATATTTGTAATAAGATCCTTTACAGCTCTGTGTTTGTTACATAGTTACACAGTTACGTAGTTACATAGTTACATAGTAGATGAGGTGTAAAAAAGACATTCGTCCATCAAGTTCAACCTATGCTAAATTTAGACGACAGATACTTTATCCTCTACCCCTACTTACAGTATATTGATCCAGAGGAAGGCAAACAAAAAAAACCAGTGACATATCATCCAATGATATCTCATAAGGGGAAAAATAAATTCCTTCCTGACTACAAATATTGACAATCAGATTACTCCCTGGATCAACCACCTTCCTTCCCATGTTTACTTATTTGGTATATCCCTGTATACCTTTCCTTTCTAAAAAGATGTCCAACCTTTTTTTGAACATATCTATTTTATCTGTCATCACAGTCTCCATGGGTAATGAGTCCCACATAGTAACTGCCCTTACTGTAAAGAACCCTTTCCTTTGTTGCTGGTGAAATCTCTTTTCCTCCAACCTTAAGGGATGACCCTGTGTCCTTGGTACTGCCCTGGGGATTAATAGTTATTTTGGAAGCTCCTTGTATTGTCCCCGAATATATTTGTATATAGTTATCATATCCCCTCTTAGACGCCTCTTTTCTAATGTAAACAAATCTAATTTAGTTAGCCTCTCCTCATAAATCAGATTATCCATCACCTTTACTACTCTCTGTAGTTCTATAATGTATTTTCGAAGGAGTGGTGCCTAAAATTGTACTCCATATTCAAGGTGTGGTCTTACTAATGCTTTATAAAGGGGCATAATTATGTTTACTTCCCTTCCATCCATTGCCCATTTGATGCAAGATAAGATCTTGTTTGCCTTTGCAGCTACTGCATGACTTTGGGCACTATTGCTAAGCCTGCTGTCTACAAGCACTCCTAAATCCTTCTCCATAAAGGATTCTCCTAATTTATCCCCATTTAATTTGTAAGTTGCCTTTTTATTCTTGTTTCCCAAATGCATCTGCCATTTACCTGCCCACGTTTCCAGTCCCTCCAAGTCCTTCTGGAGAGAAATTACATCCTGCTCTGATTCTATTACCTTACACAATTTAGTGTCATCAGCAAAGATGGAGACTTTGTTCTCGATCCCAACCTCAAGGTCATTAATAAACAAGTTAAAAAGCAGGGGTCCCAGTACCGATCCTTGAGGTACTCCACTCACAAATTAAGTCCAGCCTGAAAAAGTTCCATTTATTGTATTGGTATTTTGAAAGGTTAATATTTAAAAGCAATGCACATCCTTAGGCCGCGATTATACTGGCGGCGTGCGTGCGAAACATGCACTGCAGGCATCGGGAGGCACAAGGAGGCGTGGCCGTGATGTTACGTGAGCTGTTCGTCCTCATTGGCTGAACCGCTCACATGACACGGCCGTCGCCCTCAAAAAACAATTTTATTTGTCTCCCCACCAGTCTGTCGCTCCGTAACTCTTGGTCGCAGCCGCGCCCTATGTGCGCCTTCATTGCCCACCATTAGTTTGTTCCGGTGGCGCGCGCATGCGTACAGCGAATATAATCGCGGCCTTAAGCCCATGAAAACATTTAAGGAGATGTGTTCTAAGCGACTTGAGCTTTAATAGTTAAACACAGTTTCGTCTCTCATTGATCTTTATTATAAAGTACCATGGATATTTTACCATCTAAAGATCTTTGCTCCAATACAAAATCATGCTACTTTTCCGTTGGAGATTCACTAAAATATTTGCTTTTATTCAGGCATAAATGTCATTACTTTTATGCGTTGATTCTTTTATATACGTGCTTTATGAAATAAAAGAACTGTGCTGTGTTTTTAGAGATGAAGCCATTTAGAGTACCTTGACATTCATTGTTTGGGTTCTTCAGCCTCCGCCATTCAGAAGTTGCCACGTATAGCATTGCAATACATTGCAAGCCGCTGGCACTTACAATGCTGGTGTGAAACACTTTTGCACTAGTGTACAAAAAACACTCTTGTTTTACATGAGCTGCTAAATATATCAACAGGGGATGGACAGCTTTCTCCTCCCCTTCCCTAAACCAATTAGACTAAAACATAAACAGCATGGGACATCCTTTGCCTGGGGGTAGTAAGAGGAACGTACCAACAATTTCTGTATTACTGCTGCGCTACGGACTGCGTTTTATTGGAAAAAATGTTGCAGACAAACATTTGGTGTTCAATTCATTCATTTAACAAAAAATATGGGCAAAGTGAATATAATAATAATAAGTTTATTTTATATAGCGCCTTCTCGCAGTGGGACGCACGGTGCTTCACAATTACAGTACAGCGCGCGGTACGCAGCACATAGGATTGTTACAGATACACTCCCTGCCCAGGTGAGCTTACAATCTATGTATTTGGTGCCTGAGGCACAGGGAGATAAAGTGACGTGTCCAAAGTCACAAGGAGCTGACACCGGGAATTGAGCTATATATATATAATCATCATCTTTAGCCCTTGTTGATCCACTGCTGGATGAAGGCCTATGCAATGATTTTCCATGTACTGCGGTTGCAGCCTCTCTACTCCACGTCGCAAGCCTCTCTTCTCCACGTCGCAAGCCTCTCTTCTCCACGTCGCAAGCCTCTCTTCTCCACGTCGCAAGCCTCTCTTCTCCACGTCGCAAGCCTCTCTTCTTCATGTCACATGCCTCTCTTCTCCACGTCGCAAGCCTCTTCTCCACGTCGCAAGCCTCTCTTCTCCACGTCGCAAGCCTCTCTTCTCCACGTCGCAAGCCTCTCTTCTCCACGTCGCAAGCCTCTTCTCCACGTCGCAAGCCTCTTCTCCACGTCGCAAGCCTCTCTTCTCCACGTCGCAAGCCTCTCTTCTCCACGTCGCAAGCCTCTTCTCCACGTGGCAAGCCTCTTCTCCACATGGCAAGCCTCTTCTCCACGTCGCAAGCCTCTCTTCTCCACGTCGCAAGGGTATATAATATCTATCTGATGGAAGAGCCGGCGTTGCCCGTGAGCCACACTGTCGCCCCCCCCCCCACACACACTGTCCCCGCTCCACCGCACACAATGTCCTTTCCCCCCTCCCGCCCCACACACTGTCTGTCCCCCCCCCCCCCGCACACACACCACACACACCGCCCTCACACTACCCGTCCCCCCTCCACCCACACAACACTTGCCCCCCCTCCCCACACATCACACTGCGCGGACAGGCCCCCCACACCAGTCCTCACACACACACCCACGTCCCCCCTACCCCCACACAACACTGAGGTCCCTCCCCACACACCACACACTGTCTCTCCACCCCCACACACACACAGAGCTGTACCCTCCCCCCACCACACACACACGCTCCCACCCACACAGTCACCAGCACTTCCCTCCCGCCCACACACAAACGGTGTCCCCCCACTCCCCCCATTCACCAACACTGATCACCCCCTCTACACCTCCACAAACATGTTCCCACCCCCGCAGACACACCACAGTTCCCCCCCTCCCCCACACACGTCCCCCCGTCCCACAAGGCCATACACGTTCCCCCCCTCTCGCCCCACAACACATGCCACACACACCATGTTCCTCCCCCCGACACACACTGTACCTCACCCCCCACACACAACACTGTCCTCCCCCCCGACATCACACACACGGTGTCCCACCCACACACCTGCCCCCTCCCCCATGCTGGCACACACAAAGCAACCCCTCACCTCTGCACAGGACTCACCAGCACCGCGCCTCTTCATCCTGCGCATCTCCGATGTCACGCAGCTGCCCTTTCTGCTCTCACCTCCTTCCGTCCAGGAAAGCAGGGATGGTTGCAGAGCCGCGGTGGGAAACACAGGGAAGGTGCAAGGGCCCTGTCGTGTCACCAGGAGTGACGGCCAACGGGAGGAGGTGAGGGGAGGAGCCGGCAAGGCTGTGAGGCGCTGACGCACGCGGGCCCGGGGGGCCCCTCTCTGCTATTATCGCGAGCCGTCGGGAGAACCGCAGGAGGGAAGGTGCAGGGCCTGTACCGTGTGACGGGAGGAATGACAGCCCCGGAGGTGAGAGAAGCTGCGGGATTGGCAAGTGACGCCACCGGGAGGGGGGAGAGGGTTGTACTGCAAGGGTCCTGAAGTCAGATGTGTGTGGAGTGTGTGGGGTGGCCAATGACCAAGGTGTGAAGGGTGTGGCGGGCCAAAAGGGGGGGCCTGAGCAGTGTGTTAGTGTGTGAGGCCCATGAAGAGGGGTGAGGGGGCGGCCAACATCAGGGTGCCTGAAGCAGTGGTGTGAGTTGAGTGTGTTAGGCCAATGACGAGGTGGTGCACGGTCGGATACCAAGTCGGGGCCCTGAAGGCGTGGTGTGAGTGTGGAGGGCCCCAATGAGAGGATGTGTGCGGGGTGGGCGTGATGTTTGAGGCCATGAATAGTGTGCGTGAGGCCAATATAGTTGTTGCGGGGAGCGGGTCGGGGCAAGTGACCATGTAGATTGGCCTGCCGTCCACTCACCGTCTGCCTCGTGGTCTGTCGGTGGGGGCCAGTGTGTCGACAAGAACCCTAACGCTTCAGAAATATATAGTAGATGCAGTAGAAAGCACGTAATGCTAGGTAGATAAAGTGGAAGGCAGGTGTGCAGATCTGTCCTAGAGGCTACGTCATAAGCACGGTAAGCCGTGCTGAGGCGTGCGGAGTCGGGGACGTCTCTCGCTCTGAGTAGCCCCTGCATCTCAGTGAGGATGCCTGAAGAGTGGGCTCACGCGAGCGTGGAGCCCAAGGCAGTATCATCTGTAGGGCGTTTGAGGTAGTACAGGTGGACGCGAGCGCCACCGGCTATTTTTCAGCGGCGCTGTTACGTCATGTGAGAAAACCTCCCACTACACAAAGCATGCAAGCATGTACGTTCAATAACGGTCGTGGCGTGATGCTACGGGGCACTTGTGCTGGCCGGGTGACATTGCGTCATTGCGTGTGGCGATTGGCCCCCTGGCCGACTCACTCGGGGAGCCAGACGAGGAGAAGCCGCCAACCCAGAACACACCAATCCCGCCTCGAGCTCCCTTCGCACAACGGGGCGAGAGCAGCGCTGGCTCCCGTGCAAGTCCGTGCAATGCCCTGAGTGTACTGACTGGGGTGAGCGCAAAGTTTAACAATGATGGGCTCTCTATTGAATGTTAGACATGACTGAATACAATACGTGATCAGTGCGCTGAGCAGTGAAGCGAGTCCGTTTAGCCTGCTGCGGTTGAGCAGAGGACAGGCGCTAGAGAGCAGAGAGGCCGTACTACGTTATCCGAACGCCGACTCCCCACGCATCTCTATGGCCTGGGCTAAACATGTGAATGTGCGCACAAGTGAATTCTTTATTTGATATATGCTAACGGTGGAGTTTTTTAGTATGCCACAATTACTACACACCACCTAAGCTTAATAATATCTTGGTGAAAATTAGAAAAATTACAACCGACAGGTATCGATGTTATCCTAAATTGATGGCATATTCATTTTATTGCTCGAAGAGATAGGTATATATATATATATATATATATATATATATGTGTATATATATACACGTGTGTGTGTGTGTATGTGTGTATGTGTATTAGGTGATACCTTTTTTTATTTGGACTAACAATTTATGTCATAGGACAATCTTTCGAGAGTTCTTCTCTCTTCCTCAGGTTGGCAATACTGACACACACACACACACACACACGCACACACGCACACGCGCGCACACGCGCACACACGCGCACACACATATACGTACATATTTAATGTTTATGTATATAGCACCAACACTGTATGCAGTACTTTACAAAAATAGAATGCAACAAATATAAAGGTAGAGAATAGAAAAAAAGGGAAATGCAGAGCGTGTAAGTTTATATATACTCTCAATCTTTAAAAAAATAAAAAATAAAAAAATATATATATGTACAATACACACATACATTATGGAAACACGTCATGGACTCCCTTTCCCCGCCTGAGTTGCTTTATAGTCAGTCTCTGTACAGACTGCACCCAGTTTGCATACCAACGGTGGTAACTAAGCAACAGCAAGTCCGCTCCCAGGCAAACTCCCATGATACATCAGTAACACAATACTAATTCCTGCCACGTTGCCAAAGCAGCTCGGCGGCGGCCGCGGAAAATGACTGCAGGATGTTTGTTAAAGGGGAAGCGCGCAGGGATTGTGTGTACGCCATTGTTTCAACCCTTTCCTCTCCAGAGCGGTCCCCAACGCACGACAAAGATAAAGCGAAGCAGCAATTACCCTTAAAAAGCCTATAGGAGTTTTTTTTTTTTTAGCACGCTCTTGTATAGCGCTGCTAGTTTTACGTAGCGCTTTACAGAGACATTTTGCAGACACAGGTCCCTGCCCCGTGGAGCTTACACTCTATGTTTTTGGTGCCTGAGGCACAGGGAGATAAAGTGACTTGCCCAAGGTCAGAAGGAGCCGACACCGGGAATAGAACCAGGCTCCCCTGCTTCACTCTCAGTGCCGTTACTCACTGAGCGCTCCTTAGTTTAACTCATAATGCTAGTATCCTGCCCCCTGAACATTAACTGCTTTTTTTCTTTTTTTCTTAGTGTTAAAAATCCGCGTTTATTTCCTTTCTAGTGTCCCTGGTTACTATGGTAACCTAGGACTGCAATGGCCTCTGGGAAGCCGTCCATGCTGACCTCCCAAACACTATTATATTTCAACGATTCATTGTCTACTGAACGAATAATCAGATATTTTTTTTTTTTTTAAATAAACACATCCACAGAAAGGGCAAAAAGAGATCTTTGTAAATCATAAAGAAATATGCAAAAAATGTAGCGCAGTCGGCTGCTTTAATCGATGCTGAGACGCATTAATAGCTGCTGTTATTTGGTAAACCCCATCAAAATTATACCACCCTGTCGACAAATGCACTTTCTCGTCCTCTCTGGACTGGGGTCCTCATATTTACTATTATTATCTCAGGATGTGTCCCAATGTAACAGTTGGGGTGTTATTCATTAGACTCAGATAGTACATCACAGCAAGAAAACTCTCACTGAAAATCCCCCTGCTTTGCACATCTCAGTTTAATGACTAATCACCTAAGATTGCAACTAATTTGACTTTTTTCTATCAGCCCTGTGTTGTATCAGCATTCTCCTGTATTGAAGATTATTTATATACAGTACTGTACAGTACTTCTAATGAAAAGCACCGTGTGCATTGTTTGTACAATATAAAAATGAAATAATACATTTTACAGGCAAAGCACGGGATTTAATCACAATATCAGCAGTTTGTCTATAGCAGTGATTTAAATTTTTTTTTTTAGGGTTTAAGGAACCCTATAATTATATTGTGAAATTCTGAGGAACCCCAAACCTCTCTAATAGCGCGTCTGAGATCAGATGCATTGTAAGGAACCCCAACCCTCTCTAATAGCGCGTCTGAGATCAGATGCATTGTAAGGAACCCCAACCCTCTCTAATAGCGCGTCTGAGATCAGATGTATTGTAAGGAACCCCAACCCTCTCTAATAGTGCGTCTGAGATCAGATGTATTGTAAGGAACCCCAACCCTCTCTAATAGTGCGTCTTAGGCTGGGGCCATGGTGCTGAAGACCGTGCGGACAGCTGAGCGAACAGACTGCCTTAAGGCACTGTTTGCGTCCATGCGGCGGAAGGGGGCGCGCGCTGCGCAAGAAATCAGTTCAAACTGATTTCTAGGCGCAACAGGCCGGTCACGTGAGCGGTTCGCTCAATGAGGGCGAACAAGCTCCGTGACACCCCTAGGCACGCCCCCAGATTACGCCCCCCACGGCCTGGCACGGCACTTTAACCATGGCTAGGGAAAGAACCCGCTTTCCCACAGCCTCCGCACGCCTCCGCACGCCTCCGCACACCTCCGCACACCTCCGCGCGCCTCCGCACGCCTCCGCGCGGCCGGGCCTTAGATCAGATGCATTGTAAATTCTTCAGTATTTGGTGAAGTTTTTAAATGACCTAAAAATAGCAGGGAGCCCTTCGGCGTACGCCTGGGAAACCCCTGTTGCAAAAGATTGGTCTATAGATAGAACGACATCGGATTTTAGAACAGGTTGGAAAACAATGTAACAGCAACGCTTTCCCCTGTGGCTGATCCCAGCGTATAAAAGGGTTTTTTGCTTGGTTAAAAAAAATATCTTTTAATTACTAGTTATCTGCTTGTTTAACGCTTTCGTTGCTGGAGAAGTTCATACAGCAATGAGTTTCATTTCTATAGTTACAACATAAAAATAATTAGAAAATAACAAAAGGCCCGAAATAACTAACATTATAAGCAGGCAAACTCCCACATCAGGCACATTTAGGGGGTATTTAATCAAGTCTCCCATCGGGGAAACCGAGGCAAAATAACTGCACCAGATTTACCAAATGAAAGCATCCCATGGCAAACATTAGTGCGGTTTTTGCAATTGTTTTGCACCAGTTTTGGGTTAGGAAACTTCAGTAAATAACCCCTATTGTGTACGGAAAAAAACATTGACACAAACAGCTGTTCAAATATTGTTTAAAATCCCAACACATCGCAACATTTCACAATGATACTTGTAATCAGCGTCAACAAATAAATAAAATGAATATATTTTGTACTGGCTGAACAAAATTCCCTGTTAATCTTCCAGGGCAAAAAGGACTAGCGCCAGGACAGAATACAGAATATCGGTACACCCCGTCCAGTATACTCCCTACTCATTGTATATTGTTCACTTGACGAATGGGGATATATAGTGGTGAGAACAGCACCTTTGAAGCCAGATCACCTATTTTAAGTCCCAGTGTCCCCTCCTTGTGGCTTCGAGCAGGTCATTTTAGCTTTGTGGGCTTGGTGGATGACAAATTAGATTGCAAGCTCTTTAGGACAGGGGGGAATTACACCTGCACATTGTATGTGCAGTTCTGCATGCTGCATGAGTTCTATATAAAATAAATGATATATCTTTTGGGGGGTTTATTTATTCATGCAGGTTTTCATTATAAATTTGCCGTAAGCTATTCCATGCTCCCTCACCGAAATCATGCGTTTGGAAGGGAGCGAGGAACAAACGCCGGATTCCGAGGCATCGCCATTACACAGTCACGCTGCGTATTTTCCCTGTGCTGCCTCACTTCTCGTGAAGAAAGTACTGACCTCCAGTGGCTGAGTGTGAGGGATTCAGGTCCCAGCTTATTACATGGTAACTGGCAGACGCCATTATTTATTTACCCATGGGCACTTCAGGGTTCTCCAGCTAGCTCTCCAGAGGGACCAGATCAGAAACAATGTTGGTGTAGAACAGTGGCTCAGTTAGTGGCTACCTGCTTCAGCCCAGGTGGCTCAATCAGTGGCTCAGTCGATTGAGCCACCTTGTGCTGAAGCAGGGATATCCTGAAAAACTGACCTGTTGGTAACTCTTGAGGACTGGAGCTGCCCGCCCCTGGTGTAGAAGTTGGCAAGAAGGCCTCTACAAAGATGGATTACATGGTGCTTTTTCGTCCAGTGTAAGTACGTGGACCAGGTCGTTTCTGTCCCGACTCCCGGCTTTTCTGCCTTCTGTCCCGGTTTTTCTATGCGCGGGACGCGCATGCGCATAGGCGGCCAGCATTCACCGTTTGTGCAGTCGATGACCTTCATGGCGTGGCATTTGTCCTGTTTTTTTTTTGCCGGGATAAATATGGTCACCCTAAGTGTAAGGACGCTGCTGGCAGGGAAAGGGTTACGTGTGTAGGACGTGTGTGAAACAGGAAGCTACAACACATGATAAGAAAAGCAACACAAAGTATTTAATAAAATAGGATTACGTTTGTTAAGATGAAGGAAGGGAAATGCAGGTGATAATTCATGCGGTGGGGAAGTTTGCCTGCATTCGGATTAACCCTTTCCTGCTTTGTGCAGGGTACCTGCCACCTCCGTCAGTAACAGAGATAACCCACCACAAGCACAAGCTGGGCAACACTTCAGAAACCTGCTATTTAATGCTGCGCTCCAAGCTGTCGTATAAAAATAAATAAATTCAACATGTGCATCAGTACAATCTACACACTGGCAAGTAATTAGCTACGTTGCTGATTGATCCGTTCTCCTGTAATCGATCGCTGAAGATTCGGCTCGGGGTTCACTAAATACATCCTGGATCCTCTTCTGCTGCACTGACAGCCAAAGATCTGTGGGGAAGATCATGTGACCAGGCAGGCACTAGATTCAATTGGTTCACTGCTAGAGAGGGCAGGGCTCAAAAAGGTGATGCTGTTTCAGAAGGGGAAGGGGATGTGACTTTGTATATGGTTGCTATAGGCACAAAAATGCTTGTTACATTAGAATACATTAAAAATGTCTTTAAAATATAAATTTTTAAATTCTACAGGTATTTTATCATAGCGCAGAACTGATTTATTTGAAAAAAAAAATACACATGTAGGATATTGCTTGAACGGCAGCTTTAAAAACAGCCCATAGTAAGTGGCTATGAGTTCGGGATGCAACAATGAGGGCTGCACCTTGTTATATGGGCAAAGAAGGATGGGGGGCCGTGTTGGTCTTTCTTCCATGCAGTAACATAGGAGGAAGGGGGGAAGGGAAAAGTGGAGGGGGGGGGGAAAGTGAAGGGGGGGGGGGGAAAGTGGGAGGGGGGGGGAAAGTGGAGGGGGGGAGGGGGGGGGAAAGTGGAGGGGGGGGGGGGAAAGTGGAGGGGGGGGGGAAGGGAAGGGAAAGTGGAGGGGCGGGGGGGAAGTGGAGGGGGGGGGGAAGTGGAGAGGGGGGGGGTAAGTTGGAGGGGGGGGGGGAAAGTGGAGGGGGGGGGGGAGTGGAGGGGGGGGGGTGGGGGGGGGGGGGGAGGGGGGGGGGGGGGTGGAGGGTGGGGGGGGGGGGGGGGGGGGGGAAGTGGAGGAGTGGGGGGTATGGTACTTTTATTGGACAGCAAGCAGTTGATGTGTTACAAGCGTTCCAACCTCTCAGGGACCTTCATCGGGTAACCCTGACCCTGAGAGGTTGGAAAGATTGTAACACATCAACTACTTGTTGGTCCAATAAAAGTAATCACCCCACCCCCCCCTCTCCCACCTCTGTTACTACCTGTTATGTGGGGGCACTTTTCAAGGCGATTTGGCACACACAGGGAGTGCTGCTCAGGTGTGTGTATGTGTTTATTTATATAGCGCCATTAATATACATAGTGTTTCACAGCAGTAATACACGTAACAATCATATAAATAACAAATAATACAAATAACACATATTGGGAAGAAGTGCTTCAGACATAAACGTAACATTAAGGAAAATGGGTCCCTGCCCCGAAGAGCTTACAATCTAATTGGTAGGTAGAAAGAACGTACAGAGACAGTAGGAGGGTGTTCTGGTAAGTGCGTCTGCAGGGGGCCAAGCTTTATGTATGAGGGTTATAGTATCAGCCACGGAGCTACTCATATGCTTCGTTAAAGAGGGGTGTATTGAGGTGGGTCTTAAAGGTGGATAGAGAGGGTGCTAGTCGGGTATTGAGGGGAAGGGCATTCCAGAGGTGTGGGGCAGTCAGTGAGAAAGATTTAAGGCGGGAGAGGGCATTAGATACAAAGGGGGTAGAAAGAAGACATCCTTGAGAAGAACGCAAGAGTCTGGATGGTGCATAACGAGAAATTAGGGCTGAGATGTAAGGAGGGGCAGAAGAGTGTAAAGCTTTAAAAGTGAGGAGAAGAATGGAGTGTGAGATGCGGGATTTGATCGGAAGCCAGGAGAGGGATTTCATGAGGGGAGATGCTGAGACAGATCTCGGAAAGAGTAGAGTGATTCTGGCAGCAGCGTTTAGGATAGATTGTAGGGGAGACAGGTGAGAGGCAGGAAGGCCGGACAGCAGGAGGTTACAGTAATCAAGACGGGAGAGAATGAGGGCCTGAGTCAGAGTTGAAAACACAACCAAATTTCTGAACTTAATCTCCAGAATGCCCGGCAGCAAAAGGGTTTGTGTACTTTTTTATGTGCAATTTATTGCTAAATACAGTGATGGAAATCCTGAGCAAGTTCGCACCTTTCTCAGGTGAGGACTGGCAAGGGTAAAATGTATAGGAAGATTTGCATGTCATTATTACCCAGAATCCTCCGCTGCATTCCCTCACAGTAGAGGTCGAACCATGAAAGACTTGAAGATTTACACATGGCTTTCTCATCTGTACTGTTCAGAGGAGATTTTATTCTGCCACCTAGTGGCTTTTTAGCAGTATTACATTCACATTGATACAGCAAGGAAGGGGGGAAATTCAAAGACCCCGACAGACAAAGCTCCGTTATTTACTTGATGAGGCGGTAACTTAAGTCGACGCCTCATTAAGTGCTCACGGGGAACTTCAAAGCTCAGTAACGCAGTGTTAAGTGCTGTTTTCAGCCACCTCGGGCCCTGGCCTTACTATAATGGACGTTAGCAGTGGTGGGATTCAGACATGCTAGCCGCCGGTTCTCTCGCACCTTACCGCCCTTTCATAGCGCAAAATACTATCGGGCTTTTTTCTCCAAAGTTGTGTAAAATTCGCCACACACTTTACATACATCAGCATAGTAATATAAGATAATACTGACTGCAATTTGTTTCCCTCTCCCCATCCGAGTCCTATGTGCTATCCCCCAAATTCTGCCGCCCTAGCTGGCTGCCTAGTTGGCCTAATGGTTAAACCGGCCCTGCCTCAAATAACACCTGGAGGGCCCAGTGCTCTGGAAAGGGCGCACCTGAGATACCTGGGAGATATGCAAATAAGATATGCACAGTATATTGTAGCGACCCTCACTATATTTCAGGGTATGGACGGAGAGAATGCCGCCACCTATAGGTGAGACGGGCGTAACAGGAGTCATGTAAAGCTAAGGCCAGGCGCTGTTACCATAACATGGCGCTGTTACCATAACATGGCGCTGTTACCATAACATGGCGCTGTTACCATAACATGGCGTTACGCCTATGCGAATGAGGTCACCAACGGCCGTTGTTTTTGCATATAATTAATTAGCTTTGTGAATTGTTGGAATTGTTGCTAACTTCAGGGAACATAACGTCTGTTATTGGGCTGGGGAATCCCCGAACTGACACAGGACCACTGGCTGCTCCCCCCGGGGTGGGGAAGCGGGACGGGAGTGACCACTTGTCTGGGTACAGCCAGGGGAAGTGCGAGTGTTCGCGCAGAGTGTGGTCTTACATTATGCGGAGCGCCCTTCCTTCTGTAGCACCGTGTTACCGTGACAACGCAATGTCACGTTCCACCGTGATGTCATGACGCTGCAGGGGGAGGGGCCCTGCTATCAGCAT
This sequence comes from Ascaphus truei, assembly GCA_036426205.1. Classification (NCBI taxonomy): domain Eukaryota; kingdom Metazoa; phylum Chordata; class Amphibia; order Anura; family Ascaphidae; genus Ascaphus; species Ascaphus truei. Next base: position 16,487,775 of record CM071583.1, read on the forward strand.
GCTGTCGCCTTGGCTCCCCCACCAAAAGGTTAGACCGGCAATGTATCAAATGTATCAAATTGTAACAGTTACAGACAAAATTAAAATGTGAGAGAGCTGAAGTCTTGAAGTTACTAAGGCCGCGTCCCCAGTATCTTCTACAGCGCACGCCTCGGCGTGCGCTGTGCATTCAAGCTCCGCCCCCCCAGTCAGTCCGGTCCCAGTTACTACCCTGTCGCGCACATTTCCCCAGCGGTGCGCGACAGGTTTTAAGCGAGACAGGGGAATTTGAGCTCAGAGTTTGCGATGGAGGCGTGGCCACGCCCCTCCCAGCGGTTCATCCAATGAGGACAAACCAGCCACGTGAGGTCATGGCCATGCCCCTGCAAACCCACCACCACGCCCCCTCCCATCGCAAACGCTCCCTCTCTCCCACCTAGTGTGGCATCGGTTTGGATGTTAGAGCAGGGGAGCGCAGACTTTTGCTGCTGCGCCCCCCTGTTTGGCCTGCCCGGTGCTTGCGCACCCCCTTTTACCTTGCAGCGGCATCAAATGACGCTGCGGGGTCATATGACCCGCAGCGTCATTTGACGCATGTGACGTCACGTCACCCCGTGGCGTCATTTGACGCCGCGTTGCCATGGTGATGCGTCACAGCGTCTGAATCATGGTAAGTTTATTGTTGCAGATGCCTCACGCAAACCCCTGGCATTTAATTTAAATGCCTTGGGGAAGGGCGCGGGGCCTCTGCAACCGCCCGCGCCTCCCCTGAAAAATCTCCCACCCCCCAGTTTGCGCACCCTGTGTTAGAGTATCAATATGCACCCCAAATGTTAGATAAGAATCACGCCATACACCCAGATATTTTAAGTACTGACTGGGGCGAGGATGGTTCTGATCCATAGCTCTGTCTTTGGTAGCTTCAGAAATTTCGCCTCGGTCCCACATACCATCGTTACAGTTTTATCAGTGTTTAAAAACAGCTTGTTTTGGGAAATCCAGTATTCAAGTCTTGAAAAGTCAGATTGAAGTACGTGTCCAAGATCAGAGAGGCGAGGGCTGCGTGCATGTAACATTGTGTCATCCGCACACACGTGCATTGAAGCTCGCGTACAAGCTGCAGGTAGATCATTTACGAAGGAGTCCCTATGGAAGCTGCAATATCGCAGTGAAACGCGTGGGGAGATTGGAGAGGACTGGAACTCTCTGAGGCAGCACCAAGCACTGAGAATTCCAGCAACAGCCCCGGGAAGGTTGATCACCGGGAGTGCAATGCCAACACCACAACCATGCAGCTCGGCATCTCGGGGCGACCGTTATCCATCCCAAAGCCTTTGTTTGTGAGTTTGTTACGTGCGTTTTTAGATTCTATTTTTGAGTAAACGGTTTTGTACTCTGGGCTTTTTTCTCTTATGGTTTTTGGGGTTCATAGAGGACATACCCTATACTGAAGACAAAGTGACGTTCTTCACCACTGAAAAGGCTTTACCTACTTGTACATTTACCCTGAGATTATTCGCGCCCTAATCTACCTTGGCTATTTTACTACAGACTTTTGCGAAGTCTGACTATGTGGCACTGCGGTTATTCCATGGATTGTATGTCCACAGCCATTAGTTTTAGACACACTTGAGAATTTTAATGCTGTCTCTTTCCCTTACAAGATCATTTATGAAGACTGAAAAGAGAAGGGTCCCTGGCACCGTGCACCCCACAGCTGGAACAGTCTACCGGAGACTCTCACAGCCGCCACCAGTCTTTCAAAACTAAAGCTGTCTCACATTGTAATCTGGTCTGTAACTATTATATACGCTTATAGTATATATTATCTTTAACTGTGCATACAATGGCTTGTATATAATGTACTGTATAACTCTTTGCACTAATTACAACAATGTATTTGCCATTATAACTCTATGCCCAGGACATACGTGAAAACGAGAGGTAACTGTCAATGTATTACTTCCTGGTAAAACATTTGATAAATAAATAAATAGAGCCAGTAAGTAGGCTCCCAATTATCTTTATATACCTGACCCGTCACCTTCTATTGGTCTGCAGAGATTCTTCACGAGATACATGTGTAAGATACTAGTGACCTCTAAAACGCCAAAGTCATTTCCAGATGTTACAGTACCTCTGAAGCATCGCTACCCTGAAAACATAGGAGTATGAAAATAAGGTGGAGATAATGGTTTAAGTGTTTATTCCCTGAAATATATATACACATATATATATATATATATCACGTATTTGTGTTCACTTGAACTGTGGAAGAGCGCCCGAATACTTACTTCTAGATCTGTTCCTTGCAATGTATCTGATCCCAGACGCGCTATTAGAAAGGGTTGGGGTTCCTTACAATGCATCTGATGTCAGACGCGCTATTAGAGAGGGTTGGAGTTCCTTACAATGCATCTGATCTCAGACGCGTTATTAGAGAGAGTTGGAGTTCCTTACAATGCATCTGATCTCAGACGCGTTATTAGAGAGAGTTGGGGTTCCTTACAGTGCATCTGATCTCAGACGCGCTATTAGAGAGGGTTGGGGTTCCTTACAATGCATCTGATTTCAGACGCGCTATTAGAGAGGGTTGGGGTTCCTTACAATGTATCTGATCTCAGGCGCGCTATTAGAGAGGGTTGGGGTTCCTTACAATGCATCTGATCTCAGACGCGTTATTAGAGAGGGTTGGGGTTCCTTACAATGCATCTGATCTCAGACGCGTTATTAGAGAGGGTTGGGGTTCCTCACAATGCATCTGACCTCAGACGCGCTATTAGAGAGGGATGGGGTTCCTTACAATACATCTGATATCAGACGCGCTATTAGAGAGGGTTGGGGTTCCTCACAATGCATCTGATCTCAGACGCGCTATTAGAGAGGGTTGGGGTTCCTTACAGTGCATCTGATCTCAGACGCGTTATTAGAGAGGGTTGGGGTTCCTCACAATGCATCTGATCTCAGACGCGCTATTAGAGAGGGTTGGGGTTCCTTACAGTGCATCTGATCTCAGACGCGCTATTAGAGAGGGTATGAAGTTCCTCAGAATTTCACAATATAATTATAGGGTTTCTTAAACAAAAAAAAGGTTAAAAACCTTATTTCATATGTGGGATTGACACGACAGGATGCTACATTGAGGATGACCCTAAACAGTATTATTTTATCATGGCTGGGAGAGAATCAGGACAGGCCAACACACACAATAATGGTTTCCCAAAACTTGAAGTGGGCAAGGAGCATTGTGACAGGGTAAATAAAAGCCACCAGTTATATGCCTGGAAAACCTATGTCTAGTCTGCAGTGCAGCACTGACTAGGTTAACTTCAGCTGGGAACCTCAGGATAATTAGTTGGATCCCAGCTGCCTAATCAAGGTGTGTTAAAACCCAGGTTGTAGACACATGGGTGAAAAGGTGAGGAATCAGTGCGCAACTAATACAATTGAAAAAACGTGAGGTGATTAATATAAAATAAATACGTGACCTTTACTGGACAAATTGAAGCGTCTGCAGCTATGGTTACAGGGATGGCTCCAAAAAAACCCTAGAACTTACAGATAAAAACACAAAAAACACAGCGCACAGCGCTCATAGTGCATTAAAAATTATATTGACATAAACAATTGATAAGGTAAGTATTGTGCGTACATCAAGGTGATGTTAAACAAGCATTTTAGGGATTTATGTTACCCAAACACCACGTGGAAGCCGGATTAGATGTCATCACAGGTATTGGAAACTGCTTCGTGACCACCGGTTCCTATTGGGTAGGTATGGAGTCTTTCAAAGTCCCTGGTCACACGGAGAGTCCAGCACATCTGCAGCTCACACAGGAATTGCTGCTTCAAACGGAACTCCACACCAGCGTTTCGAAACCCGTGGGTTTCTTCATCAGGGTTTCGAAACGCGTTGGATAGTGTGCTAGTACTTTGCCTTAAATTTACTGCCCCACTACCGCGAGCTGATCCAGCAACCGGCGCGAGTACCGGTGAAAACCCTCCGGTGACGTCACCAATCCGGAAGCGCCCGAACAGAGGGTAGAGAGAGGAACCCAGCTGTGTTTTTTGTGTTTTTATCTGTAGACACATGGAGCTTGCTGTTGATGAGAGAGGAGTAAGCTGCTAAAGTGATTCCTGAAAACAAGGTCTGAGTAGCAAAGTAGTGAAACTGTGAACTGTCTGTCCCCTGCATAGAAAAAGGGTAGCTCATATTTATAAACTGTCTTATAAAGAGAAAACGGTTTTGTTTCGGTTTGCTGATAAGAAAAGCCATTTTCGTTTGTTGCTGAAAAAGAGCTATTTTTTTGTTTTGTTGTGGCTGTATATTTTCAGGCAAAATAAAACAGCCTTGTCAGAATACCCATGTGTTGTATTTGCATGTACACCCTCCAACATATGGTTGTCAAGAAGTGAGATTTGATTTTTTTCAAAAGGCTCCTCTTGCATAAAGGGCCACACACACACCACACATCACAAAGAATGGAAGTAATGTTGAAAAGCGTTTCTTGTGCGAGCAGCCGGCTTCACAGCGGATAGAGATGAAAGCACTACAGACAGCCACCGATAGTGATTGCACACTGCGGACACCAATTTCCAAGGTCTTGCCGGTGTCAGACTGGCCACAGACCCCCGATACTCCTGAGGTAAAAGTGGCCCGAATGAGGATCCACGAGGCTTGTTTTACTAACATTTGAAGAGTCGCCGAAGCTCAGGGCTGGGGCTGCAGATCTCTAGGCAACTGCTTTGGCCCCGCTCCTCATAGGTAAGCCCAGCCTCATATCAGGGCCTGGCTACAGATCAGGCAATGGACTATACCGGCCAAGTAAAAGCCGCCATACTGGATCGCTTAGGTCTGACCCCAGAGACCTACCGCAGCAGTTCCGAACATCATAAGTACACCACTAATGAGACCCGGGTCCTCGCTCACGATTAATTGGACTTGTGTACACGCTGGATACAACCCGAGAGTGCACTAAGGAGGCAATTCTTGAGGCAGGTGGTTTTGGAACAATTTCTACAAGTAATACCTACCCCCCCCCCCCGCACTGCTCGGGGGTAAACGTCACGCTGCTGAGAACCCTACTTTTGGCGTCTTACTCGTGGAAACTTCCTTTTGGGCTGAGCACAGAAGAGTGTCCTGGACCCGACTCCACCGGCACTTGCGGACTGGCCCAAAGAGGAGTCGGTATCAATGGGGAACCTACGGCCCGTCACGGAACCGCCAGTCCAAGTAGATCAGTCCGTTCCAGCAAGGACTGTAGTCCAAATGCTGGTCACCGCAGAACCCCCTCCTCATCTCCTTCCGAGTCGGGCTCGTCGAAAAGGACCCCTGCGAGGACTCGCACAGGACCCCCAGATGCCTGGTCTCCCAGTAACCGGTCCAGCGTAGCGCTTCCACACCCCCTCCTGTGAGGGAACCCTCCTCCATGTCTGGCCTGCGCGAGAACAAGCCACACCGGTATATTGGACTGCACTGATGGATTGTCATTCAGCCAGAACCGTCGCCCTCGGCTTTTTCTGGGGAAATTACAAGCCCTGGCTACTTCCAGCCCTGATTGGGGGAAAAAACGTCCAGGCCCTTGTAGATTCGGGCTCTGGTAAACTTCTGTCCTCGGTCCTCCAGGAACTGTTGAGCCGACTCCGCCCAACGTTGTGTTCTTTTGACTCCCCATGGAGCATAGAATGTATACACGGCGATGTAAACCTTTCCGACGGCCAAATCCGGCTACAGGTAAAAGGTCAGATTGCTTACCTCGAAGTAGTAGTCGCTCCTTGGCTGCCTGCCCCCGTTGTGCTCGGTCGGGACTGGCCTTTCTTTGCGGACCTAATGGCCCTCGTCTTTCACGAGGAACCTCCTTCTGGGCCCTCAGGAGAACCCTGGCAAAACTGTTTTCGCCCTTCTCGGGAAGACCTTTTTTCCCAGTAAACACCGGCTTCAAAAGACTCGGAACAGAAGATACGCTTTGGACAAACAGGACTGGTTGCAGAAATCTGGGTCTCAAGATGACCATTCTAGTAGTCAGAGGTCCAAATGATTGGCTGGGGATGGCCAAAGGGGGGGATATGGGCCCTGGAGATTTACCAGACCTGTACCTCCCTGACATTCGCCAGGAAACAAGGGGAATCGCCAGTCCATTGCGAGACAGTATGCAAGGTGGTGAAAATTGATGAACAGATTTTAGATGCCAATGGGGTGAAGTATTCGCGCCAATTTTGAGCTATCCAAGGATATCCTATATAGGGGGAATATGCACACAAACGTGAGTCACCAACAGATATTGGTTCCCAAGGCGTTTTGTTAATCTGTGTTCACTCTAGCCCATACTGTCCCTTGGGTGGTCACCTGGGCATGGGATAAATCATTGTACCGTATTTCCTCCCGATTCTATTGGCCAGGGATGCATAGTGATTTGCTAAGCTTGTGTCCAGCATGTCCGGAGTGCCATCTAACTAGTCCAAAAGACAAAAAACAGCCCCTTTGGTTCCTCTACTCTTGGTGTCAGTTCCCCTTTGAGAGGATTGGGGTAGACTTGGTAGGACCTCTAAACCTTCTTGCGAAAGGACCCAGGTTTATCCTGTCAAGTGGACTATGCACAAGGTATCCTAAGGCGTTCCCCCTGAGAACAGCAACGGCGAAGCAAGTAGCCAACAAGTTGTTGGAACTGTTCTCATGGGTTGGACTTCCCCAGGTTATGTTGACAGACCAAGGTACAAATTTCATGGCTAAACTGATGCAGGATGTCTTAAAGTTACTAGAGGTCAAGTCTGTTCGGACATTCGGTCTACCATCCACAGACTGACGATTGGTGGAAAGATTTAACCGAACTCTAAAAGGATGCCTGAGGAAATTTGTAGACTCAGAAAAGAGAGCCTGGATGAAACTTCTCCCTTTTCTGCTGTTTTGCTAGTGCGGAAGTTCCCCCAGGCCTCCACGGGATTCTCTCCATTTGAATTGCTCTATGGCCGCCAACCGCGGATATCCTAGACCTCCTAAAGGAGTCCCGGAGGAACAGCAGTCCCCTTCTAACATACCCTGCAATATGTACTAGACCTTAGGAACGCCTAGATGTTTTCGGCCATTTGGCCAGGGAGAATCTTAGATCAGCCCAGGACAGTCAGGAGAGACATTACATAAAAATGCTCGCATGAGAGTGTTTTCACCCAGGAGACCAGGTGATGTTATTGTTACCTCCAGTTGCGAGAGTAAACTCCTGGCCAAATGGCAGGGCCCATTCGAAGTACTCCACCGTACGGTGTGTGGGATTACGAGATCGCTCAACCAGGGTCCAGGAAGGGTAAACAAATTTACCTGTGAACTTGCTTGAAACCCTGAAGATGCACGGTCTCCTATTCATCCACCCGTGTTGAGGAGGAACAGACTTGGTTCCTCAGCCTCCATGGGAGAACATCGTATTGACGATAAAATCCCAATTGGGTAAACAGTTGTCCTCTAACAAAAGGGGACTTGTTAGCATAATTACAACAATTCCAGGATGTTTTTTTTCTGACTTACCAGGACAAACTAACTTAATTTCCCATGGCATCGAGACAGCACCTGGGGTAAAATACGTTCCCCTGTCCTTATAGGTTGCCTGAAAGTCGTAGGGCTCTGGTAGAGAAGGGGGTACAAAAGAATTATTCACATTTAGGATTGATTTGAGGAATCATGCATTGAGTGGTGTAGTCCACTAGTTATGGTCCCTAAACCGATGGGAAGGTAGTGATTTTTGTGTGACCTCCGAAAGGTCAATGCGGTATCCAAGTTTTGACCGCAATATCCGATGGCCAGGGTGGACGAATTAATTGATGCCCTTGTGTAACGCGGAATATATATCCACGTTGGACTTGACAAAAGGATACTGGGCAAATACCCTTAGAGGAAAAAGTCCAAATGCAAAACAGCCTTTGCCACTCCCATGGGTTTATACCATTTTGTGACAAGTGCCATTTGGACTGCATGGAGCCCCCAGCCACATTTCAAGACCATGGATAAGGTACTGAGACCCCATAGGACTGTATGCCGCAGCCTACCTGATGACATTGTCATTTATAGTTAACACTACTGGCGGGCCCTCAAATAGGGCCTGAAAGCGTCCTCAAACTCTAAGAGAGGCAGGGCTCACAGCCAACCCTAAAATTGTGCCTTGGGTAAACGGAAACCAAATATTTAGGGTATGCTGGGAGGTGGAAAAGTAAGGCCACTAGCCGACAGGTAGCTGCCCTGAAAGAAGTTCCGACCCCCCAAACAAAAACGCAGGTACGCTCTCTGCTGGGTTTACAGGGTACTACCAGCGTGTTCATCACCCAACTTTCGGAAGTGGCAGCCCCTTTAACGGACCTCACAAAAAAGTGTGCCCCTACAGGACACAGAGTGGTGTGGTCAAGGATTGTCAGAGAGCCTTTGAGGACATAAAAGGTGTCTATCAGAGGGTCCCACCTTGAAGCCCAGACTTCATCAACAGCCCTTTTATAGTGCAACCAGATGCATAGAGATAGGGCTAGGGGCAGTGTTGTCACAACAGTTTGAGGGAGTTGAACATCCTATCCTTTTCCTGATAGGAAATTGTTCCCAAGGAAAAAAATTACTCAGTAATTAGAAGGAGATTGCCTTGCATTAAAGTGGGCAATCGAGGCTTTGAGCATTACCTGGCAGGAGTCCATTGTAACCTTGGTGACGGATCATTCTCCACTGAAATGGTTAAATAGCATGAAGGTTCCAATGCTAGATTGACTAGGTGGTATATGGCCCTCCAACCCTTCTCATTTGAGATTCAGCATAGGCCGGGAAAAGAGAACGCAAATGCTGACTTCTTTTCTAGAGAAAGGGTGGATGGTCGGAGCTTCAGCGCCGGCGTAGCCCCAGCCACACACCTAACAGGGGAGGAAGGTGACAGGGTAAATAAAAGCCACCAGTTATATGCCCTGGAAAACCTATGTCTAGTCTGTTCAGTGCGAGCACTGACTAGGTTAAAACTTCAGCTGGGAACCTCAGACAATTAGTTGGATCCCAGCTGCCTAATCAAGGTCTGTTTAAAACCAGGTTGTAGACACTGGAGTTTGCTGTTTGATGAAGAGGAGTAAGCTGCTAAAAGTGATTCCTGAAACAAGGTCTGATAGCAAAGTAGTGAAACTGTGAATGTCTGTTCCCCCTCATAAAAGAAGGGTAGCTGCATATTATAAACTGTCTGCTAAAGAGAAACTGTTTTGTTCGTTTTGCTGAAAAAAGCCATTTTCGTTTGTTGCTGAAAAAGACTATTTTTTTTTTGTGTGCTGTATATTTTTCAAGGCAAAATAAAACAGCCTTGTCAAGAAACCCACGTGTGTAGTTGCATGTACCCTGCAACAAGCATAATAAATAACCTTCAAGGTAAGCTCTTTAAACCCCCAAAATGAAATGAACACTTAGCACCCAATCTGAAGAATAGACATAGAAAGGTAGCTTGTTGGCAATAAAGGGCGACGACCTTCCTGCTCTCCCCATATTCCTGTATGTTGCAAAACCTCAGACCCGTATTATCCCTCGCTTTCTTTCATAATTAGCATTGAGCCTTATGCCTATTCCAAGAATGTTTGCATTCCCCTGTATTAGCCCGTAGCTGAGCACCTCTGCATTGCCCTGTATTAGCCCGTAGCTGAGCACCTCTGCATTGCCCTGTATTAGCCCCTAGCTGAGCACCTCTGCATTCCCCTGTATTAGCCCCTAGCTGAGCACCTCTGCATTCCCCTGTATTAGCCCCTAGCTGAGCACCTCTGTTGGGAGGTTACCCCACAGACCCACCACCCTTTCTCTCTAGAACATCGATGAACCTCATTATGTATTTGAACGTTCCAGTCATCTGCTCCAAAACTGAGACTCAGCAAATATACATTATTCCTTTGTTTCCAAGTATTAATGTTCATATTGCTATTTATTTCTATATCTTTTGTGTTTGAGTTAACACCATTGCTACTTGGAAGCAGCAATCCCGACTTACTCGCTGTGTCTGCTGCTTTAACCAAAGTTTAATAACTACATCATCATCAGTTTATGAATATTTTGAGAAGCAAGCAATGAAAACAAAGACAATCCTTCTTTTATATAGTCTGGGATCAAGATACGAGCGATGAAACAAATCAATTTAATACAAACCCGATTATCTACACAGGCAATCCGTGCATTACTAAAGGACTGGGAATTGTAATGCAACATTTCAACATAAGGTGGCAGCAGTTATCTAAGATAATGTGCTACGCTATGGAATTATAATGACAAATACATAGTTACAAATACATAGTTACATAGGTGAACAGGGTGATACATTATATACAAGACATTGCACAGTAAGAGATAATATAAGTTATAGGCGTATGTAACAGTTACAGACCAGATTAAAATGCGAGACCGCTTTAGTTATGAAAGAACTTAGGGCCTCATGCAGAGAGCAGCGCTAAAGTAAATCTCGCCATTTTTTTGAGAAATTCGCGCAGAAAACAGCAGAAAATGGCGAGATACGAAAAACGCGCCATTTTTTTTTCTATTTCTGAATCTCGCCGCGCGGCTGGCGAGAACCTACATCTCGCCAGTGTTAAAAATATCCGAATTCAGAAAGGCGCGATCGCCATCTAGCGGCTGTTCGCGCCAAGAAAATGGAGCGATTTTCGACAATTACCTCCGCCAAAAAAAGTTTACAAGAAGCTGGAGCTCGCCGGCCATAGGGGAAAAAAAAATGCGCGATTTTTTTCTATCACTTTTCTGCAGCACGCATCTCTCCCTTTTAAACTCGCCACACGCATTCATGCCATAAATTGCGAATTTCGCCCATTTCTGCATATGGAGAAAAAAACTCTCCATTAAAGCTACTTTTTCTTAAACTCTCCAATTTATTCTAGCGCTGCTCTCTGCATAGGCCCCTTAGACTGGTGGCGGATGTGAGAGTCTCCGGTAGGTTGTTCCAGTTTTGGGGTGCACGGTAAGAGAAGGAGGAACGTCCGGATACTTTGTTGAACCTTGGGACCATGAACAGTCTTTTGGAGTCAGATCTCAGGTGATAGGTGCTGCACGTGGTAGGGGTGAGGAGCTTGTTCAGAAAGTATTTGAAGGCAAGACAGGAAAGGTGAACTTTGTGCCTAGAATCAAGTGATGGCCAATCTAGTTCTTTGAGCATTTCACAGTGATGTGTGTTGTAGTTGCAAAACGACAAATTGAATTGTAGAGGGTAACAAGTTTGCTGAGGTTAGTTTGGGGTGCTGAGCCATACACTATGTCCCCATAGTCTATAATTGGCATTAGCATCTGCTGTGCGATGCGCTTTCTGACCAGCAGGCTTAGGGAGGATTTGTTTCTATAAAGTTTGCCATAGGTTTTGGATGTCAGGATAAATAGGAGTCAATCCACATGACCAAATATTTGAAACTAGTAACAGTGGCTAGGATAGTATTAGAGTTGGTTCTGATCTGGAGCTCCTTCTTTGGAAGCTTTAGAAATCTAGCCTTGGTCCCAAACACCATTGTTACAGTCTTGTCAGTGTTTAAAAACACTTTGTTTTGGGATATCCAATTCTCAAGTCTCAAAAAGTCAGACTGAAGTATGTGTTGAAGGTCAGAGAGGCTATGGCTGTGTGCATATAGGATTGTGTCATCTGCATACATGTGTATTGAGGCTCCGTTACAAGCTGTAGGAAGATCATTGATGAACACTGAGAAGAGTAGGGGCCCCAGAACAGAGCCTTGCGGGACACCACAGGTGATATCCAGGGGGTTGGAGTTAGAGCCTGAGATGGACACATGTTGGGATCTTCCTGATAGGTAGGAATGAAACCAGTGTAACGGGTGCTCCCTCTGGCCTGACCCACCCAATCTCATATTGGCTAAACACACTGGAATTGAAGATCACTATGTCCCACTAGGAGCTGTAGGCGCCGGACCAATAGATGGGTCACAAAAGTGTTCCTTCAATACGGGTGTCAGGTACTCTCTCCCTCGAACCACAACACAACTGTCATGTTGTGCCCTTATACTCCAGGGGGCAGGCGCATCTCTGAGGTCACTATCCAGGGACTCAGAGCATACAGCCACCCCATCCACTTACACAGGGCACCACACACTTGGGGTGAGGGAAACCTCCATTACTACTGTGGGCAGGCCTGTGGTGTAGCGCAGGACTTTGCATCTCATCCCAGCCTCTGTTTAAAAGCTGTGTTTAAAACAGCACGCAGTGGCTTGAGGATTGGCTTGTGTAATACGAGCTTGAGACAAAAGGTGGCACTGAGTGCTCATTTGCATGTCATTTCCCAGAATCCCTTGCTGCAGTGGAAGCGCTGTATGCTGGGTGACAATGGGGAAAGACAGGGTTGCAGACCTGTCTAAGACATGCAAATGAACATACAGTAATATTTACAGTTGCTATATATATATATATATATATATATATATATATATATATATATATAAAACGGAAATGGCCGTGTTAGTCCAGTTGCGATAGTGCAGAATAAATGAGTTCTTCAGTAAACCTTTTTTATTTGAACTAACTGACCTGAGTGTTAATCCTGTGGTACCGTGACAATGGGTGGCAGTGAAACTTAAGATAGCCCACATTGCTACAATACATCTGTATATAGCACGTGATATAGCATATAGCATATGATAGAAAGTATCCAGATATGAGTGGAACTAAAAATAAACGTCATAAATACAAAGAGTCCAAAGCAGATCTCAAGCATCGTCTATGGTCGTGTAAGTATATTTCTGAATATTGCCACAAAGTCTTCACGTATTTAATGGAAGCCACGAAACAGCCACTGTTCTTATTGCTTGCAAATTGGGATTCATGGAAAGAGAAGATGCAAATAAAAATAATATTACAAAGATAACTGAGATAATTCTACTGGCGGCAAGGAAAACAATTATGCTAAATCGGATAACATCAATGCCACCGTCGTATTAAATACATGTTTCGGTTGATGAACAGAGAGAAACTTGAAGTTTCAATGAAGAAAAAAAAGACAGATACATTTTTCGGGGGCGGTGGGGGGGGGGGGGGAGTTGGATTATTGACTCATTGTCACAACAAAGACAGATTTTTAAAAAGTGTTGCCCGACGTAGACAATTATACCCGAGACACAGAAGAGAAAAAGATACAGTATTATGTAACACATACGGTCTGATAGTTAGTAATAACTTGATAATAACACGCACTAATGGAGGACATATGTAGTCTATAGTATATAGTATGTAGTATATAGTACCCGCAGAGTTCAATGTGCAAGAAGCAGCCTTAGGCTAAAGTCCAGATTGCAGGCGCGCGCGCACGCGATGGAGCGGGTGGCGTCACGCGCGGCAGCTTCAGAGGCGATCCGTGGCCTGTGACAATACTATAATGCGAGCGACGGGGAGGCGTGGCCGTGACGTTACGAGGGCGGTTCGCTCTCATTGGCTGAACAGCCCACGTGACGCGGCCGTCATTCGACCGCCGCGCCCAAAATCTTGTCTTTTGGAAATGCTGCCTCGCCGTTGCGCTTCATCACACGTGCAGTATGGACGGCCTCATAGAGGAGCCATCTCTTGTTCGCGCCGTGCGCGCCATCGTGCGCGCCATCATGATGGTCGAGGCCTTAGACATTCTGTAAGACGTATGTATCATGTTATTACAAGGAACTGTTTATATCCATCATGTTTACCCTGATACATTTCATGTAACCTTGACATGCTGATATTGTATAGATAGGGCAAAGGGATCTGTGAGGCAGACAACTACTAAACTACAGAACATATATATATAACATAATGGCCACACACATTAGGCAGAATACCGCAGCAGAGGCGTAGGTGGGGCACTGTAAAAGTAAATAATAGAAGTCATTAAGGAGCACCAAGGTGATCAAAATACAGCACAGCACAGGGAGTAGACGAAAAGGGTGTTCATTCCGTCCTCATGCAGACATATGGATATAACTTTATGATGGACTGAATAAACACCTTTTTCTTCTACTCCCTGTGCTGCGCTGGTATTTTGATCACCTTGATGCTCATTAATTACATATATATATTGGATCCCTCCGCACACACGCTGTGAGCGCAGCAAAGGAGGACGAGCTGTCCCGGAGAAGCAGGCGGTTGGCGGTGATATTTTATTTTATTCACATATACGGATTTTAAAGCTCACTCTTGTACAGTAAGTGTGCTTGTTCCCCCCCTCCCCCTCCCCCCGTCTACCCCACTTCATTTTTTATTAAAAACTTTTATTCGTTATGGAGCGTGCGCTTCTCGTTTTTCTCTCTCTTTAGGTCGTGGACATTGGATGTGGCTCATCTTGAAAAGCCGCCCGGATGCCTTAATTCCTGATTCATCAAGATAGTTTTTCCAATTGGACATTAATTTTGAAGAGGGGTTTTGTATATGTCATATGTGTTGTTTGTTTTGTTTGGTGTTATTTGTTCTAATTATTAGAACTATATATGCACATTAATATTAATATATTTTATTCACTCCTTCATCCTTTGGATGACATTTAATAATTTTTATTCACCATTATTTTAATTATATAGATTGACTTCCACTTGCACTTAATTATTACACGTTATAACTTTTTACATACACCTTTATTGGCGCTGCTATTTTCTCTTGTTATATATATATCATCTCGGTCTGCATCAAGAAGTACAATTTGGCTCTCTGTGCAGCCACGGACGAAGTGGACCCTCTTCAGAGAATGCCTGCTCGCAGATCCACAAGTGCGCCGTGGTATTCTCGCAACCTCTGGGACCTATGGTAGTCTCTCAAAGGAAAGAACACTGGTGGTTGAGAACCTGACAAGATGCTGACCGGACAGGTATGTCAACCAGGGTATGAGTGTGCCGTCTTCAGGGTGAAGAAAGCCTACGTCACCATGAGGATCGACTCCGCGAGGAATCGTCTAGTGGGACTCTTCAGGATGGTGAGCAGCCTGGTTTATCCAAACTGCTCTTCCATCGTGGTTTGTCCAACTGAGGAGCGATGTGGTGAATTTAATCGATTCTTTGTGGTCTGCCCCACAGGCAAAGCTTGTCTTGGAAAAGTTCAGCATCATCTCAATTCCGGATTTCCTCTCAATCACGGCTGGGATGAACTGGACCACTTGTGACCTGGATCCCTGTCCATCATGGCTCCTGAAAGAGGCAATGAATGCAGTGGCTCTGCGGTTGGTGGAGATCGTCAATAGATCCCTCACTGTGGGAGAGATGCCGGTGGCCTTGAAAAAGTGTACTGGTCCATCCCCTGTTGAAGTTAGTGGATCTAGATCAGGCCTGCACAACTCCAGTCCTCGAGGGCCACAAACAGGCCAGGTTTTCAGGATATCCCTACTTCAGCACAGCTGGCTCAATTAGTGGATCAGCTATACTGAGCCACTAATTGAGCCAGCTGTGCTGAATTAGGGATATGCTGAAAACCTGGTCTGTTTGCATACCTCGAGGACTGGAATTGGTCAGGCCTGGTTTGATGTTGATGTTCTCGTCAACTATCGTCCAATCTCCAATATTCCCATGGTAGCGAAAGTGTTGGAGAGGGTAGTTTTCCCCCAGCTGGAAGATTGTCAGGAAAGGGCTGGCTTCTTCAACCCCACACAGTCTGGGCTTAGAGCCTGTCATGGAACTGAGTCGGCCATGGTTTGTGTGGTGGATGGCTTATTGATAGCCATGGACAAGGGCTGTATTCTTGCTTTTGTCATGTTGGACCTCTCAGTGGCCTTCGACACAATTGATCATAGGGTGCTGCTGCAGCGCCTGAGGGACTTAACTGATATTAATGGGACTATATTACAATTGGTTGCCTCGTTCCTGTTGAGCTGGACCCAGCAGGTGGCTATGGGGTCCCATGTGTCACCAGTGGGACCTGTCCCTTTTGGGGTCCCTCAAGGATTGGTGCTATCACCGCTCCTGCTTATCGTCTATGTAAGATCGCTGGGCAATAACATCCAGAAGAATGGTCTGAAGTGCCACAAGAATGCTGATGACACCCAGATGTATGTTTCTTTCCAGGGCTGCCCAGGGACGGCTTTTGCCACACTGACGGCATGTCCAGGCGAGGTGGCGGCATGAATGGAGATGAATTAGCCGAAGCTCAATCCTGACAAGACTAAACTAATGATTATGGGTTGGCGAGGTGCCTGAGCGGGTTTGCGAGCTGCCCCTAATCAGTGGTGTGCAGCCTCTGCCCATGTTCCAGGTTCGTAACCTCAGCATCCCCTTTAACCAGAGTCTCAACATGCGCGCCAACGTGACCTCAGCTGTTGCCTGGTTTTTTTAATGTGAGGCCGCTTCGGAGCTCACGTCCACTCCTGTCATCTATGAACCTTAGGTCACTCGTCCATGTCTTTGTGTGTACGCGGTTGGACTACGGGAATGCCTTACAGTATATGCAAGACTGCCGGTGTGCCTGATGTGGAGGCTCCAGCTTGTACAGAACACCGCAGCTCGGACGCTGAGACGTGTTTCTCGCTTTGAGCAGATCACTCCCACCTTACGCGTTCTGCACTGGCGCCCAATGATCTTCCGGGGCAGATCACTCCCACCTTACGCCTTCTGCACCGGCGCCCAGTGATCTTCCGGGATCGGTTCAGGTTGTCCGTAATGGCCTTTAAATACTTGCAAGATCAAGCGCCTGCTTATCTGCAGTCTCGTTTGAAGCCACAGAGAGATACTAGCCATGATCTCAGGTCCTTAGTGGTCCTCTCCGTGCCAAGGGTACTGCACCCTACGCTGGGTGGGCGGCCTTCTCCGTGTGCAGCTTCAGAGATCTGGAACTCGTTACCACCAGAGATCAGGTGTATACCTACCGCTGTTTCGGGCTCGGTGTAAGACTTACCTCTTCCTTCTGGCTTTTCCTGTCTAACAAAACAACTATATATCATTTTTATTTGTTTAACAGTAAAGTATTGTGATGCCCCCTTAAGTGGAGGAGTGTTTAATATATATAAAGTGCCACGTACTTCAGTACAGGTTTTTTGAACTACTACCTTTGTGTGCTGTCTCGTTTTTCCTGCACGGCTGTCCAGTGAAAACACCTTATCTATCTTACCTCTAAGGGATAAGCACCAACATCTGCTCCAACTCCACGTGAGTGCCAACTGCCTTCTGCTAAGGCCCCGCTCCCTCAGTCAGCGCGCCCGCACTGCAGACAGGCGGCGCGCTGACAGGCACAGACCGCGATATGCGGTCTGTAGGGAGCCGGGGCGGGAGTGGGGGCGTGATTTGAGCGGAGGGACCCGCTACTCCCCCCCCTCCCTCCACGGGCTCGGTCTCCCGGGCTGCAGGAGGGAGCTGCTGCGGGCTGCTGGAAGGTAAGCAGCTACCGCTCCCTCCCCCACAAATGCCCTACACACACACACAAACACAAACACCACCCCCCTACCTTGTGTAGGAAGCTGTCTGACAGCTCCCGCTCCCACCCCCGCCGCTGATAGGCTCATCAGCGCACCACGTGACGCGTCACCGCTCGGGATCACAATTTTCTTGCATCCCCTGGCGGCTGACGCGTCACAGCGCGTAGTGAGCCGTGCTGCGAGGGGGGACTGGGACCGGCTAGGAAGGATTCCCCTGCTGGTGGGGAACGCGCACGCCGCCGGGCGCAGCGGGTCCCAGCCCTTACTGACTATGTGTATATATATATACATACATACGCAAGAACATGTGTGCGGGGAATTGCAATCTGGAACCTATCTTTAGTTTAAAGCATATGCAGACAAATAGCTTCTGATAACCCGTCTCTGGTCGGGGGCTGCAATGCATTACTGTGCTGAGCACTCTCTGCCCTTATAGAAGAAAACAGCTTCAATTACAAACAAGCAACGCAGTGACGAAGCCTTTGAAGATAGGGGAAAGGAAATAAACAGAATGACTTATCGTTCTTTGTTTGCATTTTGCATTCCGCTGAGTTGTATACAGTACTTACTGCGAAGTACATATCACACAGAATCCCCTTATAGACACAGAACAATGGATATAGCAGGGACACACTTTCCCTATGGAACGCAAATGTAGAGGGTGTACATTGTATTAAAATGGTGCAATGCCCAAATATCTGGTTATGGGGAACGATGGGAAATGAAAGCGCTCAAATATATTCAGTTAAACATTATTTTAATTTGTTGACAAGGGGCCATGCTGTTAAAGTTCTCACAGCTGTAATACTCCAGGCTAAGTGTAGATTTGTTGTTTATAACTTGTGATTAGATAACAATTTGATTAGAGTTCTGCACATATTATATACAGTACAGAGCTTTTTGGCTTGTGCTGCTACAGTACTTATGAAGAAGAGACCTGAGAGGTTTCAAAAGACCATTTCTGCTGTGGAGATTGTCCACTAAAAGGAATCACAACCTAAAACAAAGCTGCATTTTCAGTATGAGAGAACATGCTGCCAAGGGCTTTTCTGGACTATGGGGAAAAAAATGAGAGTGGACATGAAAGGCTTGTAAAAGGCAACGGTAATTAAAAATAAAATCACCCAGAAATGAGGGCGGCTCTGGTTCAAGAAGAGTTTAACCCAGGGGGTGTCTGTGAATGAGCACATTAGAAATGGCCAAATATGAGGGGTGTGTGGGGGGGGGGGGGAGAATTACATGGTGCACAGATAATAACAGGATGTATCACAGCCTGGCCCATGTTCACTAAAGAGTGCTACGCTTGAGCATATTTTAACTCCCATTCAAATGAATAGGAGACAGGGCGAGCTGAATCGTAGCTCTCTTCAGTGAATACGGGCACCGGTATCACACTCTGCTGTCTCTTTTTGCCTTTTATTTGCCCCCAAAATCCTCTGTAATTGAAGTGAGACAATTGTAACATACTACACCTCTTCGATACAGAGCTCCATGGTGTTATTACACAATCATGGTGCTGAGGAGCGAGTCTGTCTTCCCGTGCGCTCTAGAAGAGTGAGATCAACCTGCTCTCTGGGCTTCCCGCTTACTCCAAGGAGAGGCAGGTTGATCTTAACCCTTTCATTGCCAGGGGGAGTTCACAACTAGCACTTTTTTCCCACTGGGACTCAAAGCGCATCACAATTACAGTATAGTGCGCAGTACACAGCACTTTTACAGATACAGTCCCTGCCCCATAGAGTTTACAGTCTATGATTTTGGTGCCTGAGGCACAGGGAGATTAAGTGACTGCCCAAGGTCACAAGGAGCCGACACCGGGAATTGAACCTGGTTCCCCTGCTTCACACTCAGTGCCAGTCAGTGTCTTTACTCGCTGAGCCGCACCTTCTCCCAGAATCCCCTGCTTCACACCCAGTGCCAGTCAGTGTCTTTACTCACTGAGCCGCTCCTTCTCCCAGAATCCCCTGCTTCACACCCAGTGCCAGTCAGTGTCTTTACTCGCTGAGCCGCTCCTTCTCCCAGGTTCCCCTGCTTCACACCCAGTGCCAGTCAGTGTCTTTACTCGCTGAGCCGCTCCTTCTCCCAGGTTCCCCTGCTTCACACTCAGTGCCAGTCAGTGTCGTTACTCACTGAGCCGCTCCTTCTCCCAGGTTCCCCTGCTTCACACTCAGTGCCAGTCAGTGTCTTTACTCACTGAGCAGCTCCTTCTCCTGAATGTTCCTGTGGAGAGACGGGCAAATAGTTTTTGCGGATTTGGATCAGATCGGGCGGGTTCCTTTGGTCTGCGGATTTTCGCAATTTCATTTAAAAAAGGGCGATTCGTCTTTCTGGATTTTTTGCATCACTGACAAAAATCCTCTATCGGATGCGGCGTCCGAAGATTGGATTCTTTAAAATCCGCGCAGATTGTACGCCATGGCGGTTTTTGTATTAATCTGCACGGATTGAAACGAACAATCCGTCGCCGGATTTTACACCGCAGAGCGGATTTTACACCGCGTACCGGATTTTACACCGCGGACCAGATTTTACAACGCGGAATGGATTTCACACCACGGAACGGATTTTACACCGCGGAACGGATTTTACACCGCGTACCGAATTTTAACACGCGGACCGTGATTTTAAACGTCGTACCGAATTTTACATTTACGACGTTAAGCGATTTTACAACCGCGGAACGGCATTTGTACAACCTGCGGCATACAAATTTACACCCACAACACGGCGGACCTTTTTTACCCCGCGGAACGGATTTTACACCGCGGAACGGATTTTAACAACCGCGGAACGGATTTACAACCGCGGAACGATTTTACAATACAAATCACCGCGGAGATTTTACACCGCGGAAGCGATTTTAACCGCGGAACGGATTTTACACGCGGAACGGATTTACAAACACCGCGGAACGGATTTTACACCCCGACGCGAACGGATTTTACACGCGGAACGATTTTACAACCGTGCGGAACGATTTTACAAACGAACCAAACGAACACCGCGGAACGGATTTTACACCGCGGAACGGATTTTGAACAAAAAGCTCCGGAAATGGAATTTGACAGTTTCGCCCCCATCTCTACTCCCAGGCACAGAAATGGTTAATATCTTCTTTAACAGATTGCAAGAAGCAGCTGTTGAGGATCGGAGGCTAAGAAGAGGGCTAGTAATGCGGCAGTGTATAATGGTACTGATTATGTATGTATCATGATATGGCGCCAACGTGTACTCAGCGCTTTACAAAGTGACAAAACAAGGTAAATAAAGTAGCAATAATGGAGATAAGTGCGACAGGCAAATGAAAAGGCAGAGAGAGCCTGTGCTGCAGAGCTTACAATCTAAGTCAGGGCTGGGACCCCAAGGGCCAGCAACAGGTTAGGTTTTCAGGATATCCTTGCTTTAGCTGCTGGGTGGGAGAGCTGGGGCTCGGCACCCCGACCTCTGACCCCCGCAGCCGCCATGCCCCAAAAGGAGTCCTGGCTCTCTCCCCCCCCGCCCCCCCCTGTCGGTGGGCCTGGGTGCAAGTAACTCCGGCTGAGAAGAGGTTAAAAAACAACAACAGATTTCCACGCAAGAACCGGTCATACAAGCATATTAAAAATAATAATAATGATGCCACCACGGGGAAAATATGATAAAACCACATTAATTGTCGTACTGAAAGTTTTCCAACTTGTTTGTAAGATGTGTCTGATTGTTTAAAATTTGCTGACACTAAAATATGCTAAAAATCCCATTTCATTGAAACCAGCGTTAAGCTCGGCATCTCCACGCTGCTTACACTTTTCTCGGGATAATTGTAATGAAATTGTTTTTTTTATTAAAGGTTTCAGTTGCAGGGAAGTTTTGATATCTGTATATAGAAGGCTAACATCATCAGACTTCCTTCTCTGGGAGAGATCTGAGCGGCATTATAGGTTTATAGTGCACTGTGTCATGAAATCCTCATATGGCAATGTGTTCATTGCAGCAAAAGCACTGAACATGTGGAATCCGTTCCAGCGGAGACAGTTATCCAGATATATTAAGTACTTGAAAGAAGGGATTGAATATCTTCTTAGGAAAGGAAAGTATCAATGGATATGCAGAACAGATATTATTCTCTGCAGTCAGGAAATACTTTGCCCCGTGTGAATTAGTAACGATTATGTTTAATAATAATATAACAACAGTATATCTTTCACCCTCAGCATCGCATTAAAGACAAAGGGCTGGTGATTGTAAATATCTTCCTTCAGATGATGTGTTTATATGTGCGCAGTGTTCGTTTATTAAGGGGTTGATGAGGTGTGGCACGGATAATGAGATAATAACCACTGAGATGAATTAGGAATGGCCTTGTCAATGTGAGTTAACCTTGTTCAAATCCCAGTGTCGCCTCCTCTTGTGATTTTACTTGATCTCCCTGTGTCTCAGGTGCCAAATTAGAGTGTTAGTTCTTTGGTGCAGGGACTCATTGTGTCTGCAAAGTTTTATGTTCAGCCCTATATAGGAGGTTTTGACCTGCTTTGCTAGTCCCATGCTGTGCTTAAAAGCTGTGTGAACAGCGATGCATTTGCTTAAATGGGCTCCGTGTGAATGGATTTTTCAAGCAAATGGTGACACATTGTGTGCTCATTTGCATGTCATTTCCCAGAATCCCTTGCTGCAGTGGGAGCACTGTATGCTGGGTGATAAAGGTTGAAAGGCAGGGGAGCAGACCTGTCTGAGACATGTGAATGTGCTCACAAGTGATATTCTTTATTGGCTATATGCTAACGGTGGAGGTTTCTTGTCGCCTTATAGGATACAATTTATTATTATCACTTTTATTTTGCACCAATGGGTTAAATCGGAGCAGCTTTCTGATGTACATTGCTGATTAATACCCACTCTTGTGGGTTAATTCCCTACATACTTCTAATGTCCTTCCAGCAGTGTCCCATTGCTACCCAACGAGTTGCACCATCTCTTGCTCTGGCATGGAGGCCATTTTTGGTTGGCATCAATGTTCTGATTGTATTTTGCATTTGGACTATGTGATTATGGCCCAGTACCTTTATTCTCCTACACCACATATAATTAGGTAAGCATAACATCATTGTGCTCCCTGAAAAATATATGTAGACTGGTATATGCATTATTAACAGTAACTTTAGGGAAATGCTACATATGAAAATGACCCATCAATATTCTCTATGTATTAAAACTGAATGTACACTGAAGGCTGTATTGAACAGTGATTGTAATATATATATTTATATGTAATGTATATATGTAATGTGTGTGTGTGTGTGTATATATATATACACACACTGCTTTTAAGCACAGCATGGGAATTTGATGCAAAACCACTCAAACATGTTTCAACCTTAATGGGTGAGGTTGGTTGTACTGCTGAGGAAGCAGGAGGAGGCTCACAGCAGCATACGTAAAAGGATCCTTTTACACATTAAAGTGTTTTTTTTTATGCTACCGTGAGCCTCCTCCTGCTTCCTTGGCAGTGCACGGCCTTTCTCATCCATTCCTGCTCGGTTCTGCCCGGGGATTGCACGCTGCTGATTGCTGCTTTGGGACTGCTCCTATGGATCTTGGATGTTCACAGTGCGTTGTATTTATGGGGTGATACCCTTATTTTTCACTGGATGGGACAATTTATGTACTGCTTATTGGTGTTTTATGGCACTACTAGTCCCCTACCCCTATTAGGGTTATCATAATTTATAGAAGCATATTTGGAGGGGGTCCCAGCGCTATTCTTATACATTTAAAGGCTGGCTTATTCGGAAGCACTGGTTTTCTACATCACTGGTTGTACTGCTGTGCTTAAATTAAAAGCTGTGTTAACAGCGAGCATTAGCTTATAAGGGTTCCATGTAAAAAATGGAATTCAGGCAAAAGGTGACATGGTGTGCTCATTTGTATGTCATTTCCCAGAATCCCTTGCTGCAGTGGAAGCACTGTATGCTGGGGATAATGGTGAAAGGCAGAGTTGCAGACCTGTCTAGGACATGTAAATGTGCTCACAAGTGATATTCTTTATTGGCTACATGCAATACAGTGGAGGTTTCTTGTCGCCTTTTTCATCCACCATAACTTAAAATGTATATGGTATATATATATAAATACTATATGTGCACAGTCTCTAATCAGCCTAATTTGTGAGGATCCAATAAGCTTCCTCTCCCTTCCCTCCCATGTGTGCCCCTCATCAAATGATTCACTGCAACGTGTTGTAAGAGCCTTTCCGGGATCCAGGTCCCATTTCCTGCGCTGTGCAAACAGAGCAGCAGGAGCAGGCAGCCCGGGGAAGCCACACTGAGTCCTGGGGAGATAGAGAGGTGTGTGCTGGGGGAGAGAGCGGGGGTGTGTTCTGGGGGGGGGGGGGATACACACAAACAGTATAACTAATTACTCTGTATGCTTGTGCAAGCATCCCTCTAAACCTATAATACACAATGTATTATTTCACGTATTGTTTGCTCGCATCCCTTACCTATATACAACAAACCACGTCTTATATTACTGTATTGGTGGTCGGCATCATCCCTCCCCCAACCCCTTACCTAGTATACAACAGATTATGAAACACGTATGGATGGTGCGCAATCCCTCTTAATTAACCTATTATAAACAGTATCTATGACTGTATGCGGTGTGCCAGCAATACCCTTATACCTAATATATAAACTAGTATTATTACAGTATGGTTGACCCACACAGCATTATACCCTTGACCTATCTAATCCATATATTTTACTGTATGGCTTTAGACAGACACGCAGCTCCCTATTAATAACCTATTAATATAAACAGGTATTATATACTGTATGAATGGCTGTGCAGCAATTCCAACGTCAGCATCCCCTTAAGTAAAACACCTAATAATATCAACAGCTATTAGTACTAGTCTGGGGTGCAACACGCAAAGCCAAGCCCTTTGCCTAATACACTAATAAACAACATAATTATTCTGGTTGAGGATGTGTGCAGGGTGTTACAGCATCCAGATTACCTATAAATACACAAACAAGTAATTCATGTAACTAGTATGACTGTTGGTTCACAGCACAAATGCTGTAGTAACCATAATCCCCCCTACCTTCTAGACCCTCAACTTGATACATATACTTGTCTACCAGTATTATATACTGCCCGAGGGGAGGGGGTAGGGTGTGCAGCATCCCCTTACCAATATACGCGTATTATTACTGTATGGTGTGCAGCAGCATCCCCTTACCTATAAACAGTATTATTACTGTATGGTGTGCAGCATCCCCTTACCTATATATAGCAACAAAACCAAAACAGTATATTACTGTATGGTGTGCAAAGGTGTGCAAAAGCATGCAGCATTAAATCCCCTAAACCTATATTAGCAAGTATGATATAAGCTGTAGTGGTGACACGGCAGGGGATCGCGCCTTATCCCTTATGAGTACAGTAGTATATACTCAATAATTGGTAATAGGTATGTGTGTGCAAAAAGAACGCCGTCGGCAACCCGCAGGTGTAGTAAAACCGGTGCTATGATGGGATACAAATTACAGACTTTGACATGGTGGATGTGTGAGATAGTGTGGCGATGGACGTGCAAAGTGGGAGTCGGTGGGGCAAGGTAGACATAGAATGCAAGCAAGAGGAGGAGGGTACCCCTTACCTTATATATAGTACTATGTATTGCACTAGAACGTGGGGAGGCACTTGTAGTGGGGTGTTGGGTCGACAACCAAGACAGTGGCAAACGCACCAAGGATCCAGCCTTCATCCATATGATATAGAATACAGGGACAGGGGGGGGGGGGGGGGGGGGGGGGACGCGGCGTGGGGGTCCCGTCTTCTCCTCGGATCGTCGGTGTGCCCCAGCTGTGGCAAATTCAATTTGTCGTTTGTCTCCCAATGAACACTACACACAATCACTGCGAAAATGTCAAAGAAACTATGATTGGCCATACTAGAGTCCTAGGCGCAAAGTTCACCTTTCCTGTATTACCTTTAAATTCTTTATGGGCAAAGCTACCCAGCTACCTGAACAAGACCCTCACCCCTACCACATTGCGACTTCATTGAGATCAGACTCCAAAGGAGTTTCATGTACCCAAGGCTCAACAAAAGTATACGGACGTTCCTCCTTCTCTTCCGTGCACCCACAAAACTGGAAACAACCTAGACGAGACTTCAAATTCCACCACCAGTTTACGTTCTTTAAAACTAAGGCTGTGTCTCACAATATAACTGGTCTGGTAACTGTTTTGCATACACCATAAGATATATTTTTCTTTATTGTGCACGCAATGTCTTTGTATATAATGTATACAGTTCATTTATGTAACTGGTATTGTAACCATGTATTATTTGTCCTAACTCTGTGCCCAGGACATACTTTGAAAACAGAGGTAACTCTCAATGTATTACTTCCATGGTAAAATATTTATAAAAAATAATGTTGTGTATTAATTTCGCCTGTGTTTAGATAAGGAATGGTGTTTCCCTCAGCTTCCATGGGACAGTAAAGGCTAGCATCACGCAGAAGCTGATTCTCGGACACTCGTGTTCTTCTTGGTGTAAGTAATCCAGGATGTTGCAGTAAGTGAAAGTCTCCGAAAATGCCCAGCACAATGGAGAGGACAGAGTAGGCACAACTGGGCCAGTGGCCAGCAAGAGGCGCCACAAATGGCAAGTGGCCAGCAGACGCACAAGCAGTGGCCCAGTGGCCAGGCAGAGGCGCCCAAATAGACAGTGGCCAGGCAGAGGCGCCCAACTAGACAGTGGCCAGGCAGAGGTGCCAAACTAGACGTGGCCAGGCAGAGGCGCACAATCGGCAGTGGCCAGGCAGAGGCGCCAACTAGACAGTGGCCAGGCGAGGCGAAGGACATGCAGGGCGAGGCGCCCACTGGACAGTGGCCAGGCAGAGGCCCGCCCAACTGGACAGGGCCAGGCAGAGGCGCCCAAACGGGCAGACAGCGGCACCAGCTAGAGTGGCCACTGCGACAGGCGAGCGCAAAACTAGACAGTGGCCAGGCAGCGAAGGCCCAATGGACAGTCGCCAAGACAGGGCGCCCAACTGGAACAGTGGCCAGGACAGAGGCGCCCAATGCGAACAGTGGCACGACAGAGGACGCCCAACTGGACAGTGGCCAGACAGAGGCGCCCAAACTGACAGTGGCAGACAGCAGGGGCCCAATGGACAGTGGCCAGACAGAGGCGCCCAAACCTGGACAGTGGCCAGACAGAGGCGCCAACTAGACAGTGGCCAGACAGAGGCGCCCAACTGCCGACGTGGACCAAAGAGGCGCCCCCAACTGGACAGTGGCCAGACAGAGGGCGCACCAACTGACAGTGGCAGGACGAGGGCGCCCAACTGGACAGTGCCAGACAGAGGCGCCAATGGACCGTGGACCCAGGACAGAGGCGCCCAAATGGACAGTGGCCAGAAAGAGGCCGCCCAATGGACAGTGGCCAGACAAGGCGCAAGAGACATCCCAGACAGACACTCCAACTGGACAGTGGCCGACACGAGGCTCCCAACTGGACAGTGGCACCCAACTGGACAGTAATAGTGAGAGAGGCATCGGAGAGAGATGATTATGGATGATCCCCTGGTATACCCTCGGTATATATCTATATCAGAGGGCAGAGGGCGTGCCCACTTAAAATCAGCAATCCCTCCCAGAAGTAACGAATACGAGGTTAGTAGCTCGCCCCACTACTGCATACACACACACAGATACATACTACTTAGGTACCACGTAGTTCCATACAATGGGATATTACAGTAAATGTTACATTAGTAAGGGAGAGGGTTAGGTCTGGGAAAGTGAAAAGGGGTGGATATATTGTGTGTGCAATGGACACGAATTTTAGGAGACTGGAAAGATAAATTACAAATGAGGCTCTGAATGCAAAACAGCGGGGCAAGCTCGGAGAAACAGTCAGCCCCCCTCGAGACCTCCGAGACCTTGTCCAAAGGAACAAAATCCAGTGGCACAGGGGCGGCCAACTACAGTCCCTCAAGGCCAACAACAGGCCTTATTAGGGATATCCCCATCCAGCCACAGGTGGCCAATCAGTTGACTCAAGACAGCACACTGCACTGAAGCAAGGAAGTTCCTGAAAACACGACCTGTTGGTGCCCTTGATGACTGGCGATGGCCAGTCCTGCATTAGCTGGCACCATTCTCTAGCTCTCCATATGAGTGTGTGTAGTAAAGAATGACAACTGCAAATAGTGAAGGTCTTTAACACACAGAAGAAACATGAATCTGATGCGACGTGTGCAAGGCGTGCGAGCTTGGTGCAAGGCCGGTTATTACAGCAAATATGGGAGAAGGAAAGAAAACGGCACTGACGGATTTATAACTAAAGTGAATTTATTCTGCAGGAATCAGACGTGCGCGGCCTGTCATTTATATAGACATTATGTATGTGTGCAGCATCCCCTTACCTATAGATACGTATAATTACTGTATGGTTGCAGCATCCCTTGTACCTATATACGCACCAGTATACTATTTCTGTAGGCTGTGCAGCATCCCTTAACCATATACACAATGTATATTCACGGTATGTGTGACAGCATCCCCTACCTATATCAAAAACCACGTATTTATTACTGTATGGTGGTCGCAGTCACCCCACCCCTTACCTAGTATACACAGTATTATGAACTACGTATGGATGGATGCGCAATCCCTTATAACCTATATATAACAGTATACTATGACTGTATGGGTGTGCAGCAATCCCTTTACTTATATAAACAGTATTATTACTGTATGGTGTGACCCCAGCATCTACCCTTGACCTATATAATCAGTATATTTTATGTAGGGCTTGCGACAGCAGCTCCCTTTAAACCTAATATAAACAGTATTATATACGTTGAATGTGTCAGATTCAACGTCAGCATCCCCTTACAGTAAACAATATATCAACAGTATTTGTACGTAGCTGTGTTTTTTTGTGAACAGCATAGCAAGCCTTTGCCATACTATACACAGTATTTTCTGTGGATGGTCAGTGCAGCATCCGTTACCTCATAATCACAACAAGTAATTATTAATGTTACTGTGGTCACAGCATGCTGAGACATATCCCCCTATCTAGACCCTCAACTGTATATATTTCACAGTATATTACTGTGGAGTAGGGTGTGCAGGCAGTCCCCTTACATGATATACAGTAATTACTGTATGGTGTGCACACCCAATGCAGCATCCCCTTACTATATACACAGTATTTTACTGTATGGGTGTGCGCAAGCATCCCCTTACCTATATATCACACCAAAACACCAGTATGATTATTGTATGGTGTGCGCATCCCCTTACCTATATATACAGATTTTTATGTATGGTGTGCAGCATCCCTTACCAATATACGTATTATTACTGTATGGTGGGCAGCATCCCCTTACATATATATACAGTCTTATTACTGTATGGTGTGCAGCATCCCTTACCTATATAGTATTACTGTATGGTGCTGCAGGCATCCCCTTAAAACCTATAATACAGTATATTACTGTATGGTGCTGCCCCATCCCCTACCTTATACACAGTATTCTTTTTGACTGTATGAGTGGGCGCCTCCCTTACCTTTATTTGCCGGGTATTCCAGCCGCTTGAAAATGCTGGGAAAGCAACATGTATAATATGGTGATAAGAGCATCAGACAAAGAACAGTATACATAGTGCGAACCCCTCCACAAAAGGATATGGGGAAATGCATACATCGCACTGCCCTGACCCGTCGGTCTGCGTGGGTGCCCCCGCTGGGGCTGGACTCCAGCCCACTGGACGCCGAGATCCAACACTACCCCCATCAAACTGATACACCAGACCACCCATCCAACGGCACTTGTCACACGAAACATCCGTACCCCAAGCTCCGCTATCTAATGCCACAACCCGCTAGACCAAAATTGCGCGCGATTCTGACCCGTACTACAAAAGACTCGTTGTAGAGACTTCATCCAGGATTAGATGATGAGAGACACACTTCACGCACAACAGTGCCAGGAGTGTTTCCGGGTATTCCGGAAACAACGAACATATAAACACGTATTTAGCTACTCCAAGTATGTGGAGTATACTACCATCTACTGTACACATGATGTGGCCTCCCCGCTACGCGGCCGTGTATCTCACGTCCACTTAATGGAATAAAGTATTTTATTGCTGTACCATTATTGTTGCGCTAATGGAACCGTTTTCCTTGTAGCAAAAATACAATGGGATGTCCAAAGTGATATATAGGTGCATCTCATCAGACCGGGTCAGGACAAATTCGTTTATCTAGTAGTAGTAGTAGTAGTAGTAGTAGTAGTAGTAGTAGTAGGCACTTGAGGAGTGGGTTACAAAACTTGCAGATGCAGCCAATGTTACAGAAATTGAGACGAACACACGCACACCTCGATCAGTGGAAAAATAAACCCAGGAAGAAATACCCGATAAAGAGGTGGTGAATATTGCATTTATTCAGGAGGGAACGCAGACATTAGCGTCGGGTTCCATGGCAGCCACAGTAAAACCTGCTTAACGCTATAGCATTATTACCCCATGACAGATGCATTAATGCTATAGCATTATTATTACCACATTAAGCACCATAGGCATTATTACCACCACATTAGCGCTGTAGTATTCATCCCACTATTATCGCGATAGTAGTTATCACCATTACATCAAGTAACCAATAGCGATAGTTATTATCACCACATTAACGCTATAGTATTATATCACCATAGATATATCAATTAACGCTACTAGATTATTACCACCCTTATGTACAGATGCATAATCCGTGCGTTCGTCTGTACGATAACTATCACCCTAACTATAGCGTGTTCCTCTAATAAAAGTACAATCTTATACTAAAAAAGTACAAACTTAATGTATATTTAATCACGATCCATACGAATCTTCCTTTATAGTAATAACGGCCCTTTGCACACTCCCAAATCTGCTATTAAAAATTAATACGTAGTAAATACTGTATAATGTCTGGTGCCTTATTCTTAGATACTAGCAACTTGCCCATTGCAGCTGCAGGTCACATATTCCTGATGAGATTGGAAACACTGGGACAGTTTTGGCGACACCTCTAAAGTTGCTAGGCTAAGAAGGCAAACAAAAACTGCAGGAGTTATGTTACCATCAGGTAACATATCCCGACACACCTGGATGCGTAACAAGGGAAAATCATTAAAAAAAACACAACAAAAAAAGTTACCAAAAAAAGTGCAGTCTCTGTGTCGCATAATGAAAAATCTTGCGTCCATGGCATCAGGAGGTAGTTCAGATAAGTAGAATGGGCTACACAGCTATTGTCAAGGGACTGCAAATGTTGGAGTGTAGATCAGTCAAGGGGTTCCTGGTATTCACACCAAGGAGGTGCAATCGGGACAATCCCCAACTTTGGCGATGTTATAAGGGGCCACATATATAGCCCCGTGTAACCACACGGGGTGCCGAGCCCCATTGTGCATTTAACACACTACCACACAACACACACACACACACACAACACACAAAAAACACACACACCACAAACACAAACGTGGTATGCCAGATCTGACCAGCAGGCACAGGATGAGGAAGGTGCTGAACCCACACACGAAGATCACCAGGTTCTTTAGGGTGGGCAGATCCTTCAGGATGGTATAAATGGGGCTCTTCACTGTGGAGTTACCCTGGTCTTGTGAGGCCCCCAGCGTGATGTTCCCACCCGTGGCTATCACAGCAGGGTTGTCTGCGCCCTGAATACTGTCTTATGAAAGGGTTTCGGGTCCCAATGAGCAGACACAGAAGAAACCGCCAGCGCGAGAGCCTATCTCTCCCCCAGCTGGGACTGCGGCGGACTATGTATCTCCGCAACTCCCCAGACAGACAGCCACAGGGTCAGTATCTCTCCTCCACCCCCAGCACACACCCTCTCCACCCAGCACACACCCCTTCTCCCCCAGCACAAAACCCTATCTCTCCCAGCACCACCCCCCTCTCGCTATCTCCAACAGCACAACACCCCTCTCCCCCCAGCACACCACCCACTATCTCTCACAGCAACAAACCTCCTCTTCTGCTACGCCCCCAGCAAACAACCCCGCTCTCCCCCAGCACACACCCCTCTCTCTCTCCCCCCCGCACACACCCGCTCTCCCCCCAGCACACACACCCCTCTCTCTCTCCCCCCAGCACACACCCCCGCTCTCCCCCAGCACACACACCCCTCTCTCTCTCGTGTATATAGGTAAGGGGATGCTGCACACCATACAGTAATAATACTGTATATATAGGTAAGGGGATGCTGCACACCATACAGTAATTCTATATAAAGACAGGCCGGCACGTCGATTCCTTGGCAGAATAAATTCACTTTAATGTATAAATCCGCAGTGCCGTTTCTTTCCCTTCTCCCATATTTGCTGTAATAACCGGCCTTGCACACGTCGCACGCCTTGCACACGTCGCACAGATTCATGTTTCTGTGTGTGTATATACCTTCACATTTGCAGTTGAATTCTTTACTACAACAACACTCTAATGGAGAGCTAGAGAAGTGGTGCCCTAATGCAGGACTGGCCATCGCCAGTCATCAAGGGCACCAACAGGTCGTGTTTTCAGGAACTTCCTGCTTCAGTGCAGGTGGCTGTCTTTGAGTCACTGATTGAGCCACCTGTGCTGGATGGGGATATCCCTAATAACTGGCCTGTTGTTGGCCCTTGAGGACTGGAGTTGGCCGCCCCTGTGCCACTGGATTTTGTTCCTTTTGGACAGAGGTCTCGGAGGTCTCCGAGGGGGGCTGTACTTTTCTCCCGAGCTTGCCCCGCTGTTTTGCATTCAGAGCCCTCATTTTGTAATTGATCTTTCCAGTCTCCTAAAATTCGTGTCCATTGCACACCAATAATCACGCCCTGTTTCACTTTCCCAGACCTAACCCCTCATTCCCTTACTAATGTAACATTTACTGTAATTCCCCATTGTATGGAACTAGTGGTACCTAAGTAGTATGTATCTGTGTGTGTGTATGCAGAGTGGGGCGAGCTACTAACATCGTATTCGTTAGGCTTCTGGGAGGGATTGCTGATTTTAAAGGGGCACTGCCCTCTGCCCCTGAATAGATATATACCGAGGGGTATACCAGGGGATCATCCATAATCATCTCTCTCAGGATGCCTCTCTCACTACTGTCCAGTTGGGTGCCACTGTCCAGTTGGGAGCCTCTGTCTGGCCACTGTCCAGTTGGGAGCCTCTGTCTGGCCACTGTCCAGTTGGGCGCCTCTGTCTGGCCACTGTCCAGTTGGGCGCCTCTGTCTGGCCACTGTCCAGTTGGGCGCCGCTGTCTGGCCACTGTCTAGTTTGGCGCCTCTGCCTGGCCACTGTCTAGTTTGGTGCCGCTGTCTGGCCACTGTCCAGTTGGGCGCCTCTGCCTGGCCACTGTCCAGTTGGGCGCCTCTGCCTGGCCACTGTCTAGTTGGGCGCCTCTGCCTGGCCACTGTCTAGTTGGGCGCCTCTGCCTGGCCACTGGCCAGTTGTGCGCCTCTGCCTGGCCACTGTCTAGTTTGGCACCTCTGCCTGGCCACTGTCTAGTTGGGCGCCTCTGCCTGGCCACTGTCTAGTTGGGCGCCTCTGCCTGGCCACTGGCCAGTTGTGCGCCTCTGCCTGGCCACTGGCC
Source organism: Ascaphus truei (assembly GCA_036426205.1). Lineage (NCBI taxonomy): Eukaryota > Metazoa > Chordata > Amphibia > Anura > Ascaphidae > Ascaphus > Ascaphus truei. The sequence goes on from CM071583.1 coordinate 16,520,753, forward strand.
AGTTGTGCGCCTCTGCCTGGCCACTGGCCAGTTGTGCGCCTCTGTCTCTCCATTGTGCTGGGCAGTTTACGGGAACTTTCATTACTGCAACATCCTGGATTACTTACACCAAGAATAACACGAGTGCCTGAGGAATCAGCTTCTCTTGATGCTGCCTTTACTGTCACAATGGAAGCTGAGGGGGAAACACCAGTTCCTTATCTAAACACAGGCTGAATTAATACACACATTATTTTATTTATAAAATATTTTACCAGGAAGTAATACATTGAGAGTTACCTCTCGTTTTCAAGTATGTCCTGGGCACAGAGTTAGGACAAATAATACATGGTTACAAGTACAGTTACATAAATGAACAGGGTATACATTATATACAAGACATTGCGTGCACAATTAAAGAAAATATATATTATGGGCGTATGAAACAGTTACAGACCAGATTATAATGTGAGACAGCCTTAGATTTGAAAGAACTTAAACTGGTGGTGGATGTGAGAGTCTCTGGTAGGTTGTTCCAGTTTTGGGGTGCACGGAAGGAGAAGGAGGAACGTCCGGATACTTTGTTGAGCCTTGGGACCATGAACAGTCTTTTGGAGTCTGATCTCAGATGATAAGTGCTGCATGTGGTAGGGGTGAGGAGCTTGTTCAGGTAGCTGGGTAGCTTGCCCATAAAGAATTTAAAGGTAAGACAGGAAAGGTGAACTTTGCGCCTAGACTCTAGTGATGGCCAATCTAGTTCTTTGAGCATTTCGCAGTGATGTGTGTTGTAGTTGCATTGGAGAACAAAACGACAAATTGAATTGTAGAGGGTGTCAAGTTTGCTAAGGTGGGCTTGAGGTGCCGAGCTATATACTATGTCTCCATAGTCAATAATTGGCATTAGCATCTGCTGTGCGATACGCTTTCTGACCAGGAGACTTAGGGAGGGTTTGTTCCTGTAAAGTACCCCTAGTTTGGCATAGGTCTTGGTTGTCAGGGTATCAATGTGCATCCCGAATGTTAAGTGGGAGTCAAACCATAAGCCCAGGTATTTAAAACTAGTGACAGGGGTTAGGGTGGTGTTAGCGTTGGTTCTAATATGGAGCTCAGTCGCTGGAAGCTTTAAAAATTTAGTCTTGGTCCCAAATACCATTGTTACCATCATCAGTCAGATGCAGCAGATGGTCCTGTGGCAGCAGCATTTCATTTACTGTCACTGTTATTTCGGGCTTTAATCAGTGCGCTGGTTGTAGTGAGATTCCCAAGCGCTCTGTGTCACCACTAATTCAATTATGAGCCTAGAAAAGTCGGGTGGTTTGCACTTAAGCAGACTGCGTACAGCGTATGGAATAGGGGCCTATAGAATGCGGAACCTTGTTGCAGGGAGCACATAATGTTGCAGGGCACTGCCAGTAAGGTTCGTATACCTCCAAGGGATTCACTAACACTTGGATGTAAAGAAAAGCACAAGGCCCCATTGTCACGTGTTGGTGATTAAACTGCAGACATAGCTTGTGGGTAGCATGCGGTCAGCGTGTGCAGGAAGGCCCCAGTCATGCGCGGGTTCCGTTCTAAGGACTTGCCGGAAAGCGGAACCGGCGATTTTCGTTGTGCGCAGACCGGCAATGCGCCGTTCTACGCACGTACAACATCGGCAAAAAAAAACATTCTGCGCATGCGCGACCCCGGACCGGCCCGTTCTGCGCATGCGCAGACATGGTGGCCCCCTTCTCGGTACCGCCGTATCCGCGGATCACCGAAAAGCGGGGCCTTGCTGTATGTCCACTACCTCGTGTGACGTGTAAATAAATCACGGAACGTTGACCTGCCGCAGGCACGGCGTACGCAGCGAAATCTGCGTTAAGTGCAGGGTCAGAAATCCAACTCTGACCCTTTGGACGTGTCCGATTTGTTTGGTTACTGGTTCTGTAGTATCAGAACCAATACAGATGTAGTGGGTAAAAAAAAATCCAAACGCGGTGGTCTGTTCCAGCTAGCGGATCAATACAAATCCATCTTAGTTCTGTGAAAACCAATGCAAACCTTGAAATAATATTTGATTTGTTGGTTTTAGCTGGGTGGGCTTGTGAACCAGCCTCCATGTGTCACGTCACACGAGAATGTGGGACAGGACTTGTTTTGGGTAACACTTTGTTTGTTTCACTACAGCTGGGGACTTCTGGTTCGATGTTAAACTTTTTTCTCTGTAGTGTAAATATAGCTGATGAAAGGTGTGGATAAGGTGTGGATATTGAGGTGAGACAGAGCACTGTGCTGGAAAAGCAATGGCAAATTCTTCTTTCATCTTGATGAATCCTACACTGAATAAAAGGAAAATACATCATCCCTGTAGCATGTTAATTATCTTTTGTAATAACATTAGTAATTTCATTCTTCATTGCCTTGCTGGCCCCTTTGGCAGTAAGAGGGAAAGGAAAGGATTTGTTCCCTTTTGCGGTTTAAGGCCTGTAAGTCTAATTGCAAAAAAAAAGGAACAATAAGATTTTTCTTGGAATAAACAGTTTTTTTTTTATTTCAGAGACTCGTGATAAATAAATCAGCAGCTATTCCAAATATGCAGTGACCAGGTTGGCAAGTAGCTCGACCCCACTGGAGATGACTTGGTCAACACATAAATGAGAAGAACAAAACCGCTCGGTTAAAGCAGGACAACCCAGATTATCTGCGGACAGCTGCTGTACGCAGGGTGCTTGCAGGGTGCTTGCAGGGTGCTTGCAGGGTGCTTGCTGGGGGCCTTTAAACCTTTACATCTCATTATGCTGAGCTGCTGCCAGTCTATTGAATTTTCAGGTATGACGAGCCGAAAAGTCGGTGTATGGTGAGAGGGGGAAATGAGCTGGCCCTGCCCCAACGTCCTGCAATTGCAGCTGCCGGGTGTGACTTCAAATTCTGTTTGCAGTTTTTGTGCCCTGTGTGAGCTGGAAAAATTAGTTTCACTTTTATTTTAAAAAACATTTTGTGCTGCTTTTTTATACAAAGAAAAAGAGCAACTTGTTTGTGAGAAACCAACATACACTTTACATATCGTGAGTGTGTGAGTGTGTGAGTGTGTGAGTGTGTGAGTGTGTGAGTGTGTGAGTGTGTGAGTGTGTGAGAGTGTGAGAGTGTGAGAGTGTGAGAGTGTGAGAGTGTGAGAGTGTGAGAGTGTGTGTGTGAGAGTGTGAGAGTGTGAGAGTGTGTGTGTGAGTGTATTTATTGGAGATCATTTTTAGTAAAGTCCTTGCCCCTTAGAGCTTACAATCTAAATTTAGATAGTGAAGTACAGGGGCCGCTTTCCCAGGCTCACAAAGTGCTGGCGATGGGATGCAAACCGTCCACCCCCAGGAACAGAACAGCTGGGTGAGTACCTTTTTGCTATGTGAAAACCAATGCCGTTCTCAGGCGGGAGACCCTTAGAAAGTAGCCGGGCTCTCGGGGGGGGAGACCCTTAGAAAGTAGCCGTTCTCAGGCGGGAGACCCTTAGAAAGTAGCCGTGCTCTCGGGCGGGAGACCCTTAGAAAGTAGCCGGACTCTCAGGGCGGGAGACCCTTAGAAAGTAGCCGTGCTCTCGGGCGGGAGACCCTTAGAAAGTAGCCGTTCTCAGGCGGGAGACCCTTAGAAAGTAGCCGTGCTCTCGGGCGGGAGACCCTTAGAAAGTAGCCGGACTCTCAGGGCGGGAGACCCTTAGAAAGTAGCCGTGCTCTCGGGCGGGAGACACTTAGGCTAAGGCCCCGCTCCCTCAGTCAGCGCGCCCGCACTGCAGACAGGCGGCGCGCTGACAGGCACAGACCGCGATATGCGGTCTGTAGGGAGCCGGGAGGGGGGCGGGGGTGAGAGGGGGAGTGGAAGGGGGTGCGTGGTTTGAGCGGAGGGACCCGCTACTCCGCCACCCCCCCTCCCTCCATGGGCTCGGTCTCCCGGGCTGCAGGAGGGAGCTGCTGCGGGCTGCTGGAAGGAAGATAAGCTCCTGCGCCTTCCCCCCCCCCCCTCCTACACGCTGATACACACACACACACACACACACACACCACCCCCTTACCTTGTGTAGGAAGCTCTCTGACAGCTCCCGCTCCCGCTCCTGCCGCTGATTGGCTCATCAGCGCACCATGTGAAGCGTCACCGCTCGGGATCACAATTTTCTTGCATCCCCTGGCGGCTGACGCGTCACAGCGTGTAGTGAGCCGTGCAGCGAGGGGGGACTGGGACTGGCTCAGAAGGATTCCCCTGCTGGTGGGGAACGCGCACGCGGCCGCCCGCGCCGCCGGGCGCAGCGGGTCCCAACCCTTTGAAAGTAGCCGGGCTCTCGGGCGGGAGACCCTTAGGCTGAGTCCATGGTGACTCAGCCCGTACGGAGGTGCGCTGAGGCTGAGGGAAAGCGGGTGCTTTCACTGGCCTTAGTTCGCGCGCCATCGGGGGGAGGGGGGCGGGCCAGTGATGTCACGGAGCTGGTTCGCCCTCATTGGGCGAACCACTCACGTGACCGGCCCTGCGCTCCTGTGAGCGCTTGAATCTAACATTTTCTTAAGACCCACGCTTCCGCACACTTGCGGACGCGTGCGCGAGCCCCTGCTAAAGACGCTCTCATTGCGGCTGCAGGGCTCACTGGTAAACGTGAGCGCGCATCAGCACCGCTGACCATGCCCGAGGCCTTAGAAATTAGCCGTGCTCTGAGGCGGGAGACCCTTAGAAAGTAGCCGGGCTCTGAGGCGGGAGACCCTTAGAAAGTAGCCGTGCTCTCGGGCGGGAGACCCTTAGAAAGTAGCCGTGCTCTCGGGCGGGAGACCCTTAGAAAGTAGCCGGGCTCTCGGGCGGGAGACCCTTAGAAAGTAGCCGTTCTCAGGCGGGAGACCCTTAGAAAGTAGCCGTGCTCTCGGGCGGGAGACCCTTAGAAAGTAGCCGGACTCTCAGGGCGGGAGACCCTTAGAAAGTAGCCGTGCTCTCGGGCGGGAGACCCTTAGAAAGTAGCCGGGCTCTCGGGCGGGAGACCCTTAGAAAGTAGCCGGGCTCTCGGGCGGGAGACCCTTAGAAAGTAGCCGGGCTCTCGGGGCGGAGACCTAGAAATAGCCGGCTCTCGGGCGGGAGACCCTTAGAAGTAGAGCCGGCTCTCGGCGGGAGAGACCCTTAGAAAGTAGCCGGGCTCTCGGCGGGAAGACCCTTAGAAAGTAGCCGGGCTCTGGGGCGGGAGACCCTTAGAAAGTAGCCGGGCTCTCGGCGGGAGACCCTTAGAAAGTAGCCGTCTCTCGGGCGGGAGACCCTTAGAAAGTAGCCGGGCTCCTCGGGCGGGAGACCCTTAGAAAGTAGCCGCTCTGGGCGGGAGACCCTTAGAAAGTAGCCGGCTCTCGGGCGGGAGACCCTTAAAAGTAGCCGGCTCTCGGGCGGAGACCCGAAAGTAGCCGGGCTCTCGGGCGGGAGACCTTAGAAAGTAGCCGGGCTCTCGGGCGGGAGACCCTTAGAAAGTAGCCGGGCTCTCGGGCGGGAGACCCTTAGAAAATAGCCGGGCTCTGGGGCGGGAGACCCTTACAAATTAGCCGGGCTCTCAGGACAGGAGACCCTTAGAAAGTAGCCGTGCTCTCGGGCGGGAGACCTTAGAAAGTAGCCGGGCTCTCGGGCGGGAGACCTTAGAAAGTAGCCGGGCTCTCGGGCGGGAGACCCTTAGAAAGTAGCCGGCGTTCTCCATGATGCTTCATTTCCCCCTCCCCCCCAGGCTTGGGAAATGGTTACATGTATGAAAGATCGCAGTCTCAGGAACCTGTTCCTGGGTGCAGGTTGTTGCTTTTCGGTGATGATTTGTCCCAGCTGAAGGTGACATTCTGTTGCTGATCAGTAAAGGACACGCAGATGGTGCAATCACCATGGGCACAAGCTATGTGCTTCAAACAGTGGGAAGAAAAGATGTTAGACTCGCAATCAGTTGCTTTGTAACCTCCGGGATTGCTGCATCTGCTCAGATTATGCAGAACCGCAGCACTGCATGATGCAGCCTATCAACCGCTACGGTGCTTGCGTTGCATGGGTTAACCCTCTCACTGCCAGAACGTCTTGCTTTGCAGCGTGTTGCGGACTTCGCTGGTAGCAATGGGATTAAATGGCTTTCCAATGTAGTCTTTCAATATAATAATGTAGTCCCCCTCCTTACCTCCGGTGAGGGGTAGCTGCTCTGCTGATGGGCGGAGTTCCACGCGATCGGGAAGTTCGCAGGTGGTGGCCATCTTGGAGAGGGGTGTGCATGCGCAGTGTGGCCAGCGCGGCAGCCATCTTGGATTTGGCTCCGCATAGACTGAAGCTGGACTACGAGTCCCAGAATCCTCGGGGGGGGGGGGGGGGGGGGGGGGGGGGGGGGGAGGAGATCACGTGGGCTGATTCAGCCAATGGGCTGGGAGCAGGATATCCTCCGTGGGCGGATAACCCGTGAACCAGAGCCGGCAAGCTGGAAGGTAGTATCCAGGGGGCAGTAGCTTCCTGGATTACGCCAGACCTTGCCTCTTGGGCCCTGAGCTAGGCCCTGAGCCACAATCCATTGTGTTGTAGGGAAGGCCCCAGATAGGGACTCTTCCCCTTGAATCAGTCCCTGCACTGCTGCGCCGGTGAACGGACGTCCACGCGGCGATCTGCAGCCTGGGACCAGCCGGCCGTTTCAGGGACATTTTGTGTGAGACACTCTGGCCGGAGCTCACACAACGAGGAGGACCGGGACCTTAGGCGAGAGGGGAATTGCTGTCGGGGGCCCCACTGCTTGGGACCTGCTTCAGCACACTTCTGGAAGCTGCACCTGGGTACTGGAGTACCCAGGAAGGTACCCAACGTGCACCATCAGGCCAAGGGAGGGTAGCGCAGCCCTGGAACATATAGCTGGGGAAGGTAGTGTTGTTGGACACCGGTATACAGGTGCACAAGCACCTGAGGGTTATTTGGGGCTAGCTACCCCAGGGTGTGTGTTATTGTTGCATTACACAGGGTATAGTAAACATCAGTGTATAAAACAGTGAGCATTGGCTTAAGGGTGCCATGTAATAATGGCTTTAAGACAAAAGGTGGTACTATGGGCTTATTTGCATGGTATTTCCCAGAATCCCTGCTGCAGTGGAAGCACTGTATGCTAGGTCAGGGGTGCGCAAACTGGGGGGCGCATCCCCCACCTAGGGGGGGGGCGGGAGATTTGTCTGGGGGGGGGGCGCGGGTGGTTGCAGAGGTCCCTCGCTCTTCCCCAGGCATTTAAATTAAATGCCAGGGGATCGCATGAGGTCACTGCAACAAGAAAACTTACCGGGATTCAGACGCTGTGGAGCGTCTCCATGGCAACACAGCGTCAAATCACGCCACAGGGTCATGTGACGTCACAGGCGTCGAATGACGCCGCGGGTCATGTGACCTGACGTCACGTGACCCCGGAGCCTCATTTGATGCTGCTGCCAGGTAGGAGGAGGGGCGCGAGCTCCGGAGCAGTCAGACAGGGCGGCGCAGCAGGAAAAGTTTGCGCTCCCCTGTGCTAGGTGATGATGGGGAAAGGCAGGGGGTCGCAGACCTGTGACTGTGCTCACAAGTAATAGTTTTATTTGCTATACGGTGGAGGGTTTTTAGTCACCTTTTCATCCACCATAACCTAAATAGTGTGTGTGTGGTGTGTGTGGTGTGTGTGGTGTGTGTGGTGTGTGTGGTGTGTGTGGTGTGGTGTGGTGTGTGTTATTACGGAGTGTATTGTGTCCTATGAGGAGTCACCCCGCCCACGCTGGGTCCCTCCTAGGTGGAGGCGCTGCACAGAGAGCGAGAGCTCACCCCAGGCTCCCAGAGGCGGAGGCTCAGGCCTCCTGTGAGCGCACAGGTACAGCAGCACGCGGTGTCGCCCGCGAGTTTCCTTTAGGGCTACAATAACATACTAGCGGCACTCTGTCCCCGAGGGCTACCAACAGGTCAGGTTTACACAATGATTTTTACACCTACTTTATAATACTAGCCTCCTTTTTATCGCAGGTAACTTGCGTAGGTGTATATTGCGCTGGTATCAAGGCCTGCTCAGTAGCCTCTGGCATATAGAATACATTATTTTATAGGAGGTAGGAGTTCATACTTGGTTGAAATAGAGAATACAGAAGCCATTCCAAAAGTGCGGTCCAAAAATTAAAATTCTGACCTCAGAAGGTAGATTAAATCAGGGGAGCGCAATCTTTTTTTCCCCCTGCCGGGTGTCCTGCTCTCCACGCGCTCCCCCTTCCTCCCTCCTTACCGTGGTTCCCGGCGTCTGGGCGTCATGTCACGTTGACATAGCAACGCGACGTGACATGACACGTGGCGTCATTTGATGTCACGTTGCCATGGCGACACGTCTCCAGGTGCCGGCTGAACCACGGTAAGTAAAGTTTACAGAGGCCTTTGCCACTTCCCCGGCACTTCATTTAAGTGCCATCGGGAAGCGTGCGGGGCCTCGGTAAACCCCGCGCCCCCCCCCCCCGGAGTTAATCTTGTGCCCCCCAGTTTATGCACCGCTGGATTAAATCATGGTTTTGTCACTAGAAAAATATTAAGGAACAAAAGGCCTGGCGATGCTCGGCGGGTAAGATACGAGCATTTGAGTTAAACTCCCGGAGGCGTTTTGGGGGAGAGAGATTACCGCTATAAGTCTCTGAAACCAATTATTAGGATTGCAGGACTTTGCCGATGACAAATGGAAAAGTAAAGGTAACTGAAATCTGGGACCCGGAAGGACCTGCGGACATGACTGACCGCTGACGCAATTCGCTGACCGATATCAGTTGGCCTTGTAAAGAACGAATGTCTTGGCAAATCTTTAGAGATCCAAAGCTGTAAATCAGAACATGGCATTTGATTCACCGCTTTAAACGCTCACCAATATAATGTTTTCCTGTTTGGCTTGCGAGGCAGAAGAGCAGAACGGAAACAAATTGCCCTGCTCTGCGTGTTCTGGGGGAGAGAGACCTAATTGGCAAAATTTCGTTTCTCCAGCTCGTTACAGCAAACCCCTGTGCAAAGCATGCATGAAGATTGCAGTGGGTTCATGGTTTGCCATTGGCCTCTGCATTTATTTTATTTATTTATAAAATGTTACCAGGAAGTAATACAGTGAGAGTTACCTCTCGTTTTCACATATGTCCTGGGCACAGAGTTATGATGACAGATGCATGGTTACAAATATATAGTTACATTAAGTGAACAGGGTTATACATACAGGACATTGCATGCACAGTTACAGATAATATAGATTACAGACCAGATTAAAATGTGAGACAGCCTTAGTTTTGAAAGAACTTAGACTGGTGGCGGCTGTGATAGTCTCCGGTAGGTTGTTCCAGTTCTGGGGTGCACGGTAAGAGAAGGGGGAGCGTCCGGATAGACCATGGAATAAGCCTGGTTAGCAAAATAAGGGGACACGCTCAGCTTGTGCATAGGGAATTCTTTTCGGCCAACACTTTCCTGGCAGACTTTCCAGGCGCTGCGACTGTAGCTGGTAGTCACATGTAAAGTTTGTTTTGTAGGGTTTGTCAGTCGGAAATGTAATGGGAGAAATACGGAAAGGATTAAATCCGTCTTGTTTGACAGCTCGAGGGGGAAGAAAAAGAGGTTCTTGTAATGTGGGCGAAGCAAAAAACACCCATTCCATCAGGATCTAAAAATAAGTTCAAGGCAAAAATGGCATAATGGATCTAGTCAATTGATTTTGTTATTTTGTTACATTTGTATTAGCACATGATGCTTTGCAGATTTCCATGAAAAGCTGCATCTGATTAGAAATGCAGCAAAGACCCCCTAGGCTAAAACAACAAAGATTGGATGGCATACAGTAATCGGCAAACTGTGTTTCAACTCCTGTTCCTCCCCCCCTTCCCCCCCCCCCCCCCCCCCTGAAAAAGCACAGAATTTCATTAAGCATCCAATTTATTTTTAATAAATGTGAATGATAAATCTGGATCCGTGTGTGGGGGAGTTTTATTGGCTGAGACACCAAGCGTTTAATCAACTTGCTCTTCATTTAATTTTTTCTTCTGTATGCAGTCTCTCCTGTTACTACTGCTCCTATTATTATAAAGTAAACCTGATTACATAATGCGCTGCTGTGGCAACATCTGCCTATACATGCAGTAGGGTTGTGTTTTGTTTATATTTGTTCCATGTTCGCATGGAGATGAGTAATGCAGTATGACCGTCTCTTTCTTGTCATTTCATCGGTGCTAGAGAGCACTAAATATTTAGCTCGGTGCAGGTGGGATTTGACGTATTACGAGGAGACATCAGTGCTTGGAATCTTTACAGGTGTATAAGACGCACAGGCCTCAAACGTGTGATTGGGGGGGTGGTAGTGAGTTATCCAGAAGTTATCCAGAAGGGAACCTGAGCTTTGTCTGTATTCTATATAGTCCCAGGGGGCCGTTTTCTGACAAGAATCCCCTATATAGTAAATTGACCCATTTTCGTAAAAAATTAAAATCAGTTTGGACAATAAAGAATAACCCCAGTTTAGTGTCCCACATTATGGGAATGGCTGATTGATTAGGCAGTGAAGTGAGGACCCTGTCTAATATTCTGTGGAAGAATTGTTTGAGAGCGAGACTTCATAATTTAGCCCATGTGGATTCTCTGGTGGCTGAAGCCTCACCAATGATCCTCCAGGTAATGCAGTTGGAAACTGGTCTTCTCCACATTGTTCCAACACATTTTCTGATTTCATCCTCCCATCTTACTTTTGATCATCTTGGTCTTTTAACTGCCCTTGGAATCCAATAGAATATGATCTTTGTTCAACCATGGTCCTCTTCTTGCGATATGTCCAGCCCACCGCCATTTTATTTCTTCATTTTTGTGTCCAACTTCTGGTCTCAAAACCATTCATTCTTTTTCCTGTCTCTGGTTAATACCCAGCCTACATCTCTCATACGTCTTTTAAAATGTCTGAAGCGTCTAAATTATCTTGGAATTTAGTCTCAACGTTTGACATCCATACGTGCGTACGGGCAGAATATACTGCTTGAACACTCTCCTCTAGAGGCGCAGTAGAAGGTTCCCTTGAAAGATTATCTTGTTTCTTCCAAATGCCCCCATCCCATCTTCATTCTCTCATTGATTTTATTCAAAAGGTTCCCTTCCGTTGTTACTCGCCGGCCAAGGTAGAACCATTCTCAATACTAAAATATTCACTGTTTTTGATTGCCTTTTATTCCCAATTCCAGGTCTTGGACTATTAAAGTGTTTCTATGCAAAACTTTGGTGACCTGGTGTCTCCATCTTGTATCTTCTAATGCTTGATGTGGCTTCTTAAAAACGGCATTTAAAAACGTTTGGGTGTAGACCATCAAATGCTTTTCCGTAATCTACAAATCTTGACATGAGTGGTATATGGTAGTCATGACTCGGGGAAATCACTTCTTGTACAAGTTGGATGTGGTCCATGATGTTGTATCCACTGCGAAATCCCGCTTGTTCTCTAGGCTGGGCGAAGTGCAGGGACTGTTGCAGTAAATTAGTGAGTATCTTCGTAACGTTCTTGTCATTGGGGTTAGACTTGTGAGAAACGTATTTCTTTAACAGAAGTAGTCTCTAAAACCATGAAGACATTAACCTCTTCAATGCATTGTCCCACTGACATGGAACAGGTTAAAAACGTATGGGCCAGGAAGTTGCAATAAAGGAGATCACTTGGGGTGTGTGGTATTCCAGTATTATTTTTATCAGCATTGAAATATGCAACGAGCGCGTTTCCTCAAACATCCGTCTACTCCATATGTGTCTCAATTGGGAACATTTGGCGTAATTATCTGTTGGCTCGCGTTGAACATGTTTTCCTGTTGAGGGAGAAAAAGAAAAAAAAGTTTTTTGCCTTTGAAATTGTCTCCAGATTTATTTCTGGTGCTCGTGATAACTCTCAGAAGTTTTACATCTCCTGCAATTTTCCTGGTCTTGGAAGACGGGCTGATTTAATGAACGGATCGTCACGAACAAGACCCACGATATTTAATCCGTTTGCCCCAGAGAAATGTTTTTGAGGCCTGATTTTACATGCACTCTGTGACTACTTAACGTGAGTTCTAGGAGCTCTTGATTTTCCCCTGGACGGCTGGGCATTTTTATGGTACAATTTACACAAGATGTGAGACTCCAAACCTGCAATTTTAGAAGATTTTGTTATTCAGAGCTGGGTTTGATCATCCTTTATAACCTCATAAAAGCCCCATTGAGGTTTAACGCCTTCACTGCTGCAATGCATTATTATTTACTCGCGTGTATAGTCAGTACTTTTTTAAATTCATTGTAACTACAGCAGTCTGCAATCCCTGTTACCATAACGTGTAAAAACCGCTATTTTCACATCTGGAGACCACCAGTTTCTGAGAATAATAATCTATATATTTACCGGTATCGCCTCCTGATTTTCATATGGGGGCTTTTAATGGCTGAACAATAGGAATCCACAAGCGATGACCGCAGCCGTTTCAGCTTCCTCTGCGTTGGTTTTTTTTTCTTCCTTTGAACCAGTGGCTTTTGTTCAGTAGTTCCCCTTATTGTCGGAAGATATGGGGGTCACAGTTGTACAGCTCTGGAGCTATCACAGTGTGCACCTTAGGTCAAAGCGTTCAGGAGCTAAATTGATGCAATAAAATTCCAGAGTCCCGATATGCAACAGAAACCCAATAGAAATAAACCCTCAGGAGCGCGTGATAGGATGGGGGGGGGGGGGGGTGTCCAGCCTGCAGTAAATGTACAATGTCTTCCCCTCTCCCAACCCCCCTACCCCCCCCATGCTGTTCATGTTTTTGGGTTGATTGTGAGATAATAGGGTATGTGATGGGATCAGTTATTTCAGCAGATGACATTGTAGATGGGCAAAGTGATGTTCAGTGGTACATTTATAATCGGGCTTTCTTGCGCATAGATATTGATTTTGGGGTAGAACGGTCACCGTGCCCCCACTGTGATCTCTCTGCTTCACGTGGACCCTGCGCCCCCCGCCCCCGTTCAGACATTGCACATTAAATACCAGGAACGCATTGTTTGACGGGGTTAATAAAGCCCCATTGTGTCTGCTTCCTGAGCTCCAGTGCCAGAGATTTCCGTCCTGTAGGAAATCCTGACGCTGCGCCTGTGTAAACATCCCTCGCTGCGCACGTCGCGGTGTTATTCAGCCGGTGGGTGCCACATAGCCCACGTAGTTTGTTTTTTCCGGAAATCTTGGCGCCAGGTTCCCTTCCCGCCCCCGACCTCGTCCCTTATATTGCTGTTATTGTTCTGGAAGCCTGTTCCTGTGGGCGTATAACTGGGCCCCGCTCCCTGCACGGGTTACAATTGTTGCTGATTTTCTTTCCTATAGAATACGCAGGGTTGGGCCACGCAGGGTTGGGCCACGTATCTCGGGGCTACGGGGTTTTTGATTTGAAATCTCTGGGCGAAACCGGGCCGGCTGGGATGTTCGGTGCGGGGCCTCGGCGCCATCTCACCCTGCATGGTGCCGTCAAATGGCGCCACGTTGCCATGACAACAGGGAGCTGCTGCACCATGAGGCGTCATGGTAACTCGGCGTCCTGTTGTCATGGCAACATGACGACGTCATTTGACGGCGCCATGCAGGGGGAAATTCCGCCGCCGGAGAAGGTAAGAGTTAAATATATAAATAATAAATACAGAACATAAATGCAAAGGAATTGTACAAAGTCTCCGGGTAAATAAGCCTGCGGCAGAAGGTCGCTGCCCTGAGCGTGTGCCCCACAGTGACCCCCAGCAAACCTCCAGGTATTTCCTGTTCTGCCGCTTTCCGCAGCGAGCCTTGGGGGTTAGGTTCACAAAGGCTTGTAACTGTCATTTAAACCGCCTGTTACAAATGAAGGCGCGGCTCCGTGAGTAAAGACACTGACTCTGTAAAACCGTGACGCCAAGTGTAAATCCGCGGCTTCAGCTCCTTGTGGCCTTGGGCACGTCACTTTGTCTCCCTGTGCTTCAGGCACCAAAATCAGAGTGTAAGCTCCACGGGGCAGGGACTGTGTCACAATTCTACGTGCTGCGTACCGCGCGCTATACTGTAATTGTGACGCGCTCTGAGTCCCATTGGGAGAAAAGCGCTATATGAGATAAACTTGTTATAGGAAATAAGGTTGTTATAAAGAATCTTATCGCCCTGCTATGTGGCTGACTAGGGGGAAGCCGAGAATATTATACGAACGGTTCTCGCCGACGCAGGACGGATTCCTGGCTTTCACTTGTGCCCATTCTCTGTACAAGTTTAATTCTGTTTGTTATTTGCAGCTACCCCCCAAACCTGCTGTCTCCCGGGCCAGTCTCTCTCCTTCTAGTTTCCGCACATAATCCCATGTTGCACCTTTTTTGTTTTTAATATTAATCTGGAAAGTAGTTCCCCCTCTGTACTTTATTTAAACCCTTATTTTTGCCTTTTTACCAGTCCGGTGACATTGCTTAGCAGTGTATGACAGACCGTGCATTGCTTAGCAGTGTGTTACAGTACGTGCATGCTTAGCAGTGTGTTACACTCAGTTGCATTGCTTACGCAGTTGTATTACAGTCCGATTGAAGGCTTAGCAGGTGTATGACAGACCGTGCATTGCTTAGGCAGTGTTACAGTCCGTGCATTGCTAGCAGTGTGTTACAGTCCGTGCATTGCTTAGCAGTTGATTACAGTCGGGCATTGCTTAGCAGGTGTATGACAAGACCGTGCATGGCTAGCAGTGTGTACGGCAGTGCTGCTTAGCAGATGTGTTACAGTCCGTGCAGTGAATTAGCAGTGTTCTCTAAAAAGGAATAATTGGTGACAATGGAAGATTCATTTACTGAAAGTGTTCTGTTCCGGGCCCCTCTTCTCCCCCCCCCCCCCCCTAAATAAAAAAACATTAAAAGTTGCATGTTGCTAAATGGAGGGGGGGGGGGGAGGTAATGGTGGCAATTGTTTAAGTGAAATTACCTGGATTCGTTCAGTGATCTCTTAGAACTGGAGTGGCCAACTCCAGTCCTCAAGGGCCACCAACAGGCCAGGTTCAGCACAGGTGGCTGTCGGAATGACTGAACCACCTGTGCTGAAGCAGGGATATCCCGAATACCTGGCCTGTTGGTGGCCCTTGAGGACTGGCGTTGGCCGCCCCTATCTTGGAAGGAAGCCACACGTGAATGCTAAAAATGTTGACTCTGATCCCATTGTGCGGAGATCCGAACCTTCCGATACAGAAGGTTAAACGTGAAACGGTCGTTCTGCTCCCAAACGTTTCCTCCCGGAGCCCGGGATTCCCATTGTTAGCAGAAGGGACATGATCCGTTCCCAAATGGTGTTTACTCAGTAATTGGGCAGTCATAAAACCAGTTGTGTATTGGGATCCAAGGTGTGCGTTTGGAAGTTTACCCTTTCAGTTCTGGAGGGATATGGAAGCCATTACTAAAAGCGTTCCCGCACATTATCGCCGCCCTGCCATGTCTGTCCTGCCGTTCCGCAGTGTATTAAACACCCGTTCTACACGCGGCACTGTGCCGTACCTGCCGCGGTCACGCTGCTCTTCTTGTATAATTAAAAGCGCTTATGTTTATGTATTCCAGGTCTGGTAGAAGAATACAAAAAACCCGGAAGTATGACCTCATCACGACGCCGGCCGAGAGAGTGGAAATGACGCCGCTCAATGAGGAGAACGATGATGACGACGACTCCACAGTGTTCGATGTGAAGTACCGGTACAGGTACCGTACGCCCATTCTAATCCACATTTAATGTTATTCCGCTTCCGTCACTGACCGTACCACTAAACGTACCTGACCCGTTCACTGTGACCTGTATCTGGCCCGTAAATAACTTACACACGTGCCCACTCTGTACCCGGTGTAACACGCGCCGATCTCCCTCTCTCTGCACTCCCTCCTCCCCCTCTCTCTCTGCACTCCCTCCTC
The DNA here is from genome assembly GCA_036426205.1 of Ascaphus truei. NCBI lineage: Eukaryota > Metazoa > Chordata > Amphibia > Anura > Ascaphidae > Ascaphus > Ascaphus truei. Next base: position 16,536,611 of record CM071583.1, read on the forward strand.
CCCTCTTCTCTGACTCCCTCTCCCCTCTTCTCTTGCGCTCCCTCCTCCCCAGTGTATTACAGTCCGTGCATTGCTTAGCAGTGTATGACAGACCGTGTATTGCTTAGCTGTGTATTACAGACCGTGGGCAAAGTCAAACTCCTCACAGCCAGGGCCTCGTTCATATGTTAACTCTGGCATGGCCAACTCCAGTCCTCATGGGCCACTAACAGGTCAGGTTCTCGGGGTTTACCTTCAACACGGGTAGTTCAGTCAATGACTGAGCCACCTGTGCTGAAGCAGGGATATCCTGAAAACCTGACCTGTTGGTGGCCCTTGAGGACTGGAGTGTGGCACCCCTGTGCTAACTGATAAAGCATTGAAGAGGCTGTTTATTCCCTGACTGATTCATAATGTCTGAAGGGTGTTGTGACAGGCTCAAGTCAACCCCTATCAGTTATGCCAGGGAAACATATGTCTGAGTGCTTCATTCAGCACTCAGAAGGTTAGGGCCTCGGTCCCGCTGCGCTCGTTGGCGCGGGCGGCGGGTCGCGAGTTCCCCACCAGCAGGGGAATCCTCGCGAGCCGGTCCCGGTCCCCCCTGGCTGCACAGAGCACTACACGCTGTAGCGCGTCAGCCGCTGGAGACACCAGAGAATGGTGTTTCCTAGCGTTGACGCGTGACGTGTGTGGCTGTGAGCCAATGGGGAGGGGAGGCTTCGGGAGGAGGAGAGGCTTCGGGGAGCGGGGAGGAGTGTGGAGTGAAAGCAGGTGAGTGCCTTTCTCTGTGTGTGTGTCTGAGTGCCTGTCTGTGTGTGTATGTGTGTGTGTGTGTGCCCGAGTGCCTGCCTCTGTCTGTGTGTGTGTGTGTGTGTGTATGAGTGCGTGAGTGCCTGCCTGTGTGTGCGCGCATGTGTGTGTGTATGAGTGCGTGAGTGCCTGCCTGTGTGTGTGTGTGTGCGCGCGTGTATGAATGAGTGCCTGCGTGTGTGTGTTTAAACTTACCTTCCAGCTCCAGCCCGAGTCCGTGGAGGGAGGGGGGGGGAGAGTAGCGGGTCCCTCCGCTCAAGCCACGCCCCCCCTCCCTGTCAAACCGCCCACCTCCCGCCCACCTCCCGCTCCGGCTCCCGCTCCCTACAGACCGCAGATCGCGGTCTGTGTATCTCAGCGCACCGCCTGTCAGCAGCGCAGGTGCGCTGACTCTGGGAGCGGGGCCTTAGCCTAACTCAGGAGGAAGCTAGGTAATCAGGATGTAAGCTGACACCTGATAGCCAGCAAGGTATAAAAGGATCTTGTTACTGGCAGTAGCTGGCTGCCTTAGACCAGACAACTCTGCTATGTGAGCTGCTAGCCAGACGGATTCACCAAACTAACTCTTTCAACCAAAGTAAGAATTGTTCATTTGTTTTCCTGACCTTAATATACACTTATGGTTTGGTAAATGGTTTAGCCAGCCAGCCTGCTAGATAGGCCTGGAGTGTTAGTCAGTTCTCCCAAATGTGGAGCAGGATTTGTTTTGGTGTTTAAAGGGACAGTGTACCCACATGTTATGTTATGCTGTGGAGAAATAAAGCCACTGAACGTTTTCATTATCCTGAAACTACACGTGTGGGCTGTTCCCTGACCTCGGCTACAGGCCGTCCTGCCACAGGTGTATTGATTTTGAAGGCAAGACGTGCCGGCAGTCCAACGATCCCACTCCCTTCCTCTTCCCGTCTCTCTCCGGGTGTTCCCTGTCTCTCTGCCTTCCTCAGCCTCTGTCTGGCCTTTCTCTCGATCTTTATCCAGTTCGACATCAGCCTTGCAACAGCCCCTAATGAACTCCGGATGTATTGTACTGTAATCAGCATGCTGTCGTGTGTGAGCGGAGTCTGTGTTCCTTATGTCCTTTTAATCTATAACACTTGATGGACGTAGTAATTATTTATGATGGTTTTGCATGCATCTCGTCCCTCAGAGACGGGAACCTTAGGGCAGATTCTCCCTTCTTGCTGTTGGTGTTCCTCATTTTACTAATACAGAGAGGGTTTTTAATTAAATCCAGGGCCACAATTCTGTGTTTTGATTATTTTATTTCAGCGCCTTCCCAAACACACAGGGGCGGGACTGCACCATTCCAAAATAGTTATCTTTCATGGTAACTTTTTGATCCATTCTCTTGACCCAAGTTGTTTGTTTTTAAGCCCAAAACACAGAGACGTAAGTTTTTTTTTTTTTCCAAATTCCATTGCCGTGGAAACCAAAGAAGTCAAACAACTAATACGTCTTCATTATTTTGAAAGTTGTTTTATTCAATGTTTTCATATAGTATGTCCTCAAATATATGAATTCCGGGAGTGTTGTTTAGTCGGATTAAGGTTTTGGGTTTCAAACAATGGCGACGGGAACTTTTTCACGGCAAAGGGGTTCATATTTTGTTTGTTTCCTGTTTTATCATGTTCCAGGAATTTTTACAAATGCAGTTTTGTTGTTTTTTTTTCTCTCTGATCTACAATAAGCTTTGAGCACAGAATAAATCATTTGCTTATTAAAGAAATATCTCTAATACTTATTTTTTTCTTTTCTTTCTTTTTCCGCCTAACAGGTAAATACATCTGAATTTCCATCGTCCAGCGAATGCATCGGCTCCCGTACAATCCCATCGGAGCCGTAAGTGCGAAGAGGACTCTTCGTCTCCAAGACCAATAGGAGCGGACTGTTTCTTCCTACACCGTGGTCTGGAAATTCCGTAGATAAATTGCTTTTGTTAAACATTTACTAAATACAGTACCTGTATTAAACTCCTGGAAGCATCACAGACAAAGGAGAAAAGACTTCTTCTCTCCAACTGGATCATTTTTGTATTTAAAGATATTTTTTGATACAAGCCAACATTTTTCTGGCTTTTGTGTAATGACAAAGGACAAGTTCCACTGGTAAAACCAATAGCGCTACAAGTAACCCTTTAAAGGAACGTGCTTTTTGTTACAGCAGACGCCTGCATTTTCTTGTCAGTGTTGGGCGTATTTGCAAGAGAAGTCTGCAAAAAAGAAATCATTCAGCTCTGGTTACATTGTCTACAGCCATCTCTGAGCTGCAAAGTTGCCCTGAAGTCACAGATTGCCAGCGATAATCTGGCTAGCCGAGCCAAAGAGAACGTTCTGTTTTAGGCGCCGCAGTATTTATCAGTGTACCACAGCCCACTACTTTTGCTATGAACTTTGGAAGCCGCTAATGCAAGTGAGTCATCGACGTTGATCCTTTTTCGCGTTCCCCTGGCTAGTAATGTTTGTTTTTATTTTGCACAAATCATTATTCAGCATAATCCAGGGCAGGAGACTAGATTGAAATGAGCGGCCGATTTTGCTGTCTAATGATTGTTTGAAAGGAACTGGTTCAAAAGCGTCGTCGGCCAAAAGATGGAAGATGCCTCACCTGCCGCTGGAAGGATGGATGGAAAACCAGTGTTCTTTTAATAATTAAAGTGGCACGTTGCTCCCTCTCTGGTCATTTCCTTCAATGAATGAGCTGGACTGTGGCGGTAAATGTGTGTTTGTGGACTGACTCGCATACACTGACTTCTCATTGGAAAAACCGGATGGTTACCAAACTTGATTCGCTTTTTGCAAAGTAAGGCTGGGATGTTGGGATCCTGCCTGATCAATCAGTGGGCTGGTTTTTAAATGGGTTGTCAAACGTGCGGACTGGTGCAAAAGAATTCACATTCCCACTGCGCCCAACCACCAGTTGGAGTAAACGCTTCTTGGAGGCGGAGCTGGTCTGAGAGGATCAACTTAAAATGTAACCACTTCTAGGCAAAACCGTCCTAAAACAAACCGCGTACGAGACCGTGAATCCCAATCTGAGATGTTTGGTAAAACAGCAGTGTGGTCTCCTCATCCTAACTTGGTTACTGTTGGACCCTTATTATAGGGCCAGTTTTGGGCTTTCCTGTATTACACTCCGATCTCCAGCTGATAATTGTATTAATGTGCTGGATTAGGCTCGGTTTGCCTTCACCGCAGAGTTCTCCGGCAGTTGATTACGGAGACTAGAACAATCATTTGTATCTAGATTTCCTGTGAACTCCATATTTGTTTTGTTGAATAGACTTCCGAGGGGTTACATCCAAATACAGAGACCGTAAGGCACTACTGAAGGTTGGGGATCGTTGGTCATTACACTCGTCAGTTTTAATAATTCAGTATTCAGCTAAAATGATCTTCACCTCAACAAGAGGTTTAGGTGCTTCCTCTATATTCACCAAAGGGGCTGACCGGCTGTATTTGGCTAAAATTCCCCATTCAAGTCGGTAGATATGGAAAAATTAAAAAAAAAAAATCATTTGCAACAAAATGTCTTGTTTCAGAATTTTCAATAAACCGGATCCTGCAGCACTCACTAACTTAATGCAGCTATCCACGCCGGGGGATTTGGGACCCCCTGCTTCCGAAGATACTGGTCTCCGAAGTAAGTGCCGGTAGCCGCTCTCCTCGCTACGGGGGCTCACAATATGTCCGCTCTTCAAACATGTCGTGCCCTGGGGGCCAATAGGAAGATGTGACATCAGTGGGACTTCCTATTGGTTAAAAATAGGTTGTGGGAGCTTTAAACCTTTGCTTGCTCAGCCAGAGTAGCTACCTGCACCTACTTCGGAGGCATCTCTGGAATCAGGGGGTCCCAGTGCTGAAATCAACGGGGTTCACCTCCAGAGACCCCTGTTTCAAATATATATCTATATATATATATAATATAATCTCTATCACCCAAAAATGTGCTGACTTGGATTCCTCCTTTTTAATGACCAGAGTCAAATAGACATTTCAAGTCTTTTTAATAATGCAGACATGGTGCAGAATGTTTTGGGATTTCCCCGAAACATTGTACACGGTCTGCATTACTGAAAGTTCACTAGTCCAGTAAGTTAATGAGTGCTACAGGATCATAAGTTTATGGAGCGATTTCTTCTGGGATTCTCACCTTTCCAGTTAGTGCACCATTCACCTTTGGAGCTTTTGTTTCAGAGTCTTGCATTAATTATCATTCAGGATTGAATGCGTTAAAGATCAAACACCCTTTTGGCCGATTTTTAGCCCATTTCCATCGTGTTGCAATCTTACCCCTGTTCGGCTTGAAGGAGCAGCAAAGCTTTTCTTTTGAGGAGTTTGCAAACTCGCAAACAAGGGTTCGCTTATTCACATACTGTAGAGGTGACTTTTTTTAATGGCTGCTTATAATAAAGTTGAGTACAGTAGTGGGGTCAGGCCAGCTGCACTGAGTATACACTGACATTATAACCATGGTATACATACAGTATATATCGTAACTATGACAATATTTAAAAAAACATCTGATTGAGAAATCAGTTTTTGGCAAAACCAGGTATCCTCCAGGCGTGTGGTAGCTGAATTGGCAGGCAACCAATTATGGCTAAAATATAAGTATTTGATTCTCTGTTTATAACCATGAGAAAAATCCCAAAATATATAATGTCCTGGTGTATTCTATTAGTGTTTCGTAACAATTGATAAATTGCCAACTTGTTTATGCTCGGATTTAAAAACGCTCTCGAACCCCAGAAAGATGGGGTACTTAATTTGCACCATAAAGAATAGTTATTTTCCATGCGACTAAACTCGCAGACTCTCCTGACTCCATCAGCTGTCCATTTTCAAGGCATGAACATCTCGAGTGTTTACCTGCAGGCTGCAGCACAATTCCTCCAGTTGGGAATGCACTGCTATTTACTCTGAAATGTGGACGTTCATTATGTTGCAGGGTGTGTCCGGGTCACGGGCCTCCGGAATAATCCTTGTGACAGGATGCAGCTGTATACATGGTATATAAGCAATACAATGAACTGGTATTTGAAAGCGCTTGCAATCGTTGGTATACAATAAGCTACATTCACCCAAGGAGCAGAGTGAGCGAGAGATTTAGACGGGATAATACCATCGCACGTGGTGCACGAGGCTGAGCATCGAACCGGCGAGTTTGTGTATGCCAGACTAACACTAACCATTAAAACACAAGCGTCTGAATTGCAACAATCTGCAACCCAGCGCCTATTGTGGTTTATATAAAGCATTCGGACTTCGCTGAGCTACAATGATGCTCGACCCATAGCCTAGCAACCAATTGAATGGTAGCACGTCGGTCATGAACCCAGCTTTCTGAAGCTTTGTCTAAATTCTAATAACTCTGGTGATCCAGTGTGTTTTCTGCCATGCAATTTACCTCAAAGATGCTCCTTAAATAGCCCTGTGGTTTGGGGACTTTAGACACCTAGATTGAGACCCACCGCTGTAAGTTATTACTCTTTTTGAATCTATGTTTGGGCTCCCTCTTTTCCATATCTAGGATGGGGCTCTTCTAACAGACGCTCCCTGATTGGGAGAGAAGTGTCAGGACACTGAGGGGGGAGGGGGAAGGACGTTTGCTGATCAGCTGCGATATAATAATCGGCGTACGCGTTTGTGCTTTCGATCGGGAGGCCGGGGTATATTTGCCACGACATTTCCCTTTGCAGATTTGGAGAGAAAAATGCTGTGGCCTTTATTCTAATTGTTTTCTCTCAAATTCTATATCGTATTTTAATGCGTGGGAGAATTATCTAGATTATATATAAATGTATATATTTTTTACTTCAGAACGACACCTTTGTGAATTTGGTGATTTTTGGTGTGGGTAATATTAAGAAATAATTCTAGTTGCTCTTTTCCACAACTTCTTGTTTTTTTTTAACCATTTCACTGCCAGAGGGGCCCCTCTGCCAATGATTTGCAGACCCTTCTGGCCACAAAAGGTTAACGTTCTGGCCAATGTCTGCCCCTGTATCACGGGAGGGTTATCCACTGACCTAATGTAAAATAGCGCTAAGTATGACGTGCTGAAAATCTACAACGAAGGGATTGTAAATCTCTTTATATTTTGCTGCTATGTGATCTGCTTTTGTCTTAATGATCCTCCAATTTTTCTTTTAATATGTTCCATTTTGTGGTTTTAGAAAAACAAGCTAAAAATAGAGTCCAAGTATTTTGTCATTCCTTTTTGATTAGCTATTTAATGACTGCAAGACCTCATCTGTGCTTTAATTACCAGCTCATTTAAGCAAATGAAGCAAACTGGCTGCAGACTTCCTGTGCGCTGTCTCACCGCGTCTGTGCTTAAAGCGGCCCTGTTGCTTATTTGGAGGCATATCCATCGGTGCCGTTGCTTTGTTGGAGAACTCCTCGCCCATGTAACTTGTATCATTGGCCATGACATCATAATGACATCATAATGTTTTGATGCAAAGTAACACATTGTACAGGAGCAGCCACGGAGTCGTATGGGAAAACCTGTGACCCACGTGAGTACACGCCGTGGACATGTTCGTGGGTATCAGAAGCTTTGCCTCTCCATGGCTAGGGGGCTTCACTCCAGTCCTCAAGACCTCCCCAACAGGTCTGATTTTCAGGATATCCCCGCTTCAGCACAGCTGGCTCAATCAGTCCCTGTGCTGAAGCTGGGATATCCTGAAACTGACCAGTTGGGCGGGTCTTGAGGACTGGAGTGTGGCGCGCTGCTCCGTGGCATGATGACCAGGTGGTGCCTAACCCAAAGGCAGGATTGCTGTTGTCTGAGACTAACGAGTGTACAGTTTCCTTGACGTGATGTCGGTGAGTAAATGTCACCGCTAGCTTGGAACTAGCACCTGTTTATCCACGTCAAGTTAACCCTTTCAGGACCAGAGGGGTCTTTTATCGCATTGACGGTTGCTCTTGTATTGCAACGTGTGCTGGCCGGTTTGTAGGTTTTCTCGTGCAGTGATTGCTGAAATTCGGAGCCGTGTATGGTCCCTGTTCTGAGACCTTTCCCTACCCTGACATTCAAATGAACGAGGGGAAAAAAGTTTTTCGATGTCCTCCCCAAGAAAAAAATACAATTTATGGATTGTGATGTTTTTTTTTTTTTTTTAATCGAAACATTGTGTGAAACCTTTTTGTAGCGTTCTTTCCTTCTGTTACTGTAATAACCACTTAAAGTAACGCCGGCCCCCCCTGCAGCAGCCCGCTCCGCAGAATAACACTCCTTCTTTACATTCTTCTGCAGAGTTCTGGATGCAATGGGGGTGTTTCCTGGGCCTGACTCACACCTCCGGTTTCTTGTAAACTGTAATAAATGGTAATAAAAAAAAAAACTGTGTGGTGCACTAAAAAAAAACAAAAGCAGATATAATTATAGCTTCAAAGAAGAATAGTCACAATGAAATACCCCTCAAGTATCTAATGTGTAATGTACACATGAATGGTGGTATACAATTCCCAATATCTGACATCATTGCTGGGAAAAAATCCCCCAAAGCTCTGTAGTAATGTAGTAAGGATTTAACACATTCTTATGTCCAGACCTTAATACATCAGTGTTGAATGGGTAATACCTTGAGTAGTACAGTATATGAGGGCAATAATCACGGACTGGCCTGTAGGGGCAGCTTCCTGGTATGACGGCCTCTTGTCCTGGGGTACTGAGTGTGCTTCCGCTTAGCGATGGATACGAAAAAGGCCTTGACAAAGCGCCTCGGCGTGAAACGCGTAGGTGTGGGCTGCTTGCCCGTGCAATGTCTTTTTCGATCCATTAAATTGCTGTCGTTTTTTTTATCTATGGGAACGCTCTCTAATCATTTTTTCTGCGTGGAAGTAGAGCTCTGCTCTTTCTCTTGTTTTTTTTTGTACTAAACGGTACCCTGAAGTCAGGAGTGGTTTGACTATATAATAACCTCTGAAATGATATCCGTATTTCAGATTCAATCAGTAAAAAGGTATTTTAGAGAATTCAACTAGGCATGTTTTCATTTTTTTTTTGCCCCTAACTCCCTTTTTTCTAAGACATGCAATTCTGATTAAATTCCAAGTAGTAAATAAAAACTGCTGCTTTCTCTCATTTGCTGCTGGACGGGTCTGCAAAGCAACATCCTCTTTCTCAGATATTTGTTGCTTTGCAAAGTTTGTATTTTCTTTCTTTTTTTTTGTAACTTAATTATACAGTATACGTGGTCAGATGAACTGAAAAAAGGTGTTTATTTTTTAATTTATATTACCAAAAATTGTACATATGGATATGGTAGAAAATATTTCTAGATCTAAAACATATTTAATAGTGCCAGAGAAGTAACTCCTTCAGTGCTGGACTGCAAGTCCAGTGTCCAGCAGGTCCCGTCAGCACTGGAGGGGAAATCCCTTTATACAAGCTGTGCGGACAATCTATATTTTCATGGACTGTTGTGACTTTTTCTGGGATGTCCGTGTCCTTTCTTCAGATGAACGTGGTGTTTTTTTGTTGTTTCTATTGATTCTATTTACCTGTTATACAAATGTAAAGTTAAAACAAACATTTAATATATATGACTGTTGTTCCTAGACCAGTCTCTGCATCAGTGAATATGAGCGGTTTGAGACTTCTGTGTGGTTGCCATGGTAGGATCTGTCGCCATTAAAATGTTCCTGGAAAAATAGCTTTGTAGTCTTGTATTTTTTTTGTGTTGTCCTGTGATCCTGATAAACCAATTTACTGCGTGTGCAAGCAACCCCCTTATAAAGGGGAGAAAGCAAAAAAAGTGGCCGTGGTGTTACTGGTACGTCCATGTTTGAGGTCGTCCCCCCCCGCCCCCCAAGTTACAGAGTAACCCTGCAACATCAGATCAGATCTGCTTTAGGAACCGCCTGCCAGTCAATGCGGTTTCCTGGTTGAATTAGTTGTCCTTCTACCTCAAGAGTACACCCAACAAACCAATCATCTGGGCCAGGGGTGTTCAACTCCAATCATCCAGGGCCACCAACAGGTCAGGTTTCAAGGATATCCCTGCTTCAGCACAGGTGACTCAATTGAAGATTGTCACCTGTACTGAAGCAGGGATATCCTTGAAACCTGACCTTTTGGTGGCCCTTGATGACTGGAGTTGAGTACCCCTGATCTAGCCCATTGCTGTACAGTAGGTGCCCTGTTGCCCCCCCCCCTCCCAGCCGCCCCCTCTCCCCCATGCAGAGATGTCGCTGGCATGGATTGGAGCTTAAGGACCGTGCACTCATTAAATATTGTACTGCCGGCCCCTCCTGCGCTAATCACTAGTTACCGGGGTGGGGGGGGGGGGGGGGAACTATTCCCCAGCACGCCGGTATTAAGCAACGCCACAGAGGGTCAGAGAGCAGCTCCAACCCGCCGCGTGACTTCTGCCTGTTTGTATATGATGTCATTGTCATATGGCCCTTTAAGTATATCATGTTGCCTACAACTAATCTAGGCCAGATGCGCCGTTTCATCTATCATAAGTACCACACGCACCTGTAACCCATTGCCTGGCGCTTTCGGGCTGCTGCCTAAGCCAATAAAATGTCAGGCTGTCCTGCGTCTTCTTATCAGATCTGCCGGCAAAGATCTCACATCTTTACCATGACGGTTTCCGCATTCGCGGCCTGATGTAGTTTTTATTTATTTCATTTTTTATCTCACTTCCAACCACCTCCCACTTTGGGTAAATAAATCCCCTTCCCACCCCTCCCCACACCCCCTCTCCCACCAGTGTTGACAACAGGAAGCTATTTCATGGAACGCAACCACAGCAGTGAAAGGGTTAAGCGCGGCTTTGCAATGCTTTTCCTCACAGTCCAATGTTGACGTCCTTTGGGTTTCCTGCTGGACTTGTGACTCTTTGCATGGGTCACTACGGGTTCTGCGGGTTTCCCCGTGGCTCTGGGGTCACTACAGGTTCTGCAGGTCTCCCCGTGGCTCTGGGGTCACTACAGGTTCTGCCGGTCTCCCCGTGGCTCTGGGGTCACTACGTGTTCTGCCGGTCTCCCCGTGGCTCTGGGGTCACTACGTGTTCTGCGGGTCTCCCCGTGGCTCTGGGGTCACTACGTGTTCTGCAGGTCTCCCCGTGGCTCTGGGGTCACTACAGGTTCTGCAGGTCTCCCTGTGGCTCTGGGGTCACTACGTGTTCTGCGGGTCTCCCGTGTTTATGGGGGGGGGGGTCTCAGTGTGGGAGGGGGCCTTCAGTGTGTGTGTGTGGAGGCCTCAGTGGGGGGAGGGGGAGCCTCAATGTGTGTGTGTGTGTGTGGGGGGGGGCCTCAGTGTGTGTGTGTGTGGAGGCCTCAGTGGGGGGAGGGGGTGCCTCAGTGTGTGTGTGGGGGGCTCAGTGTGTGTGGGGGGAGGGGGGACTCAGTGTGGGAGGGGGCATAAGTGAATAACCCTGCCTGAGGGTTTTACAGCGCATTGTAAAGCACTATTATTAACCCTTCGGGTGCCCCTGGGTGTAGTCACTGTCTGCGTCATGAAGTCTGCGCCATCTGACACTCCAGGGGTCCCATGACATAATGGCGGCTTCATGCCCAAGCAAAGTTTTTTTTAACGTTCGATTGCGTCCTACGTTCCCATGAAGTGCAGGGCGCGATCGGCAGTGAAGGGCCTCCCGGCACTCAAGGGGTTAAAGCACAGAGCCCCAGTAACTAGAGGTGAGAAAGAGGAAATGTATTCCCCAAAAGTCACGCATCACAAAAGTCATTATAATAGGGAATCCTTACAGGAGTAGGAAAAGCCCCGTGTATGGCTAGTTACAATGAAATGGGAAGATGTGTAAAAGGAGGTTTGGACGGGGTTACTTTTAATCATCCACACAACTAGAGAACCAGGTCCCTACTGTGGGGATTCTTTACACAAATTAATTGGCATAATTTCTTTCCATAACAGAATGGTGTATGTGTGTACTGTGTGTGTATGTGTGTGTGTACTGTGTGCATGTATTCTCAGGCCCTCTGGCAGCCAATCAGTTAAGTTTTGGGGCTCTGAAAATGATCCCAAACTCTCTGAAATGACATTCGGTGCAGGAATGGAATGTTCCATTGTCTGATGCTGTAATCCTGCAGGATTCCGCCTGACGCTGGTATCTGCCACGCTCCATAGCAACACGGAAACTGCGCTCTGAAGCGTTGGAAGGACAGTGAGACGGGCGATCTCCTTCCCACCTGATCTGTGCGTAACTTTAGGATCACTTCTAGTTTTCTTCCTCAGCCACCAGAACATTAAATTGCAAGCTCACAGGACGAGGATCCCTCCTTCCGGTGACGTGCAGTATGTATAGACAGACGCAGAATTTGATACATGTTATCCCATCGTATCCCTAACTGCTCCTTGTGACACCCAAATTGCAAGATGATGCACACAGAGCAAAATCGGTGTAAAGTGCCTTGATATGCTGATTTGGAGAGAGGCGCAGGACCCAAATACCTCTCAACATCAATTTAATACTAAAATTGCCTTGCTACACCGATGCCTTAGTGCAGGGGAAGCCAACCCGAGTCCTCGGGACCCCCCAACAAGTCAGGTCTTCAGGATATTCCTGCTTCAGCACAGGTGGCTCAGTCTTCCACTGAACCTGTGCTGAAGCAGGGATATTCTTGAAATCTGACCTGTTGGGGGTTCTTGAGGACTAGAGTTGAGCTCCCCCTGCCTTAGTCTCTCAAACAGGGTAGAAGCAATGCATTGACGGCCCCTCTGGCAGTGAAGGGGTTAACTAAATGGTGTTCGCAATGAGAGCGCTCTGACTGGAATTATAATGAAAGGTTCATTCTGTGTACTGAGTGACCGCTCTGGGTCCTCCTCACTCATCTTTACTGCTCCCCTAAATATCACCGCCATCTTTACACAAATAGCAGGAAGGTCACACAATGGCTGAACCTGCTCCGGCACACCCAGCGATGGTTAAAGCATGCCGGGTGCTTGATATATGTGGTGCAGGTTTGATGTTCCCTGGTGTTGCAGCCGAAACAAATGGGATAGATAGTTACTCTCTGAGAGCTGGGATGGAAAGGGCACCAGGTTCCCGAATTGAGGCCGCTATACAGCTGCTCGACCTTTTGTAGGGCTGAAGGAGGAGCTCAGGGGTAAAGTCACTGTCTTTGAAGTGGTTTAAATCCCAGTCAGCCCCTTGTGACCGTGGGCAAGTCACTCAATTCCCCCGTGCTTCAGAATCCAACATTAGATTGTAAGCTCTGCGGGACAGGGACGCCTAGTGCCTGAAAAAACTGTCAACGCTATACAAGAAAAATCTATATATAATAAAAAGGCTTAGCTATTTTGTGTATTAAAGGCTAAGAATGTCTGCAACTCATTATGATGTCACCAGTATGATGTCACATGCCAGATATATAGCCAACCAGAGGAGAGAAGGAGGGAAGAGACAGAGAGAGACAGCAAGGAGAAGAGACAGGTGAGATGAGGAAGGTGTAGTGTGCACAGAGAGGAGCAGACACAGTAAGGCAGGGAGTGCAAAGAGAGGGGAGGAGAGAGTAAGGTGGGGAAGAGGGGACAAGAGACAGCGCGGCGTTACCGGGAGTGGTGAACACAAAGTAATGTTCCTTTCAGATTTCCTAGATCAGCGTATGTTACGCCGGGTACAGCTTGTATATTATTATTATACCTGCACACGGAAAATCTTACTCGGAGAAACATCACATCGTTTGTAATCGCAGCAATTAAAGGCGTGGAGAGCTACATATAATGAAAAGTTACAGTCTGTCTCGTTCATGCCCTGCAGCTATTTATGTTACACACTTTTGTCAGGTTTAAGCGAGCAGCATTAATAAAATGACAGCTGGAAAGTGCAATATATAATAAAATAATAATAACATGTTCTTGTATAGCGCTGCTGGTTTTACGGAGCGCTTTACAGACAGTCCCTGCCCTGCAGAGCTTACAATCTATGATTTGGTGCCTGAGGCACAGGGAGAAAGGGTGACTTGCCCAAGGTCACAAGGAGCTGACACCGGGAGCTGACCAGGCTCCCCTGCCCCCTGTCTTTACTCACAGAGCTGCTCCTTCTCCCCTTGAATCAGCCATTCATGCTGCAGGAAGCACATGCTTCAGAAAAGGCACAGAGTACATGTGACTGCAACTTTGACTCTCAGAAGTTCGGGGATCATTATAGCGCAGAACATTTGGGGCAATGCATTGAAGGAGCAATCCAAGTGCGCAGTTTGTTTTTGTGAGTTTTTTTAAATTGAAGATGAAAGCAGGGGGGTCTCCGGAGCAGCATCCCACCCATTTCAGCTCCGGGGACTCCCTCCTTCCCTCTGTAGGGTGGCGCCAGGTGGTGCTCAGCTAGCAGGGGGGTATCGGCGGCAGCATCCCAACCATTTCAGCTCCGGGGACTCCTCCTTCCCTCTGTAGGGGGCGCCGGTGGCTGCTCAGCTAGCAGGGGGGTCTCCGGAGCAGCATCCCACCCATTTCAGCTCCGGGGACTCCCTCCTTCCCTCTGTAGGGGGCGCCGGTGGCTGCTCAGCTAGCAGGGGGGTCTCCGGAGCAGCATCCCCCACGCCTTCAAAGCCCGGGGACTCCCTCCTTCCCTCTGTAGGGGGCGCCGGTGGCTGCTCAGCTAGCAGGGGGGTCTCCGGAGCAGCATCCCACCCATTTCAGCTCCGGGGACTCCCTCCTTCCCTCTGTAGGGGGCGCGGTGCTGGCTTCAGCTAGCAGGGGGTCTCCGACAGCATCCCACCCATTTCACGCTCCGGGTGACTCCCTCCTTCCCTCTGTAGGGGGCGCCGGTGGCTGCTCCACTAGCAGGGGGGTCCTCCTTAGCGTCAATCCCCACCCATTTCAGCTCCGGGGACTCCCTCCTTCCCTCTGTAGGGGGCGCCGGTGGCTGCTCAGCTAGCAGGGGGGTCTCCGGAGCAGCATCCCACCCATTTCAGCTCCGGGGACTCCCTCCTTCCCTCTGTAGGGGGCGCCGGTGGCTGCTCAGCTAGCAGGGATCAGGTAAAAGCGGAGTCTCAAAGCTCCCACATCCTGCGGGCCAATAGGAAGCTGTGACATCATCAGGTGCGGCTTCATATTGGCCCATGTCATGTGGGTGGTCTGTATCCTGGGAAGCTGGGCGTCCCTGGAGTTTACATTAATGGGGTTCAGCTCCGGAGACCCCCTTACTTCAATCTAATGTTAAAAATATACTTTGATTTCTGACATCAGCATACAATGTAGAAGGTGGTTGTATAGAGAAATAACCAACAGTTCTAGGATGGTAATCACATGTACTGTGTGCCTCATACTGAACAAATAATGGGACCTGCATTCATTACAAGGAACCATGTACGGTCCCAATCCCATAAAAGCTTGCAAAACAAATGTAGTATGCCCCAAGATCAATAATGGTTGCGATTCATTAGACAGTTATCTGAAGTGATTTCTTTCCACCCTGTCTGTTTAGAACGTTATTCAACATATGAAAAGAAGTTTTGCAGGATGTCTGAAGACAATGGCTTGCCCAGAAACACAAAGATCCAGGCTGCACGCAGCCTACTGAAGATGGTTCCTCCGGCAGAGTTCAATAACATCTTCAGTAAGGTCCGTATTCTCCTAGGAGATGATGGGATGCTATGTCAGGAAGCCAATAATCTGTGTGCCATGCACAACATCGACAATTTCACCCCTGTATTACATGAAGGACACAAGGTTCTTATCACCCATCACAATGACCTGGGGGGCGGCCGATTCCTGGACCCTCAAAACAGAGTTTCCTTCAAATTGAATCATTTGACTAAAGAAACCAGTGACTCCCAGCCAATGCCTGAGGAAGAGGAGGAGGACGAGCTGTGGAGAAGCTCTTTCCAAAATGCTTTAAATGACTATGTTAAAAGTCATTATCCCACTGGGGTTTGTAACGTGTTTTGCAACACGTTAGATGGGAAAAAGAACATTGTCGCATGCATTGAGGCACATGAACATCGCCCTTCATCATTGTGGAACGGACTTTGGAGGTCCGAATGGACCTTCTCTGTCACCCCTCCAGTTACCCAGGTCTCGGGGAACATCGCGGTAGAGGCACACTACTATGAGGATGGAAATATCCACCTGTCAGCCAATCAACCCATTAAAGAGTGTCTGCACCTTAACAATAACGGGGAGGCAGCCAAAGAGTTTGTGGAACTGGTGGAGAAGGCTGACAACAAACTTCAAGCTGGCTTGATGGAAGAGTATAAATCTTTCCCTGATATCTCGTTAAAAGCAATAAGGAGACAACTACCAGTTACTCGCAGCATTCTTGACTGGAGCAAGCTATTAACGTCCAGGATTTTGGAGACCAAGTATGCCGATGTTTAGATTGAGTGACTCATGCCTAGAAAATGTGAATAAATGAAGGCATACAGAGGAGCTATTTGTGTGGTCGTGTTGCACATAGATGTCTCTGGAGTGAGATTATAATCGATTATTATGGTATGCTACAATACATAGCATGAAAGCCTTTCTAGTGCTCTACATACTGCACTATCCAGGGGTGGTCAACGCCAATCCTCAAGCCCCCCAACAGGTCAGGTTTTCAGGATATCCCAGCTTCAGCACAGGTGGCTCAATAAGAGACTGAGCCTCTGATTGAGCCACCTGTGCTGAAGCAGGGACTGATTGAGCCACCTGTACTGAAGCAGGGATATCCTGAAAACTTGACCTGCTGGGGTATGAGCACTGGAGTAAGCCCCCCTGCACTAGCCGATCTAACCTTATTTGTAGACCAATATGGAAGACCTTTAGCTGCTCCAGCAGAGCAATTATGACTTTTTTTTAACGTTGTTAATGCAGCAATCTTACACCCCCCCTTTTTTCCCTTTCATTTATATATGTAAAGCGTGTGACAATGTATAATTCTACATTCTTACCTAAGTTGGCAAGCGTTTGGTGCTCCTCTTATAAATCTGTAAAAATCCTGATTGTGTGCCTAACATAATGGCTGCTTCAGTCAGTGTAACTCAGCAGCTACAATGCATCCTTATATTACTATTGTTACAGTTTGCAGCCAAACTGCTGGGAAATTTGGCAACAAATTATCCCAAACAGGAAAGTGTTACAATGATCTTGCACTGCTCGGGAGGTGGCCTAAAGCCTGCTGTAGAAATCAAAGGATACTTTAAAACTCATTCAAAATTGCATTAAAAGTTGAATATTAAAAAAAATGCAGTATTATCTAATACTACAGAACTGATTTAAAAAGAAAAACATATAAGATTTCACATATTTTGCTGCTTTAATTTGCTCCGACCCGACTTTTCTGTTGCATCTGGAAGAGGAGTTTCTTAGGAATTACCAATACATACCAACATAACCAATAATTATTCAAACATCCCCAGCCTCGAAAAATGCCTCCTATATACACAGTCATCGCAAACTTCATGTATATTATGGTGTGTTGTTGAGAGCTGATCTTTTATGCAATAATATATAAGGCAACCCCAAAAATCCAATATCAATGCAAATCTTTTCAAATCCCCCATCATGCAGTACAGTATATCTTTCCCCATACTAAACAAGGATTGAAGTCTTGGTGTGTCATGGGTACATAGTGTGGGAATGGTGACAATGCATAGTGGTACTGAGTACAATAACATCTGTTACATGCAATCCCAAACGTCCACTTCTTCTTCACCCCTTCATTGCCAACCACACATAAAGAATAAGGATTTATTTCCCCTTTAAATACCAATTAATTGCTATACCTATACATATCCCCCCTCTGTGTAAATACATTATACTTTATGCACCCTTTTTGAAAAGATAAACATTTTTTTTAAATGGCGCCTGAAGCCTAAGTTACATTGCACCTAAGAAGAAAGAGCTTTCAGGGCTTGGAAAGGTGTAATCACAGCACCAGTACTGTATACACAGGCCATGTACTGTATACACAGGCCATGTACTGTATACACAGGCCATGTACTGTATACATGCCCCCCCCACCCCCCCTGATAATAAAGTGTAACACCTTCATTTCAAAGTGCGCAAGATGCCCCTCTGGCAGCAGAAGCGTTCATTATTATTTTTGGCAGGAACTCCACAATACCCACCCAAAATATACTTGCAGCCTTTCTAACAGCATGTATTCACCCGACGTGGGTTACGGTATAATATACACAGTGAGAATTGTTGCCGGATGTGCAATACATAAATATTGACCTTGGGCATTCTATCAAAGCGCACATGTATGTTCTAAATGGAAGATTATTGTTGCGCTCTTGGGGTCAGAAACCGTTGTCGCAAAAGGGGTCTGAAATGTATTGCGTTGCACACACCCCTAGCAGCAAGAGGGTTCATTTTTAATTATTTAGGATCTATACATATTTTCTACTGCAAAGAAATCCTATTTTTAACTCCTCCTGGGGAAAAAAATAGTTTGCAAGAAAATGTACAATAGAAAGTAAATGTATTTTCTCCACTGAAATAAAGCCTCCTGCAGCCTCCTTCTCTTCCCCAGCTGTTTATCTGTCAGGCGCAGATTTGAACATGTCTTGTGTCCTTGCAGGCAGACTTTGCTTTCCGTCAGTAAGTGCCGGCCTTAGCACCAGAGAGTATGCACTTTCCTTTCATCATTTTGACAAGTGGTGATCCTGAAGGGGCTGACCTCGTAAATATATATATATATCTGAGGATAGGTTGGCAAATAAAACCATCCTGCATTTCCTGACCTTTCTGTAAACAGAGCGATTAAAGGACACTTATTGTTAACATTGTGGGGAAACATGGCCGGCTGGAATGGCTTATCTCTTTAATGCCAGAGGATGCAATGTATTGTTTTTCGATGCGTCGTGCGCCTGTCTTTAGACAGGTTATGGTTTGCGGGAGCAGAATCCTGATGTGTCATTCCCTTTAAAAGAGCTGAACCTGGGTCAAACCTCGGGCTCAGCTTCTCGTGATCTGGATAAGACCTTATTTCTCTGGGTGCCTCAGGCACGGAAGTTACAATGTAAGTTACGGGGGGATCTATACACGTGGTGAATGCTATATAAGAAAAAAAGTATTACCAATAGTCTAGTGCTAGAGTCCTATAAAAAATGTATTGCAGGAACGCTCAGCAGATGCAAGGAATTGTGGGGCCCGACTGCGAAAGGAACAACGTTGAAAGCTATACTGCAGCACCCACATTGTACAGTATATACCTGCAGAGAATTTTGATGCATTTTTTAATGCTCTGTCCTCACCCGGCTGACAAACCCGCATCTGAGACTTCAGTAAAGCATGTTATTAAAAATGTGTATAATTCCTACTGTTTTTCCTACCCCTCTGATTTTCCGTTCATCTGAGACGAGGGCACAGGAGCATGCTTCAAGCTGTGATCATTACTGTATACTCTTATTCTTACTGTCACAAGTGGACATATATACACTACTTATACATATAGTCAGACACTGACACACACACACACACACACACACACACACACACACACACACACACACACACACACACACACACACACACACCTTCTATAAATAAATATACACAATAACAAACAGGCACTCATACCTAACAACCTCCTACTGTATATAGAAACACACGCATACACATATATACACCTATACGCATTCGCATGCTGGTCCGAGAGTGACAATGCAAATTGCACTTTAGTGAATGCATTCCATAAATTGGAATATAAAATGCAAGGTCCGAGAACGATCAGCTAGTACAGTGTTTGTATACAGTATCTTATCTTACTTTATATACAGTATGTTTGTATACAGTATCCACATTGTGCGCTCCAACAGTCACCAATAACTAAAACTGGAGGGACAAGGCATACTGTCAGCCCCGAGTTATCTCCACGAGTGGCCCTCCTGAGACCAATATGGAACTGTTGGTACCACGTTCCCACTGCTAAGTAACGTGGCGGGACCCCATCCCTGCGCGTTCCTGCTCCACTCTAGCCCAGTAATGGTGAAGGATATTTCTTGTCTTATCCCAGGTTTCTCGGCCAGATACAGTGGAACTTTCTCCCACTACTAATAGTTTCTTGCAATATAGTATTAGCAATAAAGGAATTGTTAGCCAGTCATTCCCTTTCTTAGCATACTTGACTTTACCCATAGGCCTTTGCTACTTTGGCTTACCTTTTCCAAAACCTTATTTGAACTTTTGTGCACGAGTCCCTCTGCTGTAATTGTACAACGTGCCTTTATTTCGTACATACAATTTTTGGCATGGAGAAATGAAGATTTGTACACAACCCAGACCCCTGTGTAAAGTATCTTTCTGTAATCTCCACTTGGCAGGCACGACCTTTCCACTACTGTGCTTGAAACGCTGCTTCCATTAGGGACAGCATTAGGGACATTTGTGCCACACGGCTCCTGATTTCCCATCTGAGCAATATCAATAAATGTTATGTACTGTTTATTCTGCAATGCTATTAGGGATGAAATGATTTATACGGTGCCAGCCTCCTGGATATTCTCAGTTCATTGGCAAAGCAAAAAATCCCTTTCAGACTTTCCTGTTAAATCTATTAAAAGAACATTGTACCCTATTTTTCCTTGCGTTTTGCATTTTTGGGAACTGCAGGAGCTTGGTTACCACCCAGGAATGCAGGAACAATTTTGTGGCTCAGGTTGCTGTATATACAAGATCAGTAACATGTATTACATTACTTTAATGTAACAATGCATAAACTCAAGGGGGGCTGCAGTGTCCCCCACACGCCTAGTTACAACCCCCAATTAGCGTTTAATACGCACCAATTAGGAGGCCCATAAGATTTGTACTGTGCTTGGGTATATTCATTGTGAATGAGTCACCACTTACATGGGCTAGAGGCCAAATAATGTATTTACTAGGGGCTCTGACAGTGGTTCACATCAGCACAGGTAAGTATGGGGTGTGGCAGGTAAGTACGAGGTGTGGCAGGTAAGTACAGGGTGTGGCAGGTAAGTACGGGGTGTGACAGGTAAGAACAGGGTGTGACAGGTGAGTACAGGGTGTGGCAGGTAAGCACGGGGTGTGACAGGTAAGTATGGATGACAGGTAAGTACAGGGTGTTACAGGTAAGTACGGGTGTGACAGGTAAGAATGGGGTGTAACAGGTAAGTACGGGGTGTGACAGGTAAGAACGGGGTGTGACAGGTAAGAACGGGGTGTGACAGGTGAGTACAGGGTGTGGCAGGTAAGCACGGGGTGTGACAGGTAAGTACGGAGTGACAGGTAAGAACGGGGTGTGACATGTAAGTACGGGGTGTGACAGGTAAGTATGGAGTGTGACAGTTGAGTACAGTGTGTGACAGGTAAGTACAGGGTGTGGCAGGTAAGCACAGGGTGTGACAGGTAAGTATGGAGTGTGACAGTTGAGTACAGTGTGTGACAGGTAAGTACAGGGTGTGGCAGGTAAGTACGGGGTGTGAGGTAAGTACGGGTGGGGCAGGGGGCCCCCGCCTGAGGGGCTGATCCCGGTTCTGTATATTATTACTGTACTTTTTATTTTTATTTTCATATGACCACTAATATTCATGTTAATAGCTGCTATTTGGTTCCCAGTTCTGTGCATTCCTATCCCAATAATGCAGAGGAGCAGAAAGTTTGGCTGCCGAGTGATTTAAAACGTTGTCCTATAATACAGAGTATAAATCCGGTTAATATCTAACGTTATTAATAGGAGAAACTACACAGAATTGTACATTGTGCACATAATCAAAAGATAGCCGGCTATGCAGCACAGCGACTATAGGATAACATGCCAAGGAAGCTTTAGAGTTAGACAATGTATTCTCTCTTATTTATTCAGTCATGAAAATGTCCATTGAGATAAGTTCCCACGGTTACCTATATGTCATTGTGTGATATTAACAAGATATCGAGCACGGCTCCCTCCCATCATGCCGCACTGCTTTAAACTCCTTGCAACGTGAGTATTTTCTGGTATTAATCCACAGGTATTGTTCCTGCTTCTGATTTCCCGGTGCAGTGAGTAAGGCACAAGCAGAATGCTTCAGTTCCTCTGATCCTCTGCATGAGATTGGACAGGCAATTGATTTTTATTTTCCTGTGCCTCGGGCTGCCTGTAATTAGGGCGCTAATGACATCATTGCTCTCTTATCGGCTGCCTGGGAGAGTGTAAACGTGTTTCCAGGAATCCACCTTCGGTAGCAAGAGTGTTAACCATAAAACCTTTCTCCAAGTCACTCTGCCGTTCATGGTGCTGCCTCTCTGCACATGAGGGGTTAAAGAAGATATCAATGACTAAATCTTTGTCAATTTTATTCTCTCTAGGTTTATTTCCCTAAAATATTAAGAATTTCAGCCACAATTAATCTTTAGCCATGTGCGACACAACTTAATCTAATCGTGCCTCTTGCTATCCAGCTGCACACACAATAAAATAACAGATCAAGAGTAACACAAACCCAAGATGACACTGGTGCCAACACTCCAAGGACAGCATTACCAGGCCCGGCGGTGACAGGGACAACCGTCCATGGAAGTCTAGGTCTATTATTCTCCCAACGCACCCCCCCCCCCTCCTTGAAGACTAAATGGGCCTGGACAGACGAGGTCCTCTGGTTGCAGAACCCCACTTCTCCACGTGAGGAACAACTCAGGCCACCTGACGACCACGGGCCTGGACGCTGACCAAGATCACAACTAGCAGCTTCAGAAAACCATAAACTATTACACATCTTTATGAATTCACCATTGTGACATTTACCAGTAAAAAATACAGAAATACCTTATTTTGCTGCATTTGGTACCTAAAGCCTGAACTCAGGCCTGGGGCGCCTGATTCCGTCAGCCTTAAAAACAGCTCATTAGAATGTTCCCTCGTCGATGATCTTCAGAGAGCTCAACAGTCCCCATTTGTGAGATTTATAACAGGTTAAGTAGAACATTGTTCTGTCCTCACTTCCAGCAATGATTTGATTAAGGCACCCTCTTAGGTGACAGTAACCCTATTAACGCACATAGTATAGTACTTTCTGACTGGTATATGACAAATAAACCTTTAATCTTAGGACCCGATCAATAAAAGGGTGCTAAACTTTAGCACACCTTTACTCCCAATCATATGGGATTTCAGCAAGTGTGCTAAATCTTAGCACCCTACTGTGGATCTGGTCCTTAGATTTCACATATACTGTATATCTAAAACTGGTTCCTGTTGCAACGCGATCAGAAACACACATTCTCAGCATCTTTCCACTACTGATTACCTCTTTTGACAAAAACATCAAATATTTATAGTTAATTATAGGCAGAAACAAGGGGTTGTCTAAAGCAGCAGTACCCGTTACATTTTGTACTATTCTTGAAGATCATTAGTGCCAGGGTTTGAATGTGACATTTCTTTCTTGCGTTCATCACCTACATGTTTTCTTCCTCCCTTTAAAATGATTGTCTTGCCATGGTCCGTCCATGTGTTGGGTTCCGGGGCGCAGAAATGATCTTGCCATGTAGGTTAATCTCCCTGTTATATAGCAAATCTAGAGAAAGTGAAAACGGCAGGGAAGAGGCCGACAGGAATCGTGTCAACACAAACATAGAACAACAGATCGTTCTTTTACGTTATTACTGAACAGAAATAGCACTGGATACAACATTGCGTAGCGTCTGCCCCATATTTTGTATTTGCTAGTTCTGCTGCTTTAGCTGCTACGGGGACCTATAATACTACATAATGTACGGGGTCCCTCAAGCGCTGACCGGGTTATCACAGGGGTTCTCAACTCCAGTCCTCAACATCCCCCAACAGGTCAGGTTTTGAGGATAGCTCAGCTTCAGCACAGGTGGCTCAATCAGTGGCTCAGCTGGGACTGAGACACCTGTGCTGAAGCTGGGATATCCTCAAAACCTGACCTGTTGGGGGGGTCTTGAGGACTGGAGTTCAGAACCCCTGGGTTATCAGGTCCTAGGTATCCCACACATTCTAGTCCACGACAACATCATCCTTTCACACTTCCTGACACCTCGGCCTAGCTGCTCCCATGAAGCCAACATCACTTTTTCAACTCGGTTAAATTTGGACAATAACATTGTCATTAGCTTTTGCTTATCTCCGTCCCATTGGTTCTTGGTGTAAGAATTCATTAGATAAGCTGCTATGTTGTTGCTTCACACTCTCCAACAGTAAGTTTCAATGCCCCCTGCAAGTGCCGATTTTTGAGTGCTTTGAACTCCAAGGGCATGGCGTGTGGGCCGGCCTGGGAGGTGTACCCGTACTTTAGGCTGTCGTAGTAGTGATATTTTACAGGGTTCTGGTGGAGATCTCGAGGGAATGGCCAAAAACCGTACAGGTAGATTCTGTTGCAAAAGCGGGTAGCCAGGGTGTACATTAGGATTCCCGTGGTAGGTCTTTTTATATGCACCTTATTTGTCAGCCAATACCTAAAGGGAGAAAGAAAACGGGTTACTCCGCAGTCCAAATCTCAAATACATATTTACCCTGTTATATTGTATTGGTTTATGTATGGGCTCTCTACTTGTTGCAATACAAACTGATACAATGGCGACACAGTTCTGCGCAGAGAAGCTGCGTTGCAATATGACAGTGATTCTCAAACTGTAATTGGTGGCTCTGGAACCAGAATGCTGGTCCCAGAATCACCACGAAATGGAATTCAGACCGGCGGTCACTGCCGTTTGTGGCTTTTAAGCCTTGACCATTGAAGTCAGATTATTAAATCCAAAATGAAATTTAGGTCCAGATTTTTTCAATCTGTATTATGTATTTAGTATAACTGTGCTGATGAACAGAAATAAGTCTAAGTATCGTGGTCCTCCTTTATTGTAGAAAAATCTTTTACCAGGAAAAATACAGAGAGACGCGGTCCCAATTTTAGGTGCAGCCAACATTAATATAATAAACAAAAATATATAACCCTTTAAAAAGTAAGTGCGTTGGTAATACTGAATGGCGATTTTACCAAGATTCTACCCAAATTACAAAGTAGTTAAAGGTGCAAACCTGATACAGCCGCTTCCCAACATGGGAGGGCTACCAATTAGATTGTAAGCTCCTCGGAACAGGGACAACTGTTCCTAAATGTTACATTTATGTCTGGAGCACTGATTCCCATGACCCGTTATTTGTATTGGTTATTTATATGATTGTCACGTGTATTACTGCTGTGACGCGCTATGTACATTAATGGCGCTATATAAATAAAGACATACAATACCAAGAATTACACACAGGCTCAGAGGGACACACACACTGGGTGATACTAAAAGTGACATTAAAAAAGGAGCAAGTATTGAGGGGTCTGATAGAGTGAGAGATAGAAACGAGGCGCCACGTTTCAACGTCAACAACTCAATGAGTATATTCCACTATGTGGGATCCGTATTCATTGAAATTTGATATTTTGGGGGGGAACCCAACCCCCAAACCTCGGACATCAGAAGGGGGTGCGGGGGTTGTGTGCAAAGACAAAACAAATGCTTTTGGGTGCCCTGTTTAAGAAGATTAGGAACCCTGGGTTAGGGAGTCCTTAGTGGCTTTTGCAGCGTGAGGTTTCCGCTCTGTTACCACGTTTTCTGCCACGAAGGTTGGCCACCTATATTTGTATGTTATTTGTATGTTATTTGTAAGACTTTTATTCGTGTGCAAGTAAATCTTTAGCAAGTACAGTCATTTTTCTCTGCGGCGCTGCGTGAGTGTTTGATATTTTGTTGGGATACAATACAAAAAGACAGATGTTGTTATAAACATAATCAGGATTTACAGTAACACACGTGTTAAACACGTGTTAAACACGCGGCGTCCGACCACAGAATGGGAATATTCGGAGGGAACAAAAGTGAGATCCTTAGGACAAGCATCGTATATACCGGGGCACCACAAGCGGACTTTTGCAGGATACATTTAGCTTTGAAGCGCTGGTTTTGTGTTGAAACAAGTAGGTTACTCAGGTAAATATCAAGCGCGTTTCTGTAAATTAAGCGTTTGTGATGTCATCATTACAGCCGGAAGCATAAATAAAATGTAAAACATTTAATTTATTAAACTCTCTTGAATAGTTAAGGTTAAGATTGTATTTCCTGTACCCACTACTTGCTTGTTACAAGTACAGCCCTGTAACATTATTGCCTGTTTTTCAGAAGCAATATCCCAGTATGTATTTACTTACAGACGATTTAAGTGTTTCAGCTGAATTCATGTGCAATGAAAGTAAACACAAGCACAGAGTATTTTTGTGGAATGGATATAGATATAAGCTCCCCAGACTCTATTCGCTGGCACTGCTGAATTATATGCGGTTAATACAGGTGTGCCTGTGTGACTGCACCTTATCGGGACTTGTCTTTCATGATTTCTAAATGTCTCCGAAATAAAGTAACTCCTCATGCATTCTCTGCCTGTGGGAGACGAAATCCTTTGTCTGTGCTCCTTACTGGGTAATGTCATTGTGAACACCAGTGTGGGGTGAAAGCTTTTCTATTCTCTCATGCTTCCTACAGTGTGAAGACTGACTAAGTGGAGAACAAAATAGTGTCATAAATGCCAGGAAAAGGGAACGCAGGAATATAAGATGAGAAGGAGTCTAGACTTAAACAGCTGGGATCCTGGTACATGGCAGAACTGTTTGAAGACCCTTGACTTGACCTTGAGCTTTTCACACATTCTCTCTTTTATTTTATGAGGAGTATAAAGCCAAACCTGAGCTAGTTATTCTAACACTGTGCTCTTGCTAAAGTACAGATAAAGGGAGTTAGCAGAAAATGGAATAAGCTTCCAGGACGACCACGGACCCTTCTTTACTCTTCTTCAGGATCCTCAAGCAGGAACCGGAGTGTCTTAAAACATCTATTAATGTACTGTAGAAAAGAGGGGAAATCAGGTCAAGCGACTTGGGATGCCCCTGCAGGGGGTCTAAAATAATAGAGAATGATAAAATGGGGGCTACAACAAATGATCCGGTCAAGGAGTAACAAGCATGAGCAAAAGGGAGTGAAACAAAATCAACAGATAGCAAACAATGTCATTTAATGACTATAGAAAGTGAAGGTTGCATCCAACGTTTTGTTTCCAATGCACCTTCATCAGGCGGCACAGCAGCTATACATTGGATGCAACGATGACTTTCTATAGTCCTTAAATGACATTGTTCGCTATCTGTTGATTTTTTCCTATTTTTGGTGAGCTTGACTCCCTTTTGCTCAATCTATAAATGTAGCATCTTCATCCATTTGGAATAGAGCATTTTTGAACAACAATTTAGGCTTCACTAGGCACAATGTGTAAAGTAGTATTTCCCCCAGAAACAGTAAAAGAAAATAATATACAATAAAATGATACTTTGTAACCACATTCTGTCCTTTTTCTTATGAAAGAGAATATAACTTCAATTAGCTCTGGTCCCTGTCCGGTCCTTACCTGGGTTACCCCCCCCCCCTTTCCGGGCCTTCCCCGGGTTTTCCTCCCCCCCCCCCCTCCTTCTCCCGGTGGTCCTCGCCCCCTCACCCTCCCCCTCTCTCCCCCTGTCCGGTCCTTACCTGGGTTACCTCTCCCCCTGTCCGGTCTTTACCTGGGTTACCCCCCCCCTTATTATGGCGAGGCTCAGCGTTGTTCCAATAAGTACATGCATTAAAGCAGCGCCCGAGCTGAGCAGCGCCCGAGCTGAGCAGCGCCCGAGCAGAGCAGCGCCCGAGCAGAGCAGCGCCCGAGCTGAGCAGCGCCCGAGCAGAGCAGCATGTTTTTACTTATTTTAGGAGATCTCTTCATGCCCTTTCCAAAACGGTTTTCTAACGCTCTGTCCAGGAGGTATAAGCGGTTTAAATATTAAGTGTCTGGGAGATTAAAATGAGGTTCTCCCAAGAGCCCAGCGCCATCTTTTGAAGCTGGTGATTAAGGAAATCGTTTTTGTTCAGAGGGGCAAGATATTAACATTAAATAAGTTTCAACTCATAGGCTTCTGGGGGGATTGCTGCTTTTAAAGAGAAAATACAGAAAATAGAAACCCACCTCGAATCCCTGGGTCCCTCGCATTGCTCCACAGGGGTTTAATCCCAGCCAGAGATCTCATACAAACCTATCCTCTTTCCGCTAGTATGTCTACCCTGTCACCATAGAGACACAGAGTGTACCTGTTATCCGTGAGGGAGACTAGCACTAAGCAAATTAGCTTTGCATATTAAAATGAGGATGTGAGTGCATATATGCAGAAACCTTTGATATCTTCATTAGGGCACAAGGTGCTTGCAAATTACGTACCATTTATTTCTTGTAACGGCTTCTGCACCGGTTATAGTTCAGCAAGATGGACAATAAAGCCCATTATGAGCTGAGAAAATATTGACCGCGCTTTTGTGTATAAAAGCCGGTTATTCTGTAAGCTTGTATGCTAATATTTTGTATACACACGGGATACAGGCCAGAGCTGCACTGCTTTTACTGCTCAGTGACCACTGTCTTAGGACATGTGTGTCTGCCACGGCTGGACCCCACTAAGGTTCCTCTTACTCCTTAATTCACAGGCATATTCCTGGGAAGACGGGGAGAGGTTTTGATAGTCTTTATCTGTGACCCCATGTAGCTACCAGTTCTTGTTAAGAGGGTCCTGGAATAGTAGCACCGATCCTAGAGAGACGAAGGTGGTTGTCCTGGAGCAGGATTGTCTAATTTCCTGTGTCATTTTGCAGCTCATAGGATTCATGTCTCCCTAGTTCAGCTGCCTGTAATTTCCCCTGTCCCAGCAGCTAGCTTCACGTGAGAGGCAACATTATTGATACATATGCTCTTACACAGCCCTAGTCAGTGTTGGTTGCCTCAGCAACCTCCTATTCTCCTAAACTGAGTGGGCTATTCCACCCCCCCTTGTCTCTGTTCACAGTTAGTCTGTTCCTGAGACTATTCTTGTTTCCCAGATTCCTTTACACTTCCTTTCTAATCTAGCTGCTGAGCAAGTAAGTACATCTCGTGCTATTCACCTCCTGGCAAGTATCACCGTTTTTTACCTTTCCCTACTATCAAGCACCCTCACTATAGAGAAGCTCTCTCTCACTACACCATCACACAAGTGCCTTTGTGTGTCTCTGCTTTCCCCAATAAAGTGAAGAAAAGACAGAGAACTTGTTGTGCTTGTAAAAGGAACGAGTTAAGCTATCTGGCCACACTTATACACAGCGTATACCCTGTGGCTACAGAATAGGGGTCATATATATACTGAAGAGGCCCGAAGATATTTAATGAATTCAATAGGGATTTTTGGGCGAATACGACCACTTTGGTTTATATAGAATAAGGCCCCTAAGGGGTTATTTACTAAAGTTTCTTGGCGGAAGAACTGGGTATTTTCTATTATAAATATGGTTCTGTTTTTGCAGTTTTGTACAGCTGTTGAGATCAAACACACAGTTTTTTGTGCATTTTACACTGCGTTTGTAGCCCACAAAACATGGTGAGAATATCTCAGCCTGAATCCATTCATAATAAGGAAAACATTACTGTATGTGACAGAACGAACAGCTACTTTACATCACAGAAAAGACCCATACAAACTGACCCATAAGAACAGAACAGGAGCAACGCAGGCCGCAGCCTGGAACCCAGATTACGAGTGCAGATTTGTATCTCATATTCATACTGATTTGAATCGTTGCTCAGGGAGGGCTGTTTCTTTTCTCGTTTTACAAGCCGATAAAACATGAGTATAAACAGAAGTCCTCCAACATTTCCTGCCTCTCATGTTGTGGATACACTGCAGACATTTTTACTCGTGATGTTTTCTGTCTATTGAAATATTGATGTTTTTGCTGATCCAAGATTCCCAATCCTGCCGCTGGGATTAGCTAGCAAGTCTAATTCCCACATCTTCAGGTCTCTGACTATTACACTCACATAGTATGTGCTGCTGATTTGTGAAAACATGCAGAAAAAAGCAACCGCCAGTGTTAGATTATCAGGTGCCTGCGTTCGGGTTCACAACGGATTTAGGCAGAAGCGCAGAACGCCTCCAGGTTAGCTGTTGTGGCGTTTATTTGATGTTAAATGATTAATGATCTGACATAGAGCCTTGTAGCGTTGTTTTTGATCATCTTGCCCCCACAATAAATGGGCTAAGAACTTGCAACTGAAAACCTGTCCATGGAACGTCCCCCTAAATCCGGTTCTGCACCGGGTATTATTTGGGGTGACGCAGAAGGACAGAATAACTTTATGGAAGACACACCTACGCCTGTGACGTTTAACTCCTTCAGTGACAACAAAGCAGGATTTGAGAGATTAACCCAGGGGCGGGCAACTCCAGTCCTCAAGGGCCCCAACCAACAGGTCAGGATTTAAGCATATCCCTGCTTCAGCCCAGGTGTCTCAAACAGTGGCTCAGTCAACTACTGCACCACCTGGACTGAAGCAGGGATATGCTGAAAACCTGACCTGTTGGTGGCCATTGATGACTGGACTTGTCCACCCCTGGATTAACCCCTATGTTTCCAGAATTACTCAGCAGTGGAGAATTAAAAAAAAAACATATTTGAAAAACATGCAAAGCCGGTAATTAGTTTGAGCAGATCCCTCGATGCTCCGAACACCTTCACCTGTTCTGCAGAACACGTCTCCCTTTTGTTTTTCATGAGAGTAGGTTGGTATAGCTAGATCAGTGGAAGGCAAGGAATGGCTCAATGCATCTCTCACATGCAGAATGAAATGCCAAGGACTGTTCTGTTTCATTCCAGGTAAAGTCCAAATCCTGGCTACACTGAGAGCCTCTGTGAGCAGGTGCACAGGTAGATAAGCTCGTCACTGCTGTTAGTAGAGAAATCATGCAGCCGGGGGCATCTCCTATCCGAAGGAAACCTCGGCGTGTGTTCCACAGATGAGTTAAGTAAATAATTGGCTGTGGCAGCATGGAGTGACGGCAGAAATGCAAGCAGCTGCTCCAGAATACATTTAATTCAATTACAGCGGAAAATAATGCAATGGCACAAAAAGGAATAACCCTAGTGGCAGGAAAGCTGCAGACAAACCCGTGCTAAAGCTCCACAAACGATGTCTTCAGATTACTGGTGGCAAGATAAGCAATGGATTTCTTTTCAGTCGCTAAGAGGTTGTATCATGTGTAGTCTGTGCTCTAGGTCTAGAAGACTAGACAAGCACTTAGCAAACATATTCAGTAAAGTCGCCGGAGTCGCAGAATGCCAGATAACCAGGGCAGCAGTTTATTTCCCAATCGGCAACTGGGCTGAATATGATTTTAGGGTTTTTTGATTAATAAATTGGGTTATATCGGAGAAACCAACTGCAAATTAGAAACTGCCAAAAACCATGGCGAATTAATGGTGACAAACTCACTCAAATCTACTGGCTCTGTTATAAATGCAATCAAACAATAACATGCTTCTGAAACTAACTTTCGGGTGAAATGTATGATCTTACACTGGCTTCATTCCCATGTAGGTGTCTGCGATGTGTTAAAGTGTAGGGTTTTCTGACTTTCAGTAAGGTGCCTGGATCTTTCTCAGGAAGCCAGTTACAGTGATATGTTTTCGTGGGGTTGTGTTCATTTAAATTATATTACAAGTGTCATTTAGAACAGGGGGGCTTGACTGCAGTCCGCAAGATCCCCCTCCCCCCAACAGATCAGGTTTTAAGGATATCCCTGCTTCAGCACAGGTAGCTCAATCAGTCCCTGCATCAGCAAAGGTGGTGCAGTTTTTGACTGAGCCACTAATTGAGCCACCTGGAACTTGAAGAGGAAATGGAATATTGTTGGCCTTGGTGAAGTAAAAAGGGAAGATGAAGGCCTCATTGAGCTTAAAAGCGGACACCTATTATATTACAGAGGTCCAGAAAATGGAAGAATCACTTCAGTAGACTTCATCATTAACAACAGATGGAGAAACAACAGCACATCGGAAAGGGCAGCCAGAGATACAGGCTTCAAATAATCCAAGTGTCTGCTCCAGCATCAAGTCACACAGACAGTTAGGGGGCGGCCCCAGTCACTTCTACAGCGCACGCCTTGGCATGCGCTGTGCTATCAAGCCCCGCCCCCCCAGTCAGGCCGGTCCCAGTCCCTACCTTGTCGCGCACCTTTCCCCAGCGGTGCGCGACAGGTTTTCAGGCAGGCAGGGGAGTTTGAAATGAACATCTGCGACGGAGGTGTGGCCACGCCCCCGCCTCAGCCAATAAGGGCGAACCAGCCGCGGGACGTCATGGCCATGCCCCCGCCTCAGCCAATAAGGGCGAACCAGCCGCGGGACGTCATGGCCATGCCCCCGCAAACCCACAGCCACGCCCCCTCCCGTCGCAAACCTTCCCTCTCCCCTCAGACCGCCTATCGCGGTGTAGCGCTGTGCACGCGCCGCCCCCCCGCCGGTTGCAGACTTTTTCTACCTTTAAAATGGTTATGGGAGATTTCAATACAAAGGTTGACGAAGCATCAGTTGGTGAGTACGGTTACGGTATCAGGAATGAGCGTGTGGACAGATTGGTAGAATTCGCCGAGTGTGAAAACTTCTACATCATGAATTCATTCTTCAAGAAGAATCCAAGTTCAAAATGGGCCAAATGGAATCAAGAATGAAACTGACCATATCCTAACTAACAAGATACACGTGATTGAAGACTGCACGGTCCTTAAGGAGCGATCTGCAAATTACATCTGAATGCAAGGATGGAAATAGGAAAACTAATTAGAAAGACAAAAACAATAAAAATCTATAACCTCAAGAAAAACAGCAGAGCATTTAGAACTCAAAAATTGCATCAGCCTGCTCAAAATGCAAGGGGACACGTTCAGAAAGAATTAGGAAGATTTTATTACGATTTTAGTTGAAAGTGCAGAAAAAACTGGAGGAATCAGTAGCAAAAAATAGGACAAGAAAACATCTGATGAGACAAAGCAGTTACTCAGGAGGCGACAAGAAATGAAGCAATTCCAGGACACAAGAATAAGAATTTAATATGCAGATCTATGGAAGACAATCTGCAACCCTATAACTAAAGATGTAAGAAAATGCAACTGTGATGTGGCGAAGAGTATCGAAGGTAGAGAAACCGAAAGAAGACCAAGCAGTGACTTATGATTGGGAAACAAGTGCATTTATCATAACAGTTGAGGACTTGTACATAAAATTGTACGAGAACACCTATTTACATCGGGTATAATCCAGCAGAGAGAGGGCGCGAGAAGAAACCACCATGATGTACCAACGCGTCCTTCGAGAAGTAGCAAAAGCAATCAAATGAATGAAGAATGGGAAGGCTCCCGGGGAAGATGGAGTCTTGAAAGAAGCTGGTGACGAAGTAGAGACAATCCTTACAATACTCTTTACATGCAGCTGTAAGAACAGGAAAATTCCAGAACAAAGGAGCAATGGCATTGTTATATAGTTACCATCATCCACAAGAAAGACAAAGAAGACCTCAAGAACAACAGACCAATCAGTCTACTCCCAAATACTTACAAGATTTTTAATGAAGAAACTCACTAATTGGCTGCAACAAACGCTGGAACTGAAGCGGGACTTTGCAGTGGATATAACACAATGGACCACATTCAAGTCATACAAGAAATGATTTCCCGAAGTAATGAATGCAATCTGCTATACAACAAAAAGAAAGGTGCTGGAAAAAGCGCGTACGCTTAATAATAAACAATAAAACAACACTGTGAAATGTACTCTAATATTTCAGAGTGCAAAGTAAACTCATGTAAATGAGCCAAGGCTGCCCGGAAACACTAACCGAACCAAATCAGAGAAAACAATGCAGAAAACTGATACAAACCGGCGCCTTAAAGATACAGTCCAAGCAAATGTCCAAATGCACAAGTAACTAGGTGGCATCTAGTCCTTATAGGATGATCCAATCATATGCACCTGGACTGGCTTGCAGAAACCCAGCGGTTTGTTTCAAGCATGTGAGTCCAACTGTGGAAAAACAGCTCCTTCTCTCTCCGCAGTCCTCTGGGGGGAGATGGGGGGGAGGGGGGTGTCTGCAGAACTTCCCAATAGCACCGGCCCACTCCGTTGTAATTTTCAAACACTTGGTGTGCTCGCCGAGGGAAAGCTGCTGTTTGCTGATTAGCTGGAAAGATGCCCACGCTCGAAACCCTGCACACACTCCTCTCCAAGATCGCCTTGACCTCTGACCCTACGCATTACGTTTCGCCACTTAATCAGGGGTTTTCAACATATGAAACATTTCACAATTGAATAACAGGGCTCATTTTTGTAAAGTGCCAGTTTATTTAATGTTGCTGTCATTAAGTTATCTCCCCGTGTATCTTGTGTTATTTCTGTTTAAGGATAATACTAAGTTAACATCACACGATTTATATGTCATGTTTGTTCGCCGGGAATGTGTGATATCAATAGACGCGATTTTCGAAGCGGGAAATCTTGTGGAATACGGTGAGATCACAATTTTCAACGGCTACTTATCGCCTTGATAATCGCGTTATTTGACATGTACAATAGCGCTGCGACTAGAATACGCCTCAGTGTCTCTCACGAGCTTTGAATTGGAGGTTTTGGAAGAAATAGAATTTTCTGACATAATTAAGTATTTTTCTTTTCAGAAAGCTAGAAAACAGCCTTTTTTATTTTAATTTTAGTGTAATCAATGTTGTTTGATTTTTATTAAACTTTGTTGCCTTTTTTTTTGAGGGGGGCAATTTAAAAAAAAAATCCAGGAAAAATAAAAACCTTGTAATTTATGCACAAAAGTTGTATTCTTTATCAATGTCCTGTTATCCTTTGAGAAATGTTTATTTGAAGAACTTCCCGGGGGGAAGAATGGGGAGACTTACCTTTGAATCTTGTCTGCCAGGATTGGGGCCCCAAATTAAACTTGTGCCAGGGCCAAGAAAAGACCAAAAGACGGCCCTAAATACTGCTACATACAGTAATAAAGCTCTCCTGATGCGAGGCCACTGTAAATACCATTATTTACAGGGGGTACTGAAACATACAGTACAGTACCAGGATTAGTAGTTGCATGCTTGTTTAAGGAGCTTATTGCAGTAGAATAACTGCACAGATCAAAGCAACTCAGTTACAGGGAGAAAGAGCTCAGACTTTTTCATGGCTATTAAAGTAAATTGCTTTATGAGTACAACTCTAAACACTGCTAAGACTCAACTACAGTGTCTCCTAACTCGCCTGGACCCCTGTTGAAGTATATTGTACATTCCCTCAATTTACCCATAAAAAGGGCACAAATCACACAATTGCCGACCTATGGTGTTCACAGTAAAAGCCTTTTCTTTTCAGAAGACTCGCATGAATTATTTTGCAAGCGACACATTTAAATCTATTTGTGACTTCTATTCAGAATAAGCATCGTGTGCCAAAATTCTTATTTGCAGCCTACAGGTCACGTATATTTCCTCTGCTACATTTCCATCATTCTTTCCCCTCCAACAGGGACATGCTTCATACTTCAAATACTATTCCTTACAGCCTCACAAGAGGCGAAAATGGGTCTGAAACTCACCCGCGTTCCATAATCAGGTTTTATTACCTGTATGTATTAGCAAAACGAAATATCGGTATACAGACAAACTACGCAAGCTATTGAAGAATTAACGTTTGTGAAATACTGGCAAAACAAATCTATTTGTGCTGATTCTCTAACCTTTCAGGCAGTTACATTGTTTGCAAGAACACCTAAAATCTTTTCATGGGGACCCAAGAAGATCTAAGCATCTGGTCATTCAGAACCCCCCCCCCCCCCCAAACAATCTCTCAATGACGTGCCGGCCTGCTGTTACTTCCATTATAGGAGGTTACACCCGGGTGAGGGACCTGCAGGCTGACAAAGCCCAATTCTTTTGGGGACAATGCTCTGGATATCCCCTTTTTTGGGCTATACGTTATAAGAAGAAAAAGCAGCAGCGAACCCTTCCAAAAGTGATCTGGTTTTCTAACAAATAAAGTGTAAAACTCTGGGTGTAAAACGAGACAGGCACGAGCGAAAAAAACAGCACCAGAATAATCAATGATCAATATTCAACCGGTGCATTTCTTTGATAAATATAAAGCTGTTTTGCTCCAGTTTTGCAGCCAGACATCTGTATAAGTAATAAGTACATATATTTAAGCTACAAACGTCCCTTTTCCCGTCACCCTCGTTCTGCCTGTAATTGTGGGGGGAATTCTTACCCTCGCACGGCATGGAGAAGGCGTAGGGACGGGTAAGCGGTGTGTACGTTGATGTGATGCTTGACGATGAGGTCATTGACCCACTCCACTCGCTCCTCTCCCCCCTTGGCCATAAATGCCGGGATCCACAGGATGCTTTCGTTCAGGCTCTTCAGGCGCTGCAGGAATTTATCCTTCCACGTGTCATTGACCAGGTCCTCAAAGGCGCGTTGTACCACCGAAGGGTTCATAGTCACCAGGTGAGTCTTCATGCCAACGTCTCGGGCGTACTCTTCAACGGGCGCCAAATTACACCTACAATAAAGCATCGGTTTGGTTGAGCATGATATATATATATATATATAATAAAAACTGCAGCAAGAACTAGTGCCAATAACAGCATAAGATTTATTAATGATGTGTGATTTTCTCTGACAAATCTGGTGCTGATTATGTAGAAGTTATATGCTCTGTGTGGCTGATTAGTCTCTTTGTGGCTTGTCATGCAGTGAAAGGGTTAAGCAGGGGTTAATTATTGAGAGCAAAAGGCAATGTTGCTGATACAGGTTTAAGTTGAGAAGTATCTTCCAACCTCGGGATAACTCATTCCGCAGCATGGGAATTTCCTGCAGCAGGGCAGTGATGCGACTCCACATACCCTCTAACCTTGCACTCTGCTACCTGCACCTGGTGAACTAGGAGACACAAAGACAGCAGCGACAGGTGGTGACGGAGAACAGGTTCATTGGTCCAGCACGAGCACAGCTGGGACTCTATCTTTAACGAAAAGCCATTGCTTCAAGAGGTAACTAAATAAGATCTCAAACCAAGAATGTCCTTCTCTGCGTCGGCGTCTTTCGGACTGGAAGGTCTTTAGGGGGACGTGTAACGCGCATATGACTATGAATATCTCTTTGGCACGGCTACACTTTTTATTTAATACCATTTGCCTGCAAGTTGTGAATCACAGACCGCTAGTAACAATGCCAGAAAATAGTGGAAGATTCCAATAAATAACATTCTTTACAAAAACAATTCTCTTTCCAAAATCTAGTAATAAAGGGATGTTTGTGCCAGAATGGCTTTTGCCAAAATGACTCCTTAATTAACATTTCATACTTTGATGCACAAATATTATGTGGACTTCATGATTACGGCTCCATGGTTATGGAAGTCTATATATTAGTCCCACTCTTCTGAACTGTAACTGACATCGCTAATTATTTTATAGCTTAGTGATCTCACTAAGTGATTTCTCTAAGCTCCACAGAGCTAATACAGACACAAGTGGGACTTATATAAATCATCAGTTCACTGAATAGAGCAGCTATACTATCCTGTCATAGTTAGGTGCTGGTACATAGAATATATTTATGGTAGCAAGTAGTATAGAAATAAACAACCCTACCTCTGGCACAAACCAGCTGACCAATAAACAGCTGAAACCCCATGAAATCCTAGGATGTGTGACCCTACTATTTATAGTAGAACAGTATTTGAGGAGCATCAGCAAGCCCCATCAGCATGCCATGCATTAGGGGATCACACGCGATTCCAGGGATATGGGCAGGACCATGCAAGAATAGGAGCTAATCTGGACCACACATGGCTGACATTTCTCTAGCAAACACAACATCACCATTTCTTTCTTGGTCTCTCTTTGGAGTGATAGACCCCACTGAGAATATAACGCCAGCTCGGGATGACCTTGAGCGAGTCACTTTATTACACTCCGATGTACGGTTCTGAATAATGGATTGATATTTTAAATGTATTATACAAAGTGGATTATTGCCAAAAGTGTGGTAACTCTTACTTATTGCTTCGGTATTGGCACCTTGACCACCGATTTACTGTTATTATTTGCATGTAATTGTCTTTGCTTGTTTTAGGTCCTTCTACCGTGATCCACATTCCCTGCATGTGACAGATTGTAGCGTTACCTGATAACAAAGTCATGCTCGTCGATCTCTTTCCCACAGCCGCTGTTGAGTAAGATTCCCGAGTTACCCACGATGGCGCACGTCTTAAAGTGTTTGTTTTTCAGAGGGGACGCCCTCGGCAAGAGTTCATAGAGGTTCTTGGATATGTTCATGGTGCTGTCTCGGTCAAACACGTAATGGATGATGTCCCCCGGCTTCAGATTCCCCTTCAGAACTGAAATGTCCCTTTCCGCATCCAGGAAATGCAATATTTGTTTTCTGGAAAGGTACAAACGAAGTGATTATCTCCTGATCCGAGAGAAACGTTCAGCGGAAAGATAAAGCATACTCGCATACTCGCATACTCGCATACTCGCGGATGGCCTAGTATTCCTAGCTCCTTTGATCTCATCTACCCATCTTCCTGCAGCTTGTGATAGAAGCGTGCTGCTTCCCTTGATGAAGTGCAGAATTGTACCACTACAAGCAGAAAGCTTCGCCTAGACACTGTCACAACAGGTGCCTCTCTTGGCTAACTGATGTGTTTTAAATTGCAAGCCCTGGGGACCACTTAAGTCCATTATTCAGGAATATGTCTAGATGGGTGATAACATTTGGATTTAACCACTTCAATGCCAGGTGGCCCTGTAACGCACGGCAGTTAATGAATTCGTTGACCCTATAATTACTAAGAAACATTTTTTTTTAGATGACTGTTTTGTTTCTGCTTTCATTCTGATTTCCTCCAAATTATTAATGATATAAAATGTTCTTGTTTCCTGAACGGACGTTACTTCTCAGTGAAGCAATCAAAAAACGTCAAAAGCCACCTGATTGCAATTAGAAATATTCAGTTTTTCTTGAGGAAAAACTCGTGGCGGCTGAAGGATAAACCCAGAGATAATAATAATAATATGCAGGTATGTAGTGCCAAGTGGATACTAGTGTGTTTAATGTTTATAGGGAGATTACTCTGATTGCAGCGGCACAGTCCAGCGCCACGTCAATATTGTAGGAGAAAAGAAGAAAGGTGGCTGTAAAAGTGGCATCTGATTTTAAGTCAGGCAGAAATGCTACGTGCTACATGCTACGTGGTACATGCTACATGCTACGTGGTACATGCTACATTTCTAGGCTCCCTACTGGACACAGTTCTAGAAATGTGCACCTTGTTTACAAGATTTTGTGAATTAGGCGAAATTTGCTAAGAATTTGCCACGCAATAAAAGCTCCACGTGCCTTGCAACTGAAAATACAGAAGCGGGTGGCATTGGGTCACATGCCCTCAATGTGCCGCCATTTTTGCCAAATGATGGCAAAAGTCATCTGACGAAAATGTTGCACATAAATCTATTTTCACGCATTCCTGAGTAATGTGAGTAATGTGAGTAATGTGAGTAATGTGAGTAATATTAGAAATAATAACCCAACATTTTAGAGAAAACCGTGAAAAAAGTGCAGGACTTTACAGAGCTCCAGATAACGACACGCCTGCTGTATATCCTCTTTGCCTATGACTTTATGGCGACTTTTTACATCTACAATACATGTGCGGTTTATTACGGTTACCTTACGCCCATATTTTCCCGGACATGTCCGGCTGTTTAATATAAAGTCGCCGTCCTGGAGGAATTTTTAAATAACTAAAAACGTCCCGGATTTCTAGCCGCGCATGCGCAGTCAGTGTTCTTCGCTCGCGCACGTGCGATCGGCTTTTGTTCGTGCATGCACCATTGGCATTCGCCACGCGTGCATGCGCGAACAAAAGCCGACCGTATGCGCGATGGGCAATGGGTGCGCAATGGGGTTTTCCGACTTGCTGTCCTCTTTTTGGAGTGGTGAATTATGGTAACCCTAGTTTTACCCAAAAAGGAAATGTTTTATATCCTTTTATAGCGTGGTCGCACTGCACAGTGAGCCGCTACAGAAAACATAACCAGCTCTCTTCTGGGGAGAGCTTGGAAATATAGACACAATCTACTTAAATCCCACGTAATGCAAATTACCTGATCTTCAGGGAGAGTGTCTGATTGTGTCTCCATTTGGGCGGGGCTGGTTTGATGTTGTACTTAATACTTTCATTACTTCTGTCAACCGCCGCGGGAGCAGATGAGTCATTTATTAATACTTCAGCTCTAAAAAAATATATAAAAGATACGATCAGTTTGGGACAGGTCGCAGTTTGATGAGATAGGTGTCAAAATCCAAAACTAGGAACACAGTGAGAAAAATCAGAATGAAAGATTAAAACGATACGTGAGGATTAGTTGTGGGTTCTGTTATATTTTAGCAGAATTGTTCAGTCTGTGAAGAACTCTAATGTGGCTTCTATATAAAGTATCGTAACTACAACAGCGAAACAGAAATCACTGGGACCAGTGAGAATCTCTCCAGGCGCAGCATCTAGAATTCATGCGGACATCACAGGTGATATTTTTATTTGCTAAATACATTCCCATATTCCCAGTAGCCTAAACCAAACTGCACATGTAGGGGCCAATGTGATAACGAAATGGGTAGCACCAATTCTATATGTTTAGGTCAGGGGTGCTCAACTCCAGTCCTTAAGCACCCCCAACAGGTCAGGTTTTCAGTATATCCCAGCTTCAGCACAGGTGGCTCAATCCGACTGAGCCTCTGACTGAGCCACCTGTGCTGAAGCTGGGCTATACTGAAAACCTGACCTGTTGGGGCTGCTTAAGGCCTGGAGTTGAGCGCCCCTGGTTTAGGTTATTTAAAAACATAGTACTTTATCCAATGCGCCGAGCAGCGCTGCTACCTTCAGAACCCGTCTTCTACTGAGATGCAAAACGTGGACATGCAAATCAGCAGCAAGACAGAAAGAATGGGATGAAAGTCGCAGCAGAAAGCCCCCCGGCCTGCGGGCCGCCAGCTACACGCGTGGGAGCAATGACAAAGCAAGCTGAGGTTCACCTGACATCCAGCAAGAAGCAATGCGTAAATACAGCTTACGGAAATAATACCGGCCCCGTTTTGGCCTCACCTGGAAAGGATGCCAAGTATCTATGCTGAGTAGAGTGGTGTCCCCTCCCCCCAAAGTGTTGACAGCACGTACAGTACTATAAGCGAATAGCGCAGTCTGTGCGTTACTTGGGGAACTGATATCACATTATTGCCGCTCCAAATAACCTGCCCAATACCTGACACGTACTTTACCCCGTTCCCCGGGACAGCAGTGTGTTACTCTGCGATGCGCTGCAGTGTGTTACTCTGCGATGCGCTGCAGTGTGTTACTCTGCGATGCTCCGCAGTGTGTTACTCTGCGATGCTCCGCAGTGTGTTACACTGCAATGCTCCGCAGTGTGTTACTCTGCGATGCTCCGCAGTGTGTTACGCTGCGATGCGCCGCAGTGTGTTACTCTGCGATGCTCCGCAGTGTGTTACTCTGCGATGCTCTGCAGTGTGTTACTCTGCGATGCTCCGCAGTGTGTTACTCTGCGATGCTCTGCAGTGTGTTACTCTGCGATGCGCTGCAGTGTGTTACTCTGCGATGCGCTGCAGTGTGTTACTCTGCGATGCTCCGCAGTGTGTTACGCTGCGATGCGCTGCAGTGTGTTACTCTGCGATGCGCCGCAGTGTGTTACTCTGCGATGCGCCGCAGTGTGTTACTCTGCGATGCGCCGCAGTGTGTTATTCTGCGATGCTCCGCAGTGTGTTACTCTGCGATGCTCCGCAGTGTGTTACTCTGCGATGCTCTGTACAGTTGTTACTCATAGGCGAATGGCGCTGCAGTGGTGTTACCTCTGCGAGCTCCGCAGGATTTCCTCTGGCGGCCTGCAGTGTGTTACTACTGACAGATCTCGTCAGTGTGTGATTATGCGATGACTCGCGGTGTATTGCACTAATGCAATACTTGCGAGGCTCCGCGTAGTGTTACTACTGCATGCGCTGAGTAACTGCGCGCGCGAGTGTAGGTTACTTCTCCTCGATGACAAAGCTCCGCAGTGTGTTACTCTGCGATGCTCCGCAGTGTGTTACTCTGCGATGCTCCGCAGTGTGTTACTCTGCGATGCTCCGCAGTGTGGGAAACGCTCTCCCTATTCACACTCTTTTTACCTTTGCTCGATACGTGGAGTTCTTTGACCGAAAACAACACTGTAATTAGTTTGCCCGGCGTGACCATTCTGTGCTAGACGTTAAGTAAACATGTCAGGCAGTGAAGGATCATTTGCTTTACACGCCTGCTCCCCATGCTAAGTGGGCTGTCATTATACATCATACTCCATGTCCCTAACACTGAGATCTGCGGCACCCTTTGGAAGGACCCACTGATCGTACCCCTTTGGGATTTTATCTTTGGTATCTCCTGTTATTTCCTCCATGGTTAAAACAGGAGCATTATACTGCTGTAGTGCTGCACACACACAAACACGCACACGGGTGCATGCACGCACAAACGATACACACGTATGCATGCACACACATGGAAACGCACGCACACACACACACACACGCACGGATACGCACACACACACACACACGCACGATTCCAGCTGTTTGCTTTAACAATGCATTTTTTTTTATTGCAGCAGATCGGGACAAAAGCACAACTTTTGGGGGGATAGAGCCCCTTTGTGCACTGTGATTGCTCCTGAGCTCAGATCACGCGTGTGCAGCACGGTAGCAGTACAGCAGGATATGATTCCTTGCTTTGTGGATATCGTCTGTGGAGGATATTTTGAAACATATCCTGTTCCAGGGTTTTGAGTGGAGGACTATGTTGGAATTTATATTTATCTGTATTTCACAGCACTTGATACTATATTTCATTTACACTAGTGAATTATCACCTATATGTTTTCACTGTTGAATACTGTATTTCACATATTCCCTTTTTTTCTTGTATTTACCTAAATCCCATTAAGGATTCTATTTATACACATTCACAATAACCAGCGGCGAGCGCCACTTTGCTTTCTTCTATAGGACATTACTCCTGGCAGATGTGGGACTGCATATTACCGGCACAAACAGTGAAAATAACAATACAATAAACTAAATAGCGTGAATGCACTTTCTCCCAACTTCAGTGTCACCTTGGAGAAGGTCGATACCCTATTAACTATCTCCAAGAATCACGTGGGCCCCTCGAACTATCTCCCTTGCTCTCCAGCTACACGTGGACCTCTGAAATAACCGATCTCCAGCACACGTGGCACCTCTATATATACCTGATTCCAGAACACGTGGCACCTACTGAACATAACCTGACTCCCAAGCAC
Source organism: Ascaphus truei (assembly GCA_036426205.1). Taxonomy (NCBI): domain Eukaryota; kingdom Metazoa; phylum Chordata; class Amphibia; order Anura; family Ascaphidae; genus Ascaphus; species Ascaphus truei. The sequence continues at coordinate 16,579,590 of CM071583.1, forward strand.
ACGTGGCACCTCTGATACATCAACTGATCCCACGAACAGTGGCACCTCTGATACTACCTGATCTCCAGAACACGTGGCAAACTAATACCTGTTCCAGCAGGCACTGACTCGGATCCTAGAACACGGGACCCTCTGATACATCACCTGATCTCCAACCGTGGCATCGACCCTCTTACAATGTCTCCAGAACACGTGGCACCTCTGATACATAACCTGATCTCTAGAACACGTGGCACCGCTGATACATAACCTGATCTCCAGAACACGTGGTACCTCTGATACAGGCCCCCCTTTGTTGTATTAGTGGCCAGCTTTAGCTGTCTATTTTTACAGCTACATAATTGTTAGCCTCAGTGACCCTGGGACTATAAAACAAAGTATTAACAATTCATTTTAGTTATCACTAATATATTACTGTCGTAAAAAGCAGTATTGAAACGTGGTATCGTTTTATAGTGATCCAGTAAGGTGGAGCGATAAGGTAAATCAGCACCAGGGAATGGTGAGCTCATCCACGTGCAGTAAAGAATGGCTCATCCTGCACAGCTGTGAGGGGCAACTCCAGATCTCAGGAGCCACCAACAGGACAGGTTATTAAGGATAACCCTGCTTCAGCACAGGTGGCTCAATCAAAGACTGAGCCACTGATTGAGCCACCTGTGCTGAAGCAGGGATATCCTGAAAACCTGGCCTGTTGGTGGCCCTTGAGGACTGGAGTTTCCCACCCATGGATCTCAGTATCGGTGCCACTATTTTCAGAACGTGTCCTTTTAACCAGGAAGGAAATGTAAGGGTGTAATTGCTGCTTGAATTCTTGTTGCTAAATTTGACTGTGTGAGCTAATCCAATAATTAGTGTGGTTCCCTATAATCTTCTTATTTGGAGTACTGCAGCCACGAAAACTCATTTTAGTCCATTAAAAGGCATAAATAAATACAGCTATTATAAATAATAAATCAACATAGTTTTCTCCACAACAAATATGGTTACTTACTTATGGTTACTTGAACGCTCCTCTATAATTATGAATCAAGAATGCGGAGTCGGCGGCGATATCATAGGGAGTTTTGCCTATAAAGAACTTTTCATGGCTCTGGCATCTGGATAACAGCTGGAGATCTCAAACAGGCACATTCAAAATCAGCTGTCTCCACCTGCAGGCACATTGAGAACAGACACTCGTTCTGTCTCTTTGCCATGTCAATGGGAACTTGGTGTGGAACCACCGTTGCCACACCCCGTGGATGCCGGCGATGCATCGGCGTTGCCAAGAAGAAGCAATCATTTTCTTTGAAGGAAGTGACAATTTATCAACTAGCTACCTTTACCCCGCCAACATTTGTAACAGATTTGTAAATATAATTGGAACCAGTGGGAGAAGGGGTCGCCGGAGCTGAAAATAGAGCGGTTTGCCAAGATACTCACCGGAGAGGGTACCTTCGCTCTCTTAGGCTGAGTCCCCGCTGGCGCTGAGCGCGCTCATGCTTGGAGAGCGCTCCAAGCATGAGCGCCGGGAGTCCTGCATGTACGCGTGCGCGGCGAAGGGGGGGGGGGGGGCATTGGGGGTAGTTTAGCGCGTGGGTAAGTATAGGTTTTTTGTTTACTTGAGCGCCGAGCGCGGGTGAGCGTGTGTGCCCGCGCACGAGCACACAGCGTGAGCGGGGACTTACATATAGCTATATATGTAAGTAACCGCCGCCCGCTCAGCGTACTCAGCGCTAGCGGAGACGCAGCCTTATGGAGAATTCAATATTGCCGCCAGTATTGTAGAATAAGAGAAGCCCCAACTGATGGCGTTGCAGCTTCCTATTGGCCTGAGGATCCCACAAGATTTGGTGCCCATTGGGTTTACCCAGGAGGGGGCTTTAAACCCAAAACCTTCACCAGTAAATATCTCAGGAAGCAGAGAGACTCTGGAGCTGAAAATAGAGCGTCTCAATCCGGTTCCAATCCGGTTTTATTTTTTAAAGCGGACAGGTGGGATTGCCGCGTTAAAGGAGGCAGTCCCATGTTACAGGCCAAAAAAACATTTTAAGCAACCTATTATTGTAATCAGCTCCCTAAGAAAGATTCAATCAACCCTGGGGTCAAAGTTTACTATTTGCTTTCTTTTAAAATATAATATTCTCCAGGCCCGGTGAAATGAAGCAGATCAGCTCCTTATGCCACTGATTGACAATGAAACACCCCGCTATCCTTAATTAACTTCCCCCTGAGAGTGCTGACCTGTTCTGCAGAACGGTGCTCTCCTCCTCACAGATTCCAATAGTTACCTGCACAGCGATCAGTGGCCACGTGGTGTCTTTTACTTAATGAGTGGCAGACCACAGTATAAACACCTTATCCATACCTGACTTCAGGTAAATCTAAAGTGACTTACTAGAGACAGGTAGTAACACAGGAGGGAGTGGGGGGGGGGGGGTATGATACCTTTTATTGGACCAACAAGTAGTTGATATGTTACAAGCTTTCCAACCTCTCGGGGACCTTCACGGTTCCCCCACATCACTACAAAAAGATTACTTTGTCCAAACTGCCATCTTTGTCTTTTCCACGCGGATCGAATGCTTCCATGTGAAATCCCCCCCTAGTTTACTGAAAGTGTGCTATTAAACACTGTTTATGGGGATGTTTGTATCGCTTTGCAGCCTTTGTTTAATCTGACAGAGAAGGGGTTAAAACGGCCTTACAAAAGCCCCCTCGGTTTCGTGAGACTGACATTTTTGTCTCATCCTTTGATCTAAAGCCCTTAGCTGCAGGTCCAGAAACGCGCTGATATTTGTTATTGGGGTGCTTCCTTTTTACAGATAGGATTTGGACCTAACTATGCAAAGCTACTGATGTTTCGGACATTACAAATGACTGGCAAAGTGTTCTGGACATAATCCAAACTCTTTTATAGTAGTTCCAAAATATGTTTCAAAGTGGCACAGCACCTGCAAAAGGAGCAAAGGCAATTCAATATTTGTTCAGCACATGGCTGTGCCTCACAGACGGGGTCAATGGGTACGGATGCCTGAGGACATATCTGTCCCACTGGTACCTGCTGTGAGTCAGTGCAATGAGCAGAATGAGAAGCACGTCCAGTTCCCATCGTCTCAGCGACGTGATGGGGGAGCAGAACTTTCAGAATGTCGGATGGTAACAACGGCTTCTAAAAATCCTGCAGCAGATGCTCGAAGCATCGCAGGTTGTAGGTTCAATTCTTCTCCATGCTATTTATACCCCATATCAAATTGGGGAGATCATTTTATTGCATCTTCTTTTGTCTTTCCACAATGTACTTGTAAATGAGATGAATATCTCAACGTATCTTTGTAATACAGTATATCCTAATAAGTGAAAAAGAGTGAATGGTATCAAATATTATCATAAAATCGCATATTTAATACCGCTATAGCAGGAGTGGCCAACGCCAGTCCCCAAGGGCCACCAACAGGTCAGGTTTTAAGCATATCCCTGCTTCAGCACAGGTGGCTCAGTCATTATGACTGTGCCACTGATTGAGCCACCTGTGCTGAAGCAGGGATATCCTGAAAATCGGACCTGTTGGTGGCCCATGGGGACTGGAGTTGGCCGGCCCTGTCCTATAGGGTTAGTGACCCTTTCCTCTGATGTGATAAGCGTGTGTATCATACAGTAATTCTGTAACAGGCAGCATTGTATCACAATGATTAGGAGGTGCGCAAACCGGGGGGCGGCAGATTTTTTTTAGGGGGGTGGCGGGGCGGCGGTTACAGAGGCCCTGTGTCCTTCCCCAAAGCATTTACAGTGAATGCGGGGGGACCGCGCGAGGCCTCTGTAACTCTCTCTTACCTTGACTCAGGCGGCTTCAGCGACGCGTCACCATGGCAACAAGGTGTCAAATGACGCCATGGGGTCACGTGACATCACATAACCCCGCGGCTTCATTGATGCTCTAGAGAAGGTAAGGGGGGGGGGAGGGCGCGAGCTCTGGGGGAGGGCAGGCAGGGGGGCGCAGGGCAGAAAGTTTGCGCACCCCAGCACTACACAACTAATAAATGTGTTCCTCAAATAAACTGTTTGTCTAAAGTGAGGTTATTTATTGCGACCTTTTACACCAAGTATTTCACAATGATGTATGTGATCAGGATGAGAAGAGAAATACAATTTATACCATTTTGGCTTTGTCGAAGTGTGACTGCACCTATAAATGTTCTCTTATATTCTAAAATAAATGATTTTAACCCAAAAGAAGAGCTAATCTTGCCTGTCTAACAACCCTTTAAAGCATTATTAAGAGTTAAAAAAACATGTAGTATAAATTGCAGACGGATTCTAATTATACATAATGCACAATTTACTGCCGCGATGAGATCTTTCAGGGATATTTCTGCCAACTCAACTCATTTCCAGACACATTTCTCGCAGTCAGTTGTGAAGAAGCCCGGAGAGCAGCAAAAGCTAAAATGTAGCAACCTGCATAACTTTGCCCACATCTTTATAATATCGTATTTATGTCAGAATGTAGCCTTATGACAAAAAATGCTGCATCACCCACTGCAAAGCAAAAATCCACTAAATTATTTAGCATCTACAGCAAAACGCTGTCATGGTGTTTTCAGCAAAAAGTAGTGGTGCTGTAACTGGTTAAAAAAAAGAATATATATATATATATATATATATATATATATATATATATATATATAACATTGATGGCATCTTTGGAGCTTATTTTAAAAATATTTGTACAATATTTAAATGATAAAAACAGAAACGTAGTCGTTGAAAATAATTCTTTTTTTTATAAAGAACGTAGCGCTGCGTCTGGTTTCTAAATAAAAATAAAAGTTGGGGCATGACGTATACTCTTGTCTAAAGCTATCATAATGTGACCACTCCTCCAGGCCAATTAATAAATCGGATTCATCATTTTCTGTTCTTACCAAAATCAGTTAATGATCCAAAAGGGAACGCCTGTGTGTTACCCCCCAGACCGTGAAATGAGGTCCCAAATCCATGTTCTCGGGTTTATAGTACAGCAAGGTATGAATCAGGAAGACATCGAGCTATAAAAGTAGCTGTGACCTTCTATTTCCACATTAGATTATCTGCCGGGGTGGTAAGTAGACAACAAGCACCCAAAAACGTTCTCTTTGACTTCCTCGTACTGTGAGAGTGCTGTTCCCATCTCTTTATTTTCTATATGAATTATTTTTACCAATTTCACCAGGCACAATCATCTTTATCGGACGGTACTACAATATATGGTCACCACAGAAACTGGTAGTGACCGTTATTCTAACTAAAGACACTCATTGTCTTTAAAGGGAATTAAGGAGACACCAATCTAGAACTCCACAGTACAACACTTGCTGAATATTTTAGTTATGATGAATTCCTAGAGGACTAAATGTTCCTCAATGCCCCAACACTTTTTTCTGAAGATACTGAATACTGCACGATCTGGGAGAGAATATTAAATAAACGTAACTTTCATCTTATGATTCTGACAATCAAACGTATTCAAAGAGAGTTGATCTTGAACCAGTAGAAACTTAGAAGCATAGAGGATAAACTCCAGAATACCATAACATAGGAAGAGCTTTCATCTTTTAAACCGAGTCTCTCGAGATCCATTCAAAACAATTGGTCTGTCGTTGGAAACTACGGGAGACGGGTCTGAGAGATTGCAGAGATAATGAAAGACCTCCACCACCAAGCAGGACCACGAGAAACCATGATTGGGACTTCTCATCGGGAAGCAAATCATCTGGCAACGCACAACTTTTAGAGTCAAGTCTGAGACATCACCACGAACCTTCAAGGAGGAGCGTAGAGTACAGATCGAGGTTTAAGGATTACCAGGAACAGTGGACATCAGAGACGGAGAGAATAGAGACCATTGTGGTAAATATATCACAACTAACACTAACACATTTTCAGACTAATACCCTGGATAGGGGTTACATTTTGTCCCCACGCACGATCTTAATACCTTTGAACTTAACCAGATTCGCTTTTACCATAATATTAGATTGAAAGCATTTTTTTTAATCCAGTATGTGTGTTTCTAATGATTTTGTACCTGTTCAGGAGGACTCTTGATATTTACCACATACTAACTCCATGACGTTAACTGATAATACTATATCGACTTCTGTTATAGACACCCAGAATAAGGACCTGAAAATGAAGAGTTCATTTATGCCTTCTCCTACTAACCACATGGGAGAAACTTGTATTAAATTAGTCAATCATGACGAAATTACACAAAGGACCTCACACAAATCTGACTAGGAAAGAAAGGGTAGTGATGGAAGGTTTAAGTAAGGCTGAGGATATTGACATCAAGATCGCTAGTCATCGTGGATAAAAGTATTATAGAAGGGAAATCTTACAACAGCTACATAATACTGACAATACAGACGAGGCTCACAAGATCCAATACTGTCCATACAGGAGAAGAAGAGATTGTGTACATCAGGCCATTGATGATGAAGTAATTACTAAAAAAAGACTAGCGGATTATCTGATTAAAAAAGACACCAATTTTCAACTGCCTGACAAAAAATCCATAAGAATCCATCCCAACCCTCAGTTAGACCAATAGTAGCCAGAAGTGAATCAATTTTCCAAACTATAGCCATTTTTGTTGACAAATTACTAAGTCCATTAGTCCCAAGAGGCAGGTCGTATGTACAGGGTACTACTGACTTTTTGCTTAAAATCGTTAACCGGTGGGCGTGTGGTAGCACGGGCACAAGGATACTAAAGATGGTCCCAGCTGGGGTATACAGGGCGAATCCTCCGGTCTCGGCGTCCTGCACCGAATCCCTGAAGTGACGTCATACACTCTCGCGAGTTTTTGCCTCAGCTTTCTCGTCTGCTAGCAAAAGCTTCAGACAATGAGGCTGCCGCTCTCGACCCGCTCCTCCTCTTTGGTGCTGGCGTCCGCCAACAAACAGAGACTGGCCAAACAGTGTCTGGCTCCGTGCTAACACCAGGGTGCCTATCTCATAGCCCTACGCGTTTCGCACACTCGGCTTCGTCAGGGGATGATGGCATATTGTTACACATTTGTCTGTTAGACTTGATGACATGGAACAAGGTTTTATCCAAATGGTTTACCGACTCTTCAAAGGCACAAACTCAAGCCAGTTACTACAGAGGGCCACTGCACACATGTATGTAAATCCGCCACTGTGCACATGGATGTAAATCTGCCACTGCACATGTATGTAAATACACCACGGCACACATGTATGTAAATCCGCCACGGCACACATGTATGTAAGTCCGCCACTACACACATGTATGTAAATCCGCCACTGCACACCTGTATGTAAATCCGCCACTGCACACATGTATGTAAATCCGCCACTGCACACATGTATGTAAATCTGCACTGCAACACTGGGGTAAATCCGCCACTGCACACATGTAATGTACAATCCGCCACTGCACACTATGGATGTACATCCTCCACTGCACCACATGATGTATCCGCACTGCACACATGTATGAAATCCGCCACTGAGCACATGTGTTAATCCGCCACTGCACATCTGTTGTAATCCTCCACGGCACACATGGATGTAATCTGCCCACGGCACACATGGATGTAATCCGCCACTCACTTGCAACAACATGTCATGTATGTAAATCCGCCACTGCACACATGTATGTAAATCCGCCACTGCACACATGTATGTAAATCCTCCACTGCACACATGTATGTAAATCCGCCACTGCACACATGTATGTAAATCCGCCACTGCACACATGGATGTAAATTTGCCACTGCACACATGGATGTAAATCCGCCACTGCACACATGGATGTAAATCTGCCACGGCACACATGGAGGTAAATCTGCCACGGCACACATGGATGTAAATCCGCCACTGCATACATGTATGACCCAGCCATGATCCCTTCAGTTTAGGACCCGTTAACGCTATTTCTCCATAGCTAATCTTAGCAGTAACTGTACATGGGGTGTTGTTTAAAACTAGGCATCAATTTGAAGTCATTTAACTCTTTTGCTGCCAGAGGGGCACTGTAAAACAAAATATTAGACATGATGCAGATAAGACGTTATGTGGCTGAGAGCTTTCTGTATATGTGGCTAGTTGAAGCTCCAGTGGTTGTTGGAAAACAAACTTTATATTGAAACAAATTAGCGTTGAAGGAAAAGTCAGATATAGAGACAATTAGGCTGATAAGTATCGCAGCGAGCGGAAGCATCGCGGGTTGGGGCGGAAACAGATTAATAGCTGCCTGAAAGCCAAAACAAATGGAAAATCTCATTTACAAACCTATTAGATTTGCTATGTAAGCTTTCCACGGCTGATCTGATTGTGCCTCTGCCTCCGGAACTCCTGCAAGACAAGAGACAATACATTATTTATCCCATTCCGTTACTGTCTGCAGGTTCTGCTGTAACAATCAAATGGTCCCTAACAGAGAACACGGGGGCTACCTTTGTGCACACCCCCTGCCTGTCCCAAACGTGACTTTAATACCAATCACCTGACAGACGGGCCTGTCACACACCGCATAGGCCCCTCTGGCAGCAATGGGGTTAACCTAGGGGCGGCCAACTCCAGTCCTCAAGGGCCACAAAACCCTTGAGGACTGGAGTTGCCCACCCCAAGGTTAACCCCTTAAAGATAAAAGTGGAAGTTCAGGTTTGTGGAATAAAAAAGTCGTGGTCCTCCGTGGGACCTACCAGTAACTCCTGTAGAATATATATATGCACACACACACACACACACACACACAGCGCTACCCATCACTGTGTGTATATGTTCTGCACGAACAGGCTCTTAAAAGGTCAGCGCAAGTTTCTCCAAATGATCTTTGCTCGGATGGCGGTTTCCCTCCCTGCTGTGAGCAAATCTCAGCAGCGGATAATGAGAAATGTATTGAGTATCAGATTATCTCTAGCTCTTCTAATACATGTTTTTTTTTTTGCCCAACAAATTATGTGCTCAGATGTCAGCCCCACGTTTGTTTTCCCACTGATAACACAGAAAGCTCCTCCCACTACGCCTGTGACACGTTCCTCATCCCAAAGAGGGCCGATAGGACACCCCTCAGGAAGGATGAATGACGAGTGTTATGAAAAGTTCCTTGTCTAGAGTTTTCATTGGCGCCTCCATATTGGCCAATTCCCACTATCCATCATGAAGAATCCTTCATAATGCATTGTTATGCTTTCTTCAAGAAACCCAACAACACCCCAAAAAATTATTGAGGAAAAACACAGATTTTAGGGTTGGGAGCATAGTTAATTTTGAAAAAAGGAGATAAACCTTTTCAAATACAAGTTTTGAACGGCTTCTGGTCTAGAGTTTGTACTTGTTCATGAAGAAAAAGAAGGAATTTCTGTTGAAAAAAAAAATGTCTCTTATTTCGGGTTTGGAAATACAAAGGTGACACTAATCTGTGCCCCGGTATCGTGACATTTCAGCAACTATTTCTATTGCGCATTCTGATCCATAGCTCTCTGGTCACTATGCTACTAAAACGGTGCACACTTTACATAGAAGAAACGATGATGACGCAGCATCCCGTGCAAAGAGGCAAATTCAGAGGGTCACAGATGTGGTCGCAGCTTTATTTGACACCCATAAAATGTAGATCCAACACACCCAAGAAGCAGCCTAACGCGTTGCCCCAGGAAGAACGCCATGAGCCGTGTGGTGGAAATTGCAAACGTAACGTGAAGTGTATCCCAGCGAGTATCTCTGTGTGATTTATCGGTTATGGAGCGACTACATTTTTTTCTCTCTGTTGAGCATACTCTATATAGTAAAACTCATCAGGAAAGGCTACGGCCAGGTCCCCGGTGGCGGCTGCAGCGGCGCTATGACGTGCGTGCCACACGCCACAGCACATCCCTCTATGGGGCAGGCCCCAGTGGCCGTGTGTGGGTGCGCAAAGTTCTGTGGCGCGTACGCTGGCAGGGAAGACAAGAATGTTGCCCAATTGAAGGGCAGATATGCCCCGTCATGGCTGCGCCCCCTGTCATGCCCCCCCCCCCCCCCCCAGCGCTCCCCTACAGACCAACGATCGTGGCTTTAAACTGTGCACGAGCCGCCTGGGCGCCAGCAGCAGTGAGGACTGGGGCCGTAGCCAAAAGGTCCTCCATGTGCTCGGCTTGGGGGAGAGAAGGAAGAGAGAGCTTGACAGAAGCTTTCAGCTATATAACAGGTTTCCAACAAAATGCCGGAGAGGAAATGCTTTAACAAGAGGCCATGCGCTGGTGTTGGTGGGCAGGAGGCCTGAAGGTTGGTAGAGTAAGGGCACATATGAGGAAGTACATCAAGGAAAGGGTGCTGGATTTGTGGGTAGCCTCCCAACGGAGGTGCTAGAGGCTACGATAGCAAGGCAATTCAGAAATGGTTGGAATGGACAGAAGGCTCAATCCAAAATATGATAGAAAGCCAAGAATCAAAGAGGGTCGGACGTTTTGCAATAGAGAGGAATACAGGCAGACTACGGGAGCCAAGAGGTTCTTATCTGCGGTGAAATTCTGTGTTTCTACGCTGTGAAGCTGTTTGCCAGAGTTAGATCAGTTCTAATAAATGTGACTAAAATGTTCTCCAGCACAGTGAGGCGGCTGGAGTGTGTCACGGCCATTGTCCAGCTGCATTGCCACTAAATGTCTTGCTGGAAGCCTCTCAGCTTGGAACAGGTTGCGGACAGTTTAATACTCACTGTTGCATTTGTAACGGCATTCTTAGTACAGTCCTCTCGTTCTCTATATAAAGTGATATCTGCTACATGGAACATATCCAGTAAAATCACTGCCACGGGAGAACAGCGCTTTTAACACCTTTATTCCTTTCCGGGATCATTCACTCGGCAAAACAAGGAAGTGACTAAAAATGAGGTTTATTCGGGTAAATCCACGTACACACAATGAATATACAAAATACAGACGAAATACACACTTACTGGGGGTGAAAACTAGACTCAAATAGGTGCAGGGTGCCTGCTTCGGAAGGCTTACCGTAACCGGGATATCCTCCCCCGCTTCCTGGTACTCTCTCCGGGTACAATACCCAACCGCGACCGCTACGTTCGATTTTCAGAACTTGGCCGCAAAATCCAGGTCTTAGTCTCAGCGAGGCAGCTTTCCCAGCTCCAAAAATGCAGGACTTAGTCTCAGCGAGGCAGCTTTCCCAGCTCCAAAAATGCAGGACTTAGTCTCAGCGAGGCGGCTTTCCCAGCTCCAAAAATGCAGGACTTAGTCTCAGCGAGGCAGCTTTCCCAGCTCCAAAAATGCAGCACTTAGTCTCAGCGAGGCAGCTTTCCCAGCTCCAAAAATGCAGGACTTAGTCTCAGCGAGGCAGCTTTCCCAGCCCCAAAAATGCAGGTCTTAGTCTCAGCGAGGCAGCTTTCCCAGCTCTCCCCAAAAATGCAGGACTTAGTCTCGCGAGGCAGCTTTCCAGCTCCAAAAATGCAGGACTTAGTCTCACGAGGCAGCTTTCCCAGCTCCAAATGCAGACTTATCTCAGCGAGGCAGCTTTCCCACTCCAAAATGCAGCACTTAGTCTCAGCGAGGCAAGCTTTCCCCAGCTCCAAAAATTCAGACTTAGTCTCAGCGAGGCAGCTTCCCAGCTCCAAAAATGCAGGTCTTAGTCTCAGCGAGGCAGCTTTCCCCCCAAAAATGCAGGACTTAGTCTCTCGAGGCAGCTTTCCCAGCTCCAAAAATTCGTCTTGGATTAGTCTCAGCGCGGCGGGCTTTCCCGCTCCAAAAATGCAGGACTTAGTCCTCAGCGAGGCAGCTTCCCAGCTCCAAAAATGCAGGTCTTAGTCTCATCAGCGAGGCAGCTTTCCGCTCCAAAATGCAGGACTTAGTCTCATCTAGGCGGCTTTTCTCCCAGCTCCAAAAATTTGCAGGACTTAGTCTCAGCGAGGCAGCTTTCTCGCTCAGCTCCTTAGTTCAAAACTCATGACTTAGTCTCCGCGAGGCAGCTTTTTCCCAGCTCCAAAAAGCAGGACTTAGTCTCGCGAGCGAGCTTTTTCCCAGCTCCAAAAATGCAGACTTTAGTCCTCATAGCGAGGCAGCTTTCCCTCTTCCCACTCCAAAATCAGACTGTCCTCAGCGAGGCAGCTTTCCCCACTTCAAAAATGCAGGACTTAGTCTCAGCGAGGCGGCTTTCCAGCCCAAAAATGCAGGACTTAGTCTCAGCGAGTCGCGCTTTCCCAGCTCCCAAAATTGCAGGACTTAGTCTCACAGGCGCTTCCCAGTCCAAAATGCAGCACTTATCTCCCCAAAATCGAGGCAATCTTTTCCCAGCTCCAAAAATGCAGGCTTAGTCTCAGCGAGGCAATCTTTCCCCAGCTCCAAAATGCAGGACTTAGTCTCAGCGAGGCACTTTCCCAGCTCCAAAATGCAGCACTTCGTCTCCGCCAGCGGCGCTTTTCCCAGCTCCAAAAATGCAGCACTTAGTCCTCAGCGAGGCAGCTTTCCCATCTCCAAAAATGCAGGACTTTAGTCTCAGCGAGGCCGCTTTTCCCAGCTCCAAAATGCAGGACTTAGTCTCACGAGGCGGCTTTCCCAGCTCCAAAAATGCAGACTTAGTCTCAGCGAGGCCAGCTTTCCAGCTCCAAAAACAGGTCTTAGTCTCACGGCATTTCCCAGCTCCAAATGCAGGACTTAGTCTCAGCGAGGCGGCTTTCCCAGCTCCAAAATGCAGGACTTAGGTCGCAGGCACTTTCCCACTCCAAAAATCAGACTAGTCTCAGCGAGCGCTTCCCAGCTCCAAAATGCAGGACTTGCCTATTCGAATCCCCGATAAGCGTTTTCTCGCATTTGTATAGCCGTTTTTTGCCCTCCTGATTCTTAAGCCCCGATAAGTGGGGAATTATCGGCAACTTTCTGCGAAAAATTACTTTTCGCCACCACGCACCCGCTTCCGATAACCACTTCGGGGACTTTTTTCCACGCCTAATTCAGTAAGCCCCGATCATCTTTTTTGTGCTGATCGCAGGCCAGATTGGAGATTTTTGGCCAATCCCAGCCCCGCCACTAAAGTTTGGCAACTTGCTGAAGGAGAAAGCATCGGCAGCTGGCGACACTTAGAAAATTCAGCCTTTTTCCTGCCTGTGATTGAGCCGGGGCTCCGGAGCTGAACCCGCAACCGTAGCCCCGCCGTCATGCAATCCTAGGGCAGAAAAGGCATTTAAAAGCCCACTTCATTACCTTACGAGCGGCCTAACCGCTAAGGCAAATGAAGGGGTTAACCCACCGTGCCAGCGTTTTGTGGGTAGCGTATGGGTGAGGGGGGTATTTGGCCCTGGGTGTGAGTTTAGGACTTGCGGGGGGATGCGGGGCACTTAACCCCTTTCACGACCGTAGCGGTTAATCCCGCTCCGGTCCTGAAGGGGTTAAGGCCTCCCGCTACCCACCCGAAATCCCTAACAACACCGTTGGGCTAATGCCCCCTTCACACACCCCCACTACCCACAATAAAAAAAAAAACACCCCAGCACCACAATAACGAATTAAAATAAATAATTATATATATATTATATATATATATATTTATATATATATATGATATATTAATATATATATAACACCCACACAACCTATACCCCCCTAACATACAGTAAGTAATGGGCAGAATGACTATTATCCACAATGTGATAATAGTGCAGTTGTCCATTTACAATACTTACACAACAATAAAGACTTTAAATACATCTAGCACTCACCCATGTCCCACCCACTGCCACACGATGCAAGCCATCCTCATCGTTCATCCTGCCCATCGCCCCCATCCTCCTTCTGCAAAACAAACACAAGAATTACAACATCCAAATTATGTCCCCTAACCCCTTTAATCACCTAGCGGTTATTAACCGCTACAGTTATTCAGGGTTAAGCCACACAACCCACATAACCCCTCCCCCACAAAGCCCCCCAACCACCTCACCCAATACCCACAGGGAGTCCTACCAATACCCCTTGGGCCTATACCTACCCCCTCCCCCCCCAGCACAATACAGTCATAATGTGCCAAATACTATTATCCACATAGGGATAATACATTATTTGGCCATTATTAAACACATTCAATACGTTAAATGTAAAGAAAATTGTACTAACCTCATCATAAGAAGTCTCCTCCGCCAGCATCATCCTTGGGGGTCCGTTGCCACATTCTAGATATCCACACACATTTCATATCATAAACATACACTGACCCCTTAATCACCTTAATCGGGTACACCTGAAAGGTAATTAAGGGTTGAAGCCATCCTGCAATGCCTACAACAGTTATGCATAACATCTTCAGTGAAATAAAAACCAATTGCCTAACCAAATTCCATTTAAATCATTCAATCTGTATGCTCCATGCCTCATAAAAATTGCTATTTACAGTGTATACCAGTTGATACCATGTAAACTGCTGTAACCGCTGCAAATCATGTTAACAATACATAATGCCACTCAAATCGCCATACATCACAAGAAGTATATTATTTAATACAAAACTCACCATCAATGAAATTACCACACATCAATTACATCCCTAAACAATTAAATACCATCCATACCAATACACAATGAACTAAACCTATCCTAACAGAGAACCACTCACAAACATAGAAAAAAAGTACACCAACAAATACAATATACTAAAGCAAGGCTTTCCATATCCTATTGTACGGCCTGGAAGCCCAAAACTTACATCTGTCTAAAAAATAAAATACTTTAGCACAACAATCAATGCATAGCCACAATGATGAACAATACAGAATTAGAAGCTTTAACAACACACTATCCATTTCTTACCCTGTATATTATATCTGTACACCATACTACAGACATACATACAGTGGGAAAAATGATATGCATTATAAAAAATGAACATGAACAGCAACACACAAAAACAGTTTCATTAAGTACATTTCTTTTATTAATTCACCATTAACTTGCCCCCACCGGACTCCCTTGACAGCTTACTCACGAACCAAGCACGACACCATCCCGACACCATCCAGGAACAAATCACGACACAATCCAGAACAAATCCCGAACCAAACCAGGAACCAATCCAAGAACAAGTGCATGAACCAATCCCAGGAAGCAAGCCACGATGAATCCAAGAAACAATCCACGACACACGATCCAGGAACAGGAACCCATAAAAAAAAAGAAAAAAAACAAATTAAACATTAAAATCTAAAAACATGACAATCAAGGGTTGTACTAGTTTTTATTCTTAGTGAATCTGTATTACAATACCTTGTCCGGGGGTCTTCTCCCCTTTTGACATCCGTTGCCACGCCCTTGGTCTTTCAATCTTCAGGAGGAGTGTCCGCCCAGTCCTCGGTCATCCTGCCTTCAAAATTGAGTACGACATAGGCTTTTATAGATGCCTACTGACGTCACATTTTCGTCATAATGGTTCCCGACGGCGCCTGATTGTCCGTGAAAACCATGTGTTTTGCCGATGTTAAAAAAATTGATGACTGTCACTTAAAGCAAATCCAGCACAGCCAATCGAGATGCGTTGCTCTATGCCTTTAAGAATAACGTCATGAATGACACCATGGCCGGAACTCACATGTAAAGCCACCAATCAGAGCGTGGGAACAAAAAAAAAAAAAAATTCCCGACTCCTTCTTGGTTTCAAGGTACCATTGGTAGTCCGCGCATGTGTCACCCTTTCATGACTGTTTCTCTTTAAGGCATAGCAGCAAGCATTCTTATTGGGCTGTGCTGGCATTGCCTTTAAGTGTAAAAACTCATCATTTTTTTAAATCGGCCAAAACACAATGGTTTCATTCACGGCCAATCAGGGCCGTGGAACCATATGACGACAAATGTGACGTCATAGGCCTATAAAAGCCTATGTCGTCTCATTTTGAAGGCAGATGCCGAGGAGGACGGACCTCCTCCTGAAGATGGGAAGACCAGGCGTGGCACCGGATGTCAAAAACCCCGGAACAAGGTATTGTATACAGATTCACTAAGAATAAAACTAGTACAAACCCTTGATTGTCATGTTTTATTATTTATGTTTAATTTGTTTTTTTCTTTTCTTTTATGGGTTCGCCTGTCCCTGGATCGTGTCGCGTGGATGGTTTCTTGGATTTCTTCGTGGCTTGTCTTCCTGGATTGGTCCTGCACTTGTTCTTGGATGGTTCCTGGTTTGGTTCGTGGATTGTTTCCTGGATTGTGTCTTGGATTTGTTCCTGGATGGTGTCGTGGATGGTGTCGTGGATTGGTCGTGAGTAACTGATCAACGGGAGGGTGGGGGCAAGTAATGGTAAGTTAAATAAAGAAATGTACTTATGTAACTGTTTTTTTGTGTTGCTTTTTCATGTTTCATTTTTTATACATGCATCATTTCTTCCCACTGTATGTATGTCTGTATGTATGTGTACAGATATATATACAGGGTAAAAATGATATGTGTTGTTAAAGCTTCTAATTCTGTTTGTTAATCATTGTGGCATCATTGATGTGTGCTAAATGTATTTTATTTTTAGACAGATGTAAGTTTTGGGCTTCCAGGCCGTACAATAGGAATGGAAAGCCTTGCTTTAGTATATTGTATTTGTTGTGTACTTTTTTCTATGTTTTGAAGTGGTCTCTGTTAGGATAGCTTTAGTTCATTGTGTATATTGGTATGGGATGGTAAGTTTAATTGTTAGGATGTAATTGATGGTGTGTAATTCATTGATGGTGAGTTTTGTATTAAATAATATACTTCTTGTGATGTATGGCGAATTTGGTGCATGTAATTGTATTGTAACATTGATTTGCAGGCGTGTACATGCAGTTTACATGTTATGCTACATGTATACACTGTAAATGCAATGTTTTATGAGGCTATGTGACCTACAGATTGTAATGATTAAATGGGAATTTGGTTAGGCAATTGGTTTTTATTTCACTGAAGATGTTATGCATAACTGTTGTAGGCATTGCAGGATGGCTTCACCCCTTAATTACCTTTCAGTTAGTACCCGATAAGGTGATTAGGGTTCAGTGTTATGTATGATATTGAAATGTTGTGGCTATTTCTAATTGTTGGCAACGACCAAGGCATGATATGCTGGCGACGGAGACTTCTTATTGATGAGGTTAGTACAATTTTATCTTTACATTTTAACGTTATTGAATGTGTTTAATAATGGCCAATAATGTATTATCCCTATGTGGATATAGTTATTTGGCACATTATTGTACTGTATGTGCTGGGGAGGGGGTATCTAGGCCCAAGGGTATTTGGTTAGGACTCCGTGTGGGGTATTGGGTGAGGGTGGTTTTGGGGGGCTTTGTGGGGGAGGGTATGTGGTGATGTGGCTTAACCCCTTAATACTGTAGCGTAATAACCGCTATGGTGATTAAGGGGTTAGGGACATTAATTATGGATGTTGTAATTTCTGTGTTTGTTTTGCGAACGATGGGGCATGGGCAGGATGAGATAGGATGGCCTTCATCGTGGCGTGGGACATGGGTGAGTGCTATATGTATTAAAGTCTTTATTGTTGTTAAGTATTGTAAATGGACAACTGCACTATTATCCATTTGTGGATAATAGTCATTCTGCCCATTACTATACTGTATGTTAGGGGGGTATAGGTGTTGTTGGGTGATATATATATATATATTAATATATATATATATATAATTATTTATTTAATTCGTTATTGTGGTGCTGGGTGTTTTTTTTTTTTTTATATTGTGGGTAGTGGGGGGTGGTTGAAGGGGCATTAGCCCACGGTGGTTGTTTAGGGCTTGCGGGTGGGTAGCGGAGGCCTTACCCTCTTCGGACCGTAGCGTATATTACCGCTACGGTCGTGAAGGGGTTAAGTGCCCCGCATCCCCCCCAAGTCCTAAACCTCACACCCAGGGCCAAATACCCCCTCACCCATCCCCTACCCACATACCGCTGGCACGGGGTTAACCCCTTATTCCTTAGCGGTTTAGCCGCTAAGGTAATGAAGTGGCTTTTAATGCCTTTTTCCTGCCTCGTAATGCATGCCGGGGGCTCCGTGCTGGTATCAGCTCCGGAGACCCCCGGCATCAATCACAGGCAGGAAAAGGCTGATTTTTCTAAGTGTCGCGCCCTTGCCGATGCTTCTCCTTCAGCAAGTTGCCAACTTTATTTGCGGGCTGGATTGGCATAATCTCCAATCTGGCCTGCCGATCAGCAACCAAAAAGCTGATCGGGGCTTACTGAATTCAGGCGGGAAAAAAAGTCCCGATAAGTGGCTTTCGGCAGCCGGGTGGCGAAAAAAATTTTTTTTCGCAAGAAAAGTTGCCGATAATTCCCACTTATCGGGGCTTACTAATCAGGAGGGCAAAAAACGGCTATAAAGGCCGAAAAAGCCTTATCGGGCTTACTGCATGACCCTTAGTCTCAGCGAGGGCGGCTTTCCCAGCTCCAAAAATGGCAGGTCTTAGTCTCAGCGAGGCGCTTTTCCCAGCTCCAAAAATGCAGGACTTAGTCTCAGCGAGGCAGTCTTTCCCCAGCTCCAAAATCAGCACTTAGTCTCAGCGGGGCAGGCTTAAACCAGCTCCAAAAATGCAGGACTTAGTCTCAGCGAGGCAGCTTTCCCAGCTCCAAAAATGCAGGACTTAGTCTCAAGCGAGGGGCGGCTTTCCAGCTCCCAAAAATGCAGGGATTAGTCCTCAGCGAGGCAGCTTTCCCATGCTCCGACAAAATCAGGACTTAGTCTCACGAGGCAGCTTCTGCCCCAAAATGCAGGTCTTAGTCTCAGCGAGGCGCTTTCCAGCTCTAAAAATGCAGGACTTAGTACTCTAGCGAGGCAGCTTTCCCAGCTCCAAATGCAGGACTTAGTCTCAGCGAGGCAGGCTTTCCCAGCCCAAAAATGCAGGACTTAGTCTCAGCGAGGCAGCTTTCCACAGCTCCAAAAATGCAGGACTTAGTCTCAGCGAGGCGGCTTTCCAGCTCCATAAATGCAGGACTTAGTCTCAGCGAGGAGCGGGCTTTCCCAGCTCCAAAAATGCAGGACTTAGTCTCAGCGAGGCAGCTTCCCAGCTCCAAAAATGCAGGTCTTAGTCTCAGCGAGGCAGCTTGCCCAGCTCCAAAATGCAGGACAGTCGCAGCGAGGCTAGCTTCCAGCTCCAAAAATGCAGGACTTAGTCTCACGAGGGCGGCTTAACCAGCCAAAATGCAGGACTTAGTCTCAGCGAGGCAGCTTCCCCAGCCCCAAAAATGCAGGACTTAGTCTCAGCGAGGCAGCTTTCCCAGCTCCAAAAATCCAGGACTTATCTCAGCGAGGCAGCTTCCCAGCTCCAAAAATGCAGGACTTAGTCTCAGCGAGGCAGCTTCCAGCTCCAAAAATTGCAGGACTTATTCGCAGCGGGCAGCTTTCCAGCTCCAAAAATGCAGGACTTAGTCCTCAGCGGGGCAGCTTTCCCAGCTCCAAAATGCAGGTCTTAGTCTCAGCAAGGCGGCTTTTCCCCGTCCAAAATGCAGGACTTAGTCTCAGCGAGGCAGAGCTTCCCCAGCCCAAAAAGCAGGTCTTAGTCTCGACGAGGCAGCCACTCCAAAAATGCAGGTCTTAGTCTCAGCGAGGCGGCTTTCCCAGTCTCAAAATCCAGGTCTTAGTCCAGCGAGGCAGCTTCTCCAGCTCCAAAATGCAGGACTTAGTCTCAGCGAGGCAGCTTTACCCAGCTCGCAAAATGCAGGACTTAGTCTCAGCGAGGCAGCTTTCCCAGCTCCAAAAATGAAGCCGGTTGCTCTGCTATTCGCAACAGAACTTCGAAAAGCGCACAAGTGTCTCACCGACTCGACCACGAGATAGTCTGGTTCTCTGCTCGTGGGCCATCTCCTTACATAGACACCGATGTTCAATGTTTAACATGGAAAGAGACTGGCGAACAATCAGAGCGTCGGCATTTTTCCCACCAGCCAATCAGAATGGGGACTCGTCTGGCTGCTGATGTCAGAAGGGCGTGCCAAGCGGCTCGAAAAGCCGGGTGGCGGGGAACTATGAATCAGCCAATGGGAACACGCCTACCAGCAACATCTTCCCCAGCCAACCCTTGCCACCCGCTGGCAGGCTCCCCAGTCTGGGCAGTCCAAAAGGTGCCCCAGCGGTGCCCTTGGTTTCTCTGGACCTGATAATTCGCCCTTCCCGCTCCTCTCACCAAGCGGTCTTCTCACCCTCTGGACATCATTTTCTCTCCTGTGAACTCCGATCTGATGCTGACCTCCGCGCTATTAGTGCCCGGGCTGACTGTATAGACAATACATACAGTATTAAACATTAAAACCGCTGTTTTAATAAACTTGTACTTCTTGGGGAACCTGATACATGGGTGGGAATGGTCTGGGATACTTGGGCACGGAACCAGGATTCTGGGGGACACTGTGTAGCCCCGGTGTAATTCACCTCGCGTACCCGCAATCACGCCTGCACGCCGGGGAGAGTAGAGGACCTCCGGTAACTCTGTCCCCAGAACTCCTGCAAACAAGACAAACATATTTTGACCCAAAAATCCCACCTAAAACTCCCACTCCGAAATCCATGTTTACCCGGATATGGGGTATATGTAAACCACAACAGGTCAGGTTTTTGCTATACATTACATTGATTCCATAACCTACCACGTCTTTATCTAGACGTGTACCAGCAAATCATACCGATTTGCGGGTAAAATATCTATTACTACCGGTAATCTCCGGTCAGCAACACTTTACCCAGATTTTAACCCTATTTTCCGTCCAACATCCACCCATAAACTCCTGTTCCCAAATTCTTAGTCCTGCAGCTATTTCCTATGGGAAGAATAACCACACCTGGCACCCCTAGCTTATACCCTGCAGGGACAGTGTAATGGGAACATGGTTACGGGAAACACTTGCATTACATTACTGGACCCAGAGTGTCCATTACACACGGTTTTTATGGGCAGCCAGCGGCTTCACCTATATATGAAGGCCGGACACCCCCCTACCGTCACTATCACATCACGGCGCAACTCATTATTGTGAATTGGGAGATAAGTGAGCTCAGCATGTGGTTGGCATTGATGCTCACCCTCCTCAGGCAACACAATATGTTTTCCTCAATAATGCTGTCAGCCTTGTGCTTCTTCATTTACTGTTTGTAATATAAGAGCTGGAGTTACCGACATGAATTGAGTTCGGACGGTTTATTTAAATCGGTGTCATTTTAAAGCCAGGCACAAAACTGTATTTCCAGGATTGAATCATAACAAAACAGAGAGAGGAGACCGGCAGCTTCTGCTCGGAAAAGATCCCGCAAGGCTTTGGTTTGAGGCTCAGGAAGGCACTTTTAACAATCTTTGTTTACTTTTACA
>CM071583.1:16605887-16738523 GCA_036426205.1 Ascaphus truei
ATAATATACTAATGGATGCCTTGTCTACGTCACTGCCTTGTTCATGCCTATGGTATGTGTTTGTATTATCCTTTGATGCCGGAAACAGTTTGAATACATGTAGCTATATACATTTGCCTTGGATTCGATATGTTTCTCATACAAAGAACCTGTAAGCTGCCGACTGCCGTTAACCAATTGCTACGTCTTTCACCATGAATAATGATAGTGTCAAGTTCACTAGTCTAATAATAGGAAGCACGCTTTGAATGTGTACGCCTTGAGTGGAATTCCTGTACATAGGGACAACACTATTCCAGCATGTCCCTTACATGACAAACATGAATGTGAAGCAAGTTCCTTGCCACGTGATTCCTGCATTACTTGAATATTGTTCCACTTTGAACAGCTAAATAGCCACTCAGACAAACAAGTGGTGTAGAAATGGGATGATTCCTTAGGTTGTGTAGAGTTATGTTTTCAGCGGAGATATCCCGTTTTATATCAGCAGTTCATGTTTAAGTGGTGATACAGTCCCTCGCCTCCCACACTACACATGTACTGCACTATATAATAACACTGACCACCTCTATACACTATACACACCCACACACACCCCACAAACCCCCCCCCCCCCCCACACACACCCTTTTCAATAGAGAATACATGACTGTTTGTAGTCTCAGCATTGGGCTCATGCCAGGCCTGCCATGATGTTGGCATCGTGCTGTGCCCGTACTATTTACATGTTACCCACAGTAATAGCCAAATAATGGGTTTCTATACTGGGGTTCGGTTTTGTAAAGAAGGATCAGCAGTTGGAATTATTGAGAATTGTTAAGAGCCAGTAACAGTTTGGCAATGCCAAATCATTAATGTTTTAACCTTTTCCGCACTGTTGGAAAAGGCCGGCAAATCAAATTCAGATCAATTTAACAAAAAATGGGCTAATCTTTCCGCTGCTGGAGGGACATGTAACACATGGAGTTTCTTAAACAGGTAAGAGAAGGGTTAAAAGTGGCAGGTTTTATTTTTGGAAACATTCCTTTCATTTCCAATTAGAGATCAAGCATATAAAACAGCTGCGTTAGGACACTGAAAAATGTTAATGAGTCATAAATATTCAATTCCCAATTAATTACAAGTCAATAAGAAGACCCTGACTTTCACACACGGTGATATACAGCGTATTCTATTTAAATCAACTCATCAAGATGCCTTTGGCAGTAACCGACTTTCTGAGAGATCTGGAAAATCTAAACAAAAAAGAAAACGTGAGATTGATCTTAATCTACATGGATTTACACTCACTCACTACTTCAAAGATAAGAAATGACTGCGAGGTTTGCGCACTATAAGACAGCCCTCTATCGGATGTGATTTTTCGCACCCGCTGGTGCCAAACTATACACAAAGCATCACTTGATTTGATACTTCTTATAATTGTGGAAGTGAGGGATCCACTCTGAGATCCACGGAAGGATCTGCTTGAGCTTGAAATTGATCCCTTTAAAACATGATGATAAATCCAAACTGAAAATTTCCTCAATTAATCATTTTCGGAAGAAATGTAGAGAGGGCTCACTCAAATGTAAAAAAAAAAGAACAATTGAAAGATTATTTATGATCATAAAGAAAGGGACATATCCGTGGCTCTCGGGACATATCCGTGGCTCTCGGGACATATCCGTGGCTCTCGGGAGAGACTCCATTCTAGTGGCTTTTTTAATGTCCCAAAGTGTGGAGTACGAGCTGGGACTTTTCCTTATGAGGCACGATATTCTTAGGCCGCGATTATAGTGAGCGCGACAGCACGTGCCATTTTGCACCCTGCGCAATACAAGTACAGCACCTGATACGGGCCGGCCATAGTGTGCGCGGGCGTGATGAAGACACATTCTTTTGTTTTTTTCCACACGACAGCCACGTCATGTGAGCGGTTCAGCCAATGCGGGTGAATCAGCCTGGTGCCTGCCACGCCTCCAGCCTGTGCTCCCATCGTTCGGGCGACAGACGCGCGCGCCTATTATAATCTCCGACTTATACTTCTATCACTAGAGACGATGCTGAACGGATTCCACAGCTTCAGCACATTCAACTATTGTCAGAGAGGTGTTCCCCCAGCCGCCCCCTGACCCCTCCTGACCCCCCTCAAATCCCCAACACCACATTTTTTAGAAAAAAACAGGGAAAAGGAGTCTCTCCTCTACAAGCGCAGAACGCGTTCACCCATCCCTCGTACTATCTTGTCTGACAGCGTACTGAGCGGTTGTGAAGTCTCTGCACTCAGGAACGACATGTCATTTGTTCCTACTAACAATTTTGATTTGTTCAGGTGTGAAATTGACCTTTTCCAGATGGAAAGTTGATTAAATCTCAAATATGTTTTCGGCAGGGTTCCTGATAGTGAGACCAGCGATCTCCCTCTGTCAGACTGTGATTACCGGGCGTCCAGCAGCACCGGTTTGTCCCCCCCCCCCCTGGTGTTGTACCCCTGTCAGGTCCTATATGAATCTTGTTAGAAATGATATTACACGTTATACCCCTAGAAATAAAGATACTGTACTGTCGGGAGGTATTTTACCTGTAATGAAATTAAATCATTACAAGATCTGCAGAATGGCACAGGGATCATAGTTAGAAAGGCTGATAAAGAAGTGGTGTTAAATTACTCAACCTATAGAGATGACTTTCATGGATGCCATGGTGTCCAAGAAAGGCCAAAACTGGATCACGGGATTCTATCGAAAGCCTATAGGTAAAAACATGTTGTTATAGAGTATATGCCCCCGGTCACCATCCCCCAAATGTCTTCAATAGCCCCTTCCCTTTTTGTAGGTAAAGAGAATTGTGCAAGATCCCTCAGACGTATCTGTGTATTGAATGACTTGGACCGGCGATTCCTCCAACGTGATGTCTGTAACTCTCTTCTTGTCGGATGTATACAGAAAGCCAATGCATATAAAGGTTCAGGAACGCAAGTCTGAAGGCTTTGTTGTTTTCCTTTGAATTTTCCATTGCTAACAGATTTTTTAAACATTGCTAACATTTTGACCTACAGTATATTATAGGCATATCCTGTTTTGGGCAACTTTTGCCAAGAAAGACCAATGATTTCGGTAGAAGGGATAAAAATCCGGGTGATAAGTTGGTTAAAGCAGATCGACCAAAATATGACCGTGCACATTTTCTAAGTACTGAAATAAACCTGGTTGCTGTAAGTGTAAACTAAAGGTTGTTCTGTTTGCCACTCTCTCACAATTGGTGACACATTGTTTCATCTGTTAGATGGACATAAAAACACATTTAACCAGAGTATACGTGTGGTACTCGCCATGTCATTTTCACCTTGAGATGCCCATGCGGGTTGTCATATGTGGTTAGGACGCCAAGACAACTCAGAACCAGATATATCGAACATCGTAGTTATAGTAAAAAAGGTGATCGCACAACTGCACTTCTTAGGGCATAATACTTCATCTATTTGGATAATGGGAACTGAGTACATCTTCCCTCTTGGTAAAGGAGGTGATATTCACCCTTAAGATCCTGAAACCCAAACGATTAAATGATGACTTAAATCTGACTGGCATCCTAGAGGGCTCCTGTCAGCCTCACTGCTTACATATCTCATTTACTTGTAGACTCTGGATTGTATGATTATTATATAATTGGTTTTCACAGGATTCCCTGGTGACTTTGTAATACGACTGGTTGTGCCTATTTTGCACTGTGTACATATTCACCAATTTATTTTTGTTTTCCTTTTGTACCCGATGCTTTTAGAATTCCCTATACATCCGTTTGTTGTTTCCACCTGTCTCCGTGGCGATATGAACCTCGAGTCTCACCGTTCCTGCTTCCGTGCACTGTGTCATTGTGCGTTTCCGCGTGATGTCCTATCGCTATGCGTGAGCCCGGGCGCACACAGTTTCGTGTGGCCGTTCGGGAGGAGGATGGGAGGTCATCGCTCGGGTAGAAATATGATGTTTATGGCACTGTATTGTAACCCCGATGAAGGTGCCCGCCGTCTTGGTGGCGTCTCCGGAGGACGTGAGGTCACTCTGATGAAGGTGCATGTTGCACCGAAACGTCGGATTGCTCTTGTTCTTACTATGAATTATTACATTTGTTACTCATTTTGTTGTGTGCTGGGCTTCCTTCATACTTTGATATGTTACATTCACCTTAGCCAGGGGGATTTGGCCATCTAGCAGCCACTGTGTATTTTTCCCATTAACATACTAATAGATGATAGATTATTTTCTTTAACATTTGAGCTGTTGCACTTATTTCTGTGTTCAGTTGTGATATCCCCTTTTATATCTGATCTTAAAGGTGGATAGAGAGGGTGCTAGTCGGGTGTTGAGGGGAATGGCATTCCAGAGGTGTGGTGCAGTGAGTGAGAGGTTTTAGGCGAGAGTGGGTTTTAGATACAAAAGGAGTTGACAGAAGACATCCTTGAGCAGAACGCAAGAGTCGAGATGGTGTGTAGTGAGAAATTAGGGCTGAGATGTGAGGAGGAGCAGAAGAGTGTAAAGCTTTAAAAGCCAATATGAGAATTGTGTGTGAGATACGGGATTTGATAGGAAGCCAGGAGAGGGATTTCAGCAGGGGAGACAGATTTAGGAAAGAGTAGAGTGATTCTGGCAGCAGCGTTTAGAATAGATTGAAGGGGAGACAATATAATTGGTGATACAGTCCCACCTACAAATGTACCACATTGCATAATGACACTGACCCCCTCTATACAATGCCCCTCACACAGGAATAGAGAATACATGACTGTTTGTAGTCTCAGCATTGGGCTCATGCCTAGCCTGCTATGTTGGCATCGTGCAGTGCCCGTACTATTTCAAAATGTGACCCCCAGTAATAACCAAATGATGGGTTTCTGTACTGGGGTTCAGTTTTGTAAAGCAGTTAGAATTATTGCGATTTATTTAAGCAGCAATACTACTTTCCAACTTTTTTTAAAATTATTATTTGTATATATAAAGCATGTGACAATGTATACTTGTACATTCTTACTTAAACTGGCATTCATTTGTGCTTCTGTTATAAATCTGTCAAAATCCTGACTACTGTATATGCTTAACATAATGGCCACTTCAGTTAGTGTAACTAAGCAGCTACAATGTATCCTTATATGACTAAAGTAATAGTATCTATGGTTATAGTATGCAGCTCAAACGGCTGGGAACATTGGCAACACATTTTCCCAAACAGGAAAGAGTTGCAAAGATCTTGCACGGCTGGAGAGGTGTGTTAAAAACTGCTATAGAAATCAAAGGATGCTTTAAAATGCATTACAAATAGCATTAAAGCTGCAGTTCAGTCAATATCCTGCATGTTTGTTTTTTTTAATAAATCAGTTCTGTAGTAAGAAAAAATACTTTTAGCATTTTCTGTTTTTAAAAAAACAAATTTGAAAGACCAATTTTCTTGTATTCTATTTTAACAGCCATTTACTAAGGCACTGCCCCTTCATGTCCTATCACAAGCCCTGGCACACCCCTTTGTCAGCCCTGCCCTCCCTCTAGCACATGTCAGTGCAGGAGTGCTCATGAATATTCATGAGCTTCCACTGAGAGACAGAAGCAGAATATAAACAGATCCCTTCACTAATTATGTCACCAAATTTCGACCTATCAATACATGGAGAACGAATTGACCTGCAGCTATACAGTTCTTTAGGTAATTAGAGATTGCCCACATAAAACTATTGAAGTAAAAAAATAAATTTAAAAAAAAAAAAAAAAAGACTGAACTGCAGCTTTAAGAGTTCAATGAAAACAAAAACATTTCTCTATTATCTAATATTACAGAACTGAAAAAAATAAATAAGATTTCACATGTTTTGCTGCTTTGAGCGGCAGTAACAGTTTTGAAATGTCCCCTTAGGATCTCAATGCAAGCGTTGATGTTTTAACCCTTTCGGCACTGTTAGAAAGGCCGGCAAATAAAATTCAGATCAAACTTATAAAAAAAATGGGCTAATCTTTCCGCTGCTGGAGAGACCCGTTCTTAAACAAGAGAGGGTTAAAAGTGGCAGGTTTATTTTTGGAAACATTCCTTTCATTTCCAATTAGAGATCAAGCATATAGAACAGCAGCGTTAGGACACTGAAAAATGTTAATGAGTCATCAATATTCAGTTGGGGATAATTAATATGACACAAAGTCTGAATCCAGTGCGAGATTTCTATTGACACAGCTCCACGGAGGTTCAAGAGAAGAAAAGCTTTTTCACATCACTCAACATTAATATCTGGGACAGTTCCTCTAAAAGCTGAAACATGAGCAATCTCAGCACACTGAAAAGGACATTCTAATATTAATGATATGATTATATTAATGTTACAATTGCTGAGAATGCTAATAACCTAACAATTACAACCTCGTGCTATTATCATTATGTATTGCTGCAAGCCCCTCTGGAACTGATACTGTGGACCACCCTCTTCTCCGTCACATTCTCCATACTCTTGGCATTCGGAACAAAGCTCTATCCTGGATCTCCTCTTACCTCTCCCATCGTACTTTCAGTGTCTCTTCTGCTAACACCTCCTCCTGCTCTATCGATCTCTCTGTGGGGGTACCACAGGGCTCTGTCCTGAGACCCCTTCTTTTTTCTCTTTACACACTCTCTAGGTGACCTAATCACATCTCTTGGGTTCAATTATCACCTCTATGCTGACGACACACAAATTTACTTATCTACCCCCAACCTTACACCTGCTGTACAGACCAAAGTTTCTGAATGTCTCTCTGCTACTGTATATCATCCTGGGTGGCCCTCCGCCGACTTAAACTTAACATGTCAAAAACGGAGCTCCTCTTACTTCCTCCCAAACCTGCCCCCATTTCCTTCTTCCACATTACTGTTGGAAGTACCACCATTCACCCAGTAGTCCAAGCACGCTGCCTAGGGGTCACACTCGACTCCTCTCTCACATTCTCCTCTCACATTCTCTTCTCAAAAGGTAGCAAAAAACGGTCGTTGTTTTTTGTTAAATAAATCATGACACGGTGTAATATGTCGTGTTGTTGTTCATCTGAGGTTGTATTTACCTAATTTTTATACCTGCTAAGGAACATATGATTGTTATTATGTAAAACCATAGAATTCAAAGAGGGTGTACTTTCCTTTTCACACAACTGTACATAGCGCTTCACAGCAGTAATACACATAACAATCATATAAATAACAAATAATACAAATAACAGATCATGGGAATAAGTGCTTCTGACGTAAAACTAACATTTAGGAAAAGGAGCCCCTACTCCGAGGAGCTTACAATCTAATTGGTAGGTAGGAAGAACGTACAGAGACAGTAGGAGGGAGTTCTGGTAAGTGCGTCTGCAGGGGGCCAAGCTTTATGTATCGTGTGTATAGTATTAGCCACGTGCTACTCATACGCTTTGTTAAGCAGGTGTGTTTTAAGGTGGGTCTTAAAGGTGGATAGAGAGGGTGCTAATCGGGTACTGAGGGGAAGGGCATTCCAGAGGTGCGGGGCAGTCAGTGAGAAAGGTTTAAGGCGGGAGAGGGCTTTAGACACAAAGGTGGTTGAGAGAAGACATCCTTGAGCAGAACACAAGAGTCGGGATGGTGCATAGCTAGAAATTATTTATACACATACACTTTTTTGTCCCATTCCTCTCCCTCCTTACGTCCCCTGACTGACTAATCCGCTTTTGCATTTCAATTGAAAAAATCCTTCTATGTCTCTACTGTTCATTTTCACACCAGGCTACCTGTTTCTACCTTATCTTATTTCCCACTTCCTCTCAACGTCCGTTCCAACCAGATCTCCCTCTTACAAACACTGTATAATAATATATTGTTTCTGTATTTCTACCTTACCCAATAAAGGACCCTGAGAGGTTGGAAAGCTTGTAACATATCAACTACTTGTTGGTCCAATAAACGGTATAACACCCTCCCTCCTGTGTTACTACATATTCAGATTTGAAGGTCAGTTGAATTTGTATTTGTATAGGAGTAAAAATAACCTTCAGTTGTTCTCACCCTAATGCTTCTCTCTCGTCTTTCACTCAGCAAGCACTACTGTGGGTTTTTTGCTTTCTTGTACAATTGCAGATACAAGTGACATAGTTCTTTTTTTCAATTGGTCACCCTTTTAGCCAACCTCTTCCAATTATTTGCAGCCCTTTTATCAGTTCATGCAGCAAGCACCATTTAAGTGTTGAGGGCTGGAAGGAAAGGACGTTTTGATAAGGTGTGAATGTGTCCTGACCTCCGTGTACAATGATAGTGAGATCGTCTCGCCAACCAAAATTTTGACCCAGCACACTGACGTCAGCCTTTTACATGTCGGTTTGTAACGGTCCCTCATCGTTAAACCACAGATCCTCGCAGTCCTTTCCTCGTTTGTCAACTGGATGGCGTTAGGTGTAGCGGCGATCCACAGAAAGCCAATACTAATTAGTGAGTTTCTCAATTATAAGTGTAACCCCTCGGTTTCCACAGTCTGTATGTGCCACGGCGAGGCCGGAGTCCGTGCTCCCTAAGTACTCCACAATTGGACCCCCCGAATAAAACCAGACGAGATTTGTGTCTATTTTAAACAGTACTTTATGACTCCTGGTCTGCCCTTACTCTTAAAGATAAAAAACCGCTATATATAAATAAAAAAAATAAAATAAAGATATATTACAACGGCACAGTAAAGAAAACAACCATCTTATACTGTATATACCCCAGTATATAATTGGGCTGGAAGTGCAATAATAATATAATAGATAAAAAGGCCCGGCCAACAGAATGATAGGTAATGTGCTACAGATATACTGAACCTAACTAAGGCCGCGGTCCCGCTGCATCCGATGGCGCGCGCGGCCGCGTGTGCGCCACTCACCTGCTCATGGCTTCCTCCTGAGTCGGCCCCAGTCCCTCCGTACTGCAAGGCTCACTACGCGCTGTGACGCGTCAGCCAGCAGGGGATGCAACAGGGTTGTGTTCCCGTGCGGCGACGCGTCACATGGTGCGCGAGGGAGCCAATCACAGACAGAAACTGGTGTGCCAAGTTAATTGCGGTCCCAAACTCTTAGGCTTCGTTTATAGTGCCCAGCGACGGCGACGCAACGTTGCGCCCAAACAAATACATTGAATCCGTTGCATGCGCTTATAGCAAGCGCCACGGCAACGGAGCTACAAAAAATTTGGAAGCCATTGAAATTTGATTTTGGGAGAGACAGTCGCCACATGTGACTGTCTCTACACCAATCACAGAGCGCCTACTGCGCTCTGCCCGCCCCCTTCGTGACATCACTGGCCTGGTCGTCAGCAACGTCGCTCCAAAATTAAAGTGCAGCTTTCGCCAGTGGCAACGGATGACGTCAGCGGTCACGTCGCCGTCGCTATAAACGTGGCCTTAGATCACAGTATGGATGAATACCGGGTCCTCGTGGAACTGCGAGTGACGCAGCTCCGCTTCCGAGTGCGCGTCAATATTCCCCCAGGAAACTAGTACTGCAATTATCACGGTCCCACACAGGGCCGCCAACAGAAATCGTTGGCCCAGGACAAACATTTTAAGCAGGCCCCCCCGTGTTGGTGGTATTGCGAGCTGTACCCCCATTTCCACCCCACGAGCCCCCTCTCCCCATGTATTTCTCTCCCCTGCGACTCACTCTTACTCCCTCTTTTCCTCACTCACCCCCTATCTCCTCTCCCCACGCTCACTCAATTCCTCCCCCCTCACACAATTCCCCCCACAACATATATACCAAAAAAATTCCCACTCCCCAATGCAAAAAACTTTCCATCCCAAATACATACAATCAAATCCCCACCCCCCAAATATATTCAACCCCCCCCCCCCCCCCAAAATGCATACAAAAAACCCACACTTAGATGAAAAAATTAGTGAGGGACAAATAACACCCAAATAACATTTCTACACTATACCAATGTATACATAAATAATTATGTGATAATAATCTAACAGTATATGTGGAAATATTGGGTGCACCCTATAGAAAACAATGCATAAAAATTCCAAATACAATGGGAACAATAAAAGAACTACCAAAATGTTTGGAGTAACATCCAACAGCCAGCGGCACAATATAGGGACTGGCAGAAAAACACAGGAACAATATTTCTAAATGAGCATGCTGATGTCTAGAGAATAGATACTATTACATTCCCCTGGAAACAAGGTACCCAGGGTATAAATCCAATATACGTCATTTGACGCCACACTGAGCAAAGGGGGGGGAGGGGGCGGTGGCGCAAGCATCGGGAGACAAGAGGCATGGGGGCGCAATTTTGCACACCCCTGCCTTATTGCCCATGTGATAGGTGGAGCAGATTAATTCTGTATTGTCCACAATATACATATATTTGTAGCAGGAGCTACACGAGCAGATTACCCGAGTCTCTTTCGGACAGGGACACCTTTCTCCCAAATGTTTACTTGTATAGTTGAAATATGTAACTCTGTTTTGCATTATTTTTCTCTATAAAGTATCCCGCATACTATTTCAGCGAAGCGCTGGGAACATTGTTGCAGCTACACAAATAAAAAAATAACATGCAAAACGCGGCTTGTCGCACAACTGGACACTACCAGCTATTTCATTATTGTCATCAGAACAAGTCTTCCGTTCTTGAGCCCCAGCGAGTGAGACATGAGTAATTCATTTAACATCTGTCAATCGAGCAGGCACGTCCGGCCGGGTACTGGAGGTGGAAACGGCGTATCCATGTCGAGAGGAACCGGAAGACCGCCATATTAGGTGTCCGGATGTTTTCAGAGAGCCGTGATACCCCTGAGCCGGTGGTATGCTCCCTTAAAGCTTTTGTGATGTAAGGGCAGCTATGTTATTGATTTGTATGGATTTTCCAGTAGGCATTCAATGCACTAGTGAGGTCCTCAGAGCTCTCCGATTTCTTCTATTTCATCATGTAACCCTTTCACTGCGAGAGGCACGTAATGGGTTGTAGGCCCCTTTCCAGCAATGAAAGGGTTTACGAGTGCACAATGAGCAAAGCGAGGGGTTGAAAAGCACTAATTGTACAAAGCATTACAAAAATTTGACCTACTTAATTTTATCTCAATTGATCCGGACTTCCCTGATTTCCATGTCAAAAGGGAAAGATCATTAAAGCCAAAGAGACCGGCTTCGATTTTCAAACGCTCCCCGGTGTTAGAGAACTGCCCGCGCTTTATACCAGCGGAATTCTGCAGCGCATCGCAAGACGCTCTGACAGCGAAACGATTAACACATTCAGTGCCAGGAGACTGGCAGATTTAGCGTTCTCGCTCTCGGAGCCGTTGATTTATTTGTGATTTATCTCCAAGGACAGAGACCAACGTCCACCCGCTCGCCGCCCACATTTCTTCCAAGTTTGTTTCAATCTTTCAAACATTAAACAGGATTTTTTTTTTGTCAAACTGCAGATTTTAGAAATGCAATGTCCCTTATCCAGTGTATATGGTTTGCTAAAGTCGTCCACCCAAAGTCCTAGGGGCATTTATCTAAATCAAAATGAAAATCAATTTTCTGTGAGTCTTGCTTCATTTTATCATCAGAGGTAACATAAGATTTAATTGAAAGGTGCAAGTGGCCATACTGGTCCCAGAAAGGGGCATACAACTTACTAAGTATCGTACTTATAGATTTGGAGTCTCACTGATAAGAATTAGCACTTTTACATTAAAATGGGTTTCTTTCTTTTTTTTTACCCAGAACCCCCACATCTCACTGATTTCTGTCTGTGTGACGTTTGTGCTGAGGAGAAGAAAGCTTCACATTTTAGGAATGAAATGTCGACCTGCGATTAAATTATCCTTTGCATAAAGACTGAGAGCTGCCTTTTTTTCCTCCTCAGCATACCACGTGGAACCCAGGTCCTGTGGCCAACCGTGGCAGTATACTAATATATGGAGTTGTCCCATTTATTAAAAGGTGGACCAACCTCCTTTATAAACTGCTCCTTGAAGATCTTAATAAGGATATGAAAATGAGTGCACACGGTGAGTGTATTTCACGTGGATTCACTTTGACGGACACCCCTAGGTTGTCAGCTGATAATAAAAAAGCTTGGACACACTGGTCTGGGATAAGGAAGAAAAAGCAACACGTTCATAGATTTCGATTTAGGAACATATTCACTAAGCAATGTTGTTCCATTTGACACCGTAGCCCAGGGGCGGCCAACTCCAGTCCTCAAGGGCCTGGTTTTAAGGATATTCTTGCTTCAGCAAAGGTGGCTCAATCAATTGCTCAGTCAACGACTGCACCACTTGTGCTGAAGCAGGGATAGCCTTAAAAGTTGGCTGCTCTTGCGTTAGTCCGTTTACATGAATGGTCCATATTGGGCGATGCTGGGAGGGATTTTATGGAGTAGCACTGCTTAGAAAGTATGGCCCTTAATTCTTTCAGACGCCGCACCTTGAATGTCAGCATTGCACTGTGAAGCTGGGAGCAGGTTACAGGGGCGACATTGTGTGTATAAGTGCGCTTAATGCTTCCTTTACTCTGTGTGGTGAAGGAGTATTCATTGTTTAATGATATATTATTTTATATATAAAACAATATATGACTATACGGCCAACCAGTGCATTAAGGGAGGGGGAAAAGGCAGATAGGAAATAAACATCCTCCATACATATTAACTATATAAATTAAAAGCTGATAATTTTATCATCAGCACAAAAAGAAATATTGTGTCTGCAGCCTGCACTGCCTCCCCCCACGCCAAGTGATTGTAAAGAATCAGCCGCACGCTGCACACACACACACACAGCAATCATTTTATTCCCACGCTAAGAGCTGGTTTGTCTGCAGCCCTGGCGGGAGCCAATATTCATTATTGATTATGTGCATGGTTATACAGTAAAATGCTGCGTATGCAATTAGTGCCTCATGAAAAGTGGCCGAAGCTGCTATTTTAACGCCAAATACACTATCCATTTTAGGGGCTTATTTAATAAGGTACGATTCAAGGCGATGGGAGATTCTGTGTGCTGGGACCTAATTGTCACTATTGCACTTTGCTGATTATTTGGGCGACATCAGCAACGGAATCTGTAACCTTTTCACTGCCGGATGGGGCCTGAAATACATGTAACTCATGTACATGACCAATTATATGTACGTATGCAAACACGTACACACGCACACGCATACACACACACGTGCACACACACAGTGCATGTCACATTGCGTAAAATCATTTAATGACGCAGATTAAACCCTTGAGGTAATTTGCACTCACAAGGATAGAAAACAATCAATCTCACGACAGAAAAAAATATATATATATATACAGTATATACATATATACACACACATTAATATATACACCAAATAGTACATTTCTATAGCTTACTGCAACAGTATCACGCTATTCCTAGAGAAATTACAATTCAGAGTGATTATAGAGGGGATCACTCAGTAAATGTGCACGTCCTATTTCCTCTTCTGGGAGAACTCCAGGCAGAAAGGATCCCTGCCGCTCTCTCACAGCGCTGCTCTACAAGGGACCCCCTCTATAAGGCTGCATCCAGTCCTCAAGGGCCACTATCGGGTCAGGATTTCAGGATATCCCTGCTTCAGCACAGGTGGCTGAATCGGTGGCTCAGTCTTCAACTGCACCACCTGTGATCAAGCTGGGACATCATGAAAACCTGACCTGTTGCTGGCCCTTGAGGACTGGAGTTGCGCGCCCCTGGTCTATACGATACTGCAGGATATTGTTACCAGGGAACCGCGCGCATGGGAGGCGTGCGCTGAAACAGGCAGATATTAAACCTCCAAAGTCTGACGTTTACCGTTTATGGAGCAAACAGCAGCATTTAAAGGAGCAATTCGTGCACTTTTCTTTATTATTTATTATTTCTTTTAACATCGGGGTGAAGCAGGGGGTCTCTGGAGTGGAACCCCATTTATTTCAGCTCCGGGGACCCCCTGCTTCTCAAGATACAGACCTCCGAAGGCGGAGCCGGTATCTCGGCCAAGTTTAAGGCTCCCGCGTCACGCCGGCCGATAGGAAGCCGAACCGGATGATGTCACGGCTTCCTATTGGCCCGCAGGCCGCGGGAGCTTTGAAACTCCGCCTTCGCATGAACCCTGCTAGCCGAGCGCAGCGGCTACTGGCGGGCCCTACGGAGGTAAGTGTCTCCGGAAGCAGGGGGTCCCCATAGCTGAAATTAATGGGGAGTCCGCCTACTGTTAAAAAATAAAAGAAATTCGCCAAACAAAACCTCACGCCTGGATTCCTTCTTTAATAGAAACGCGCTGATTACTGTTAGTGAGACTTTGGCCTCGTTCAGGGTGCCAGCTGCAGGAGTTGGAGGGAGGGCGGGAGGACGGGAGGGCGGCAGTTTGCTGGGCGATCTGTGTTTATCCCCCAGCAGACTTTTCAGCGTTGAGGAGGGGGCGGGGTTACACACGGCAGGGTAAGTATCGAGGTTGCAGTCATGAAATCATTCTCAAGAATGATTTCATTGGCTGCCTTGGTCCCTGTGACGCTGCTGCAGCTCCAAAAAACTAAATTTTCGTTTATTGAAACTGTAGCCAGCTTCAACTCCTGGCTTCGGAGACAGGGCAGCTGCTACCCTGACAACCAGTATTCAAATTGAATACTTTGTTTCTCACGGCAGCCCGCACGGCAGCACACCCTCCCTCCGAAGCCAGCACCCTGAACGAGGCCTTTGTGTGACTGGCTCCAAATGTAAGGAGACTTGCAGGAAATCAGTGAGAGCTGACCTGTCTGATTATGTTATTAGTGTTTAATATACAAGATTATGAGTTCAATTCCTGTCTCAATTGCCGATGCCCTGTGCTCCCAGGCAAATCAATGGATCCCCCAGCACTATGTGTAATTAGGCAATAAGAACATTGATTTGTTTCGTCCTGTTAAGGAGGCTGCCGTGCACAGCGCGAGAACTGAACCGCTTGCATTCCACACCAGAGCTGGCTGCATGAATAACCGAAAAGTAATAGTGACACACTGTGCATTTCTTCCGAAAAGTAATAGTGACACACTCTGCATTTCTTCCGAAAAGTAATAGTGACACACTGTGCATTTCTTCCGAAAAGTAATAGTGACACACTGTGCATTTCTTCCGAAAAGTAATAGTGACACACTGTGCATTTCTTCCGAAAAGTAATAGTGACACACTGTGCATTTCTTCCGAAAAGTAATAGTGACACACTGTGCCGCTTATTGTGCATTTCTTCTTGCACTAAAAGTGAGATAAATGCAGATGGTTTATGTGCTACCCCTATAGCTGTAAAATCCACTATTCTTTATAATTGTATAACGATGTCGTTGGTTACCCGTTTTCTTATATTTTGCACCAATTTCCTGCCATCGTGCAGACAGGCCGCCCTTTGCTCTGCACACAGAATAAAGAAGGCAGTGACATGTTTGTTTGGAAGGAGATATACACTATATGACAAGCAGCAATTACCAGTATATGCTTTCATTTTAATTTAGTTTTTTAAGGTTTCATACAAACCCTTCAAATAGAAATACAAGCAGACAGCACGGAGCATTTTGTAACAGAAGTTGATGTGATTAGGAAGTTAATTCAAGTTAATGCAATGTAGCATTTCATGGAGATTGAGTGTTGTGAAAATACTGTGTTGAATGTTCCTGGGGAATCCAAAAGAGTTTGTGTCTGGGGACCTCAGAGCACAATTTACAACACAAAGTTTGTTGCCATTTTGTGTGCATTTAAAGAACTAAAGATGCTGTATTTTCACGTCGGGAGAATCAGTATAATGGCATTGGCAGCAGGGGCTCCATGACACTTAGTATTGGTAGCTATGTGCCTTCTCTCCAAGGATTTTATTGTTTATTGATTGCTTCATTTCAGACACACTTTCAGCCTCTAAAAATAACAGGCTTTCAATTTTTAAGACTGGGTGGCAATTTGGAACTAAGCATAATATATCGAGATTACCCCACAGAATTCCCAGCCCTGTGTTTCCATAGTGGCGCCTGTCAGCCCGTACACTGCACTCTTAGATAGGAAGGTAAGAACAAAGGAACAAGGACCAGACTGGCACGGGTCATGTACTCATTATTTCAAATGGAAAAACCAGAGCAGCAAAGACCATGTGGATATGAACATTCGATTTATCCATTGGGTTTGGTTAAGGACTCGTGTCAGATTGGCAAACAAGGCGTTGCAGCACACGTGAAGAGGCACGACATGGGGTCGTAGGCTCCTTAAGGGCTGTGAAGGCCTGATGGGCATGAGCTGAGTGGGAAGGCTTCTTGTCCCCTCCCATGTAGCGGAGGGGGGGGGGGGCGGAGAAGGTATAAAGAGGGGGTCCTCAGAGGGAGAGGCAGAGCTAACGGAATTTTTTCCCTTACATTACAGGAATACTGCTGTGGATCTGCACACTTTTTCCCAGACATGATGGAAGGCCTTGTTGACTACAGCAGCTCCCCGCTGTAAGAAGACGCCCCGAGCCTTGCCAGCCTCACCCACGAGGCTCAGGATCCTGATGCTTCACCCGAGGATCAGGTAAGTGTCCCTGCCCCGCGCAGATCCCAGTGCCGAGGTGCGGGTAGAAACCCCCCTGCCTCATCAATTAGCCCAGCCGGCTCACCCGCCAAGCGCAGGCGCCTCCTGGAAGCCCAGCACGCACCCGCTCCTACCCCTGCTGCCTCCTCTGGTCCCAGGATCTCCCCTGCTTCTCTCTTCTCCCGGCCGCCTCCCGGTCCGTGCCCCCACCAAGTCCTGCCGCCCGCTTCTAGCTCCCCCTGCGCAGGCCCGGTCCCACCAGCCTCCCCGCACAGATGACGTGTCTTCGGGGAGGGCCGCTCCTCCCTCGCTTCTGCACACCTCTCCGTCTCCAGCCCCCGCACCGCCAGCCTGCTCACCCCTCCGCTGGTGACAGCCGCGCACCGCCCAGGGCTCACGCCAGCTGGGTCCCACGCCGCCAGCCGGCTCACCCCACCGGTGCTGACAGCTGCACACCGCCGAGGGTGCACGCCAGACAGGTCCCGCGCCTCCAGCCCGTTCCCCCTCCAACCAAGGGTATGGCCAGGTACCACGTGCGCCGTCCAGAGCACTCACACGGCAAGCTCCCCGTTGCCATTATTCACCTCCCTCACACGAGCACCATGTCGGCAGGGGGGGGGGGGCGCTCTTCTCCCGCGCAGGCCGCACACTGGCTGTTCCCCCAGCACCCGCCTCCCGCCCAGGATTACTATGATCAGGCGGAAAGGGGGTTTCCCTGCCCAGGGTTATTAAAGGAACAGGAGGTCACAGGGAGGTCTGCACAGGAAGGCTTTCACCTCGGCCCGCCCCTGCAACAGCGCCACCATGAGGCCCCTGGCGGTACTGCAGGGCGACCGCAATCTCACCCCTCAGGGTGACCTTAATCTCACCCGTCACACTACAGGGGGGACTGTGAGCAGGGCTACAGTTGTGAATAACCAATGGATCATGTATCACCACACGCTATACCCAACCACCCCACCTACCAGCTGGCAGGGGCGCGGGCGGTCCGGTTTGTAACCGCCCCAGCCACCGAGTGGCCCGAGCCCCTCCCACCCATGGGTCACACCGTGTCGGGGCAGGCGTCCAATGATTTTACCAGGGGGGGGATTGAATGCGACCCAGCCCCTGGATCCGGCATGGGAGCCGCAGGCTGGGTCCTCCCAGTTTCCACAGGAAGCGGCAGCCAATGATTGGTCATCAGCCTGATATTCGGAGCAGGACCCCTACCCCCCATCACTGGCGCATGGCGAGGAGGACAGATGCCGTATCCCGTCGGCGCGCTCTAGTTCCAGGTCAGCGCAGGCCGCCGACCCGAGCGACGAGATACCTGGTAAGGAAATAAATTCTATTGCAAGCACTGATAGTGATTCGGCCAGTGACAGCGACATTTCTGTGTCTGAGAGCGCGGCAATTACACAAAACCCCGCTATATAAAGATACAGCTAGCGGTGATTTACCGGTCAGCTAAGGCTAAACCCGGCGGGGTAATGCGGGAGGCTGCGGCGGAGAGCAAGGCCCCAAAAATAAAAAGACGACAGCGTCGGCGCCAGCGCAGCGATGAAAGGGAAGGACACATACGCCTGCGTTATGACCTCTCTCCAGCCGGGTTACACCCAAAGTAAGAAAAGCAATAATAAAAGGAAAGTTCAGGGACATATTCGACCTTTCTACTGAGGGGTCACTGGTGAAGAAAAAAGCAAAGGCTGCAGGCGATGAGAGAGAGTGACGTGGGCACGTTAGACCTGTGGCATTTGCCGCTGGTGCTGCTCACCTAAATGCTGTCCAATTGGACCATGGAAAGGCGTCTGCTATCACGTTTCATCTCCCAGGGACATGTTTGGCGTTAAAGTTGAAGTTGCTGCGCATGCAGAGCAGCGCCAGCCTCCGCGGCAGCCGGATCACCGGGCTTGAAGTTCAGCGCTTGCAGAGCAGCGCCAGCCTCCGCGGCAGCCGGGTCACCGGGCTTGAAGTTGCTGCGCATGCAGAGCAGCGCCAGCCTCCGCGGCAGCCGGATCACCGGGCTTGATGTTGCTGCGCATGCAGAGCAGCGCCAGCCTCCGCGGCAGCCGGATCACCGGGCTTGAAGTTGCTGCGCATGCAGAGCAGCGCCAGCCTCCGCGGCAGCCGGATCACCGGGCTTGAAGTTGCTGCGCATGCAGAGCAGCGCCAGCCTCCGCGGCAGCCGGATCACCGGGCTTGAAGTTGCTGCTCATGCAGAGCAGCGCATGCAGAGCAGCGCCAGCCTCCGCGGCAGCCGGATCACCGGGCTTGAAGTTGCTGCGCATGCAGAGCAGCGCCAGCCTCCGTGGCAGCCGGATCACCGGGCTTGAAGTTGCCGAGAGGCTGTTCACTGCTCCCACCACCCCAAGGCTGTGGGACCAGAATGTTTTTTCTTTTTACAGATCGGTTAGCGATTTTATTTAATGATGTATTTTGGTGGCTACTGGTTTTAATTAATGTGTTGCCTAGTGGCTGTATGAATTAATTGTTGTGTTGGTTACTGCTTTTAGGTATTAAATGTATTTTTTGACTAGTGGTATGATTTATGTAATTGATTACATAGTGGTTTTAATTATTTTATTGAATGCCTAGTGGTTTTATTTCTTTAATTGATTGGCTAGTGGTTTTATTTAGTTAATTGCTTGGTTGGCTAGTGCTTTTAATTTTTGTTTCTGGGTGTTTAGGTGCTTGTTGTATCTGTTTTATTCTTGTGTATTTTTGACATTCATGCTTTTGTATTAGTGTGACCATTGACTGCGATAGTAGCGTATCATGCCCATATTATATGGGTATGATGTACTACTATGCCACTCAATGGTTCCCTGGAGGTAGGAATCCCGGGGTGCCCTGAGGGGCCTGCGGACACCCATGGGGACCACCTGGGGACCCCCACCGGCCTGTGGTATTAATCCTGTGTGTAAAAAAATAAATAATGGTTTTATGTGGGGGCACAGGGGGTGAGTTGTGTATTATTACTACATATTTTAATTAAAATGTTATTACTAGTGTAGATGAGCAGGGGGTCTCCGGAGCAGAACCTTGTTGATTTGAGTTCCGGGGACACCCTGCTTCCAGAGATACAGGCCCCGTTATAGGGTGCTGGTATCTCCTATGCATGTAAATGTCTCGCGTCACGTGACCGGGACATTTCAATGCATAGGAGATATCGGCACCCCATAACAGGGCCTGTATCTCGGGAGCAGGGGTACTCAGACTTGAAATTAATGCGGTTCTGCTCCGGAGACCCCCTGCTAATCTACACTAGTAGTAATAAAATTTTAACTAAAATATTTTTATTTCTAGCGAGATTTGCATAGAGAGAGAGGCAGCTCTCTCTCTCTCTCTCTCTGCAGCAGAATCAACTCGCTGGGTGAGCCCTTTTTCGTAATAGATAGCAACGCGGTCAAAAATGGCGATTTAAAAACCCTGGCGATTTTTTCTATCGGACTTTACTGCATGAGGCCCTTAGAGTCATCAGCAAAGATGGAGACTTTGCTCTTTATGCCAACCTCAAGGTCATTAATAAACAAGTTAAAAAGCAGGGGTCCCAGTACCGATCATTGAGGTACTCCACTCACGACTTTAGCCCAACCTGAAAAAGTTCCATTTATGACAACCCTGACTATTAAATCTTCAAGTAGTTTCCCAACTATTGAAGTCAGGCTTGCAGGTCTGTAATTCCCCGGTTGTGATCTAGCTCCCTTTTTAAATATAGGCACCACATCTATTTTACGCCAATCTTGTGGTACTGAGCCTGTGGAAATGGAGTCCTTGAATATTAAATGTAATGGTTTGGCTATTACTGAACTTAACTCCTTAAGGACACTTGGATGTATGCCATCGGGGCCAAGTGCCTTATTTAGTTTAATTTTATCAAGCCGCCTATGAACTTCTTCCTCAGTTAACCAATTGTTTGTTAATATAGAGGTTGCGGCTTCCTCCTGCGGCACTACTACTATCTCCAATAATTTGCCTGCCCATCTCACACTGAAAGGGTCCTATATTTTGTTTTTTAATCTTGTTGTTATTAAAGGTACTTAAAGAACTTTTCCTCCCCTACCTGTTTATTTAGCCACATTGGTTTAGACTTGTTTCTTTTACATTTATTACCCAAGGCTATACACTGATAAGTGTGCTTTTCTAACAATATTTTAAAGACTGCCCATTTATCTTCCACATTTTTCCTTGCAAAAACATCATCCCAATTTATTCCTTGTAGATTAGTCCTCAAGGTATTTAAATCTGCCTTTCTAGAGTTTAAAGTCTTTGTTGAACCCAAGTAAGCTGTTTTTTGATCATTTATTTCAAATGAGACCATGTTATGATCACTGTTACTCAAATGTTTCCAGATTTGAATATTTGTTATTACTTCTACATTGTTTGATATTACCAAATCCAGAACTGCCCCTCTCCTGGTTGGTTCCTCAATAATTTGGGTTGTGTAATTGTCTTTAAATACCCCTCAAAACCTGTTTCCTTTTGTTGTAATGCTAATCTCATTGCCCCAGTCTATGTTTGAATAATTAAAATTACCCATAATGACAACATGACCTAGTTTTCCATAGGGATAAGTACTAACAAGTGACACCCAGATTCAGGAAGCAGCTATAATGCAGTGGGTTATATTATTTGGTTATTATTTATTTATTTATTTATAAAATATTTTGCCAGGAAGTAATACATTGAGAGTTACCTCTCGTTTTCAAGTATGTCCTGCTTAAAAAAAACAAAATTATGGATGCTTTAATGTGTTTAGCAATACTCATCACTGCTGTATATTGCAACATGTTGTATATCAACTGAGTCCCAGACGTGAAAAGCAGATTCATATGGTTATAATAATTTAAACTAATACTTTTTGAACCTAAAAGTTCCAAGTTCAAATGATAATGATTCCCTTTGCTCACCCTCTGTGGAGATTTAAGAAATACATTAACACAGGAAAAAAATAACTTTTTAAAAAAAATAAAAGTTGCACTCTTCTCATCCCTCTAAATTTGCCAAAATGTACATAGATGTAAAGCAACAATGTCACATATTGTGTAAACCCTTAATCCATTATTGGAGGCTTATCAATAATGCTGTGAAAAGGTATAGAAGTGAAGCATTAAAACAATTCTTCAACCAGACACAATGAAACACAAAACAGAGAGAAACAGCAGAGATACAAGATCGAAATTTTAGCTGTAGATAACAAAATTGGCAGCCTGAGACAGACACATATTCCTTGTCTGTTATCAATTCTACAAAAGGCATAATAAGGGAAAATAACTAGAAGCAAATCATAGAGTCCCGCTCTAATTTCTATCATTGGTTTAAGTTGATTATCACTTTTCAAATAGATGTACAAGATGTATCCTAGTTATTAGGGATGTATAAACGGTTCATGCGCGTTCGCACACAGGCTGAAATCCGTAGGCCGGTAACATTACTGACGTTTACGCCACTACGGTCCTGGGACCTATTTTTTTTTATTTGTGAAAATGTTGCTAAAATGGCAAACACTTTCAATCTTCGCTGAATTTTGAGGGGAAATGCAATAGAAATACAAGATAGGTTTTGTGCACTTTTCCCCACAAATTTTTTTAAAATGACGTAACGCTTGTGGACCAAAGTCCCTAAAATGCAATCACCTCCCCCCCCCCTGCGTTCCTCCCCCCCTGCGTTCCTGATACGATGGATGGTCACTTCTTGGCAATCTAAGTTGGGATGCTGAAACTCAATGGACCAAGAATCGAAGATGACGGTCGACCTTAGTAATTGCCATTGTGGACAAGAGGAAGAGTAAAAAGGGATATAGGCCCATATCTACTAAGCAATGCTAGGCCACAGATACTTGTTAATGCACTGGAAGGTGCCTTGTGGAATATCACCGTTTAGTCAGTATATATGGGTCATGGTATGTTCCCCCTGTTCAATCCACTGAACAGACAGATAAAGTAAGACCCTCTCAGATGCTCGAAAGACTAAACAATCTGTTGCACTTTATAGATTTTAAGAGAGTTCATCACAGATGGCTGCACAATGTCTACAACCTTTCAAAGGCCCTCCCGGTTTTAAACCCAACAGCAAAAATTCCAGCACAACCTTCACATGTGATAAGATGTATGCAGATGACACAATCCTATATGCACACAGCCATAGCCTCTCTGACCTTCAACACATACTTCAGACTGACTTTTTGAGACTCGAAAACTGTATATCACAAAACAAACTGTTTTTAAACACTGACAAGACTGTAACAATGGTATTTGGGACCAAGACTACATTTTTAAAGCTTCCAGCGACTGAGCTCCTGATTAGAACCAAAGCTAACACCACCCTAACCCCTGTCACTAGTTTTAAATACCTGGGCTTATGGTTTGACTCCCACTTAACATTCGGAATGCACATTGATACCCTGACAACCAAGACCATTGTAACCATGTATTATATGTTTTACTCTGTGCCCAGGACATACTTGAAAACGAGAGGTAACTCTCAATGTATTACTCCCTGGTAAAATATTTTATAAATAAATAAATAAGACCTATGCCAAACTAGGGGTACTTTACAGGAACAAATCCTCCCTAAGTCTCCTGGTCAGAAAGCGTATCGCACAGCAGATGCTAATGCCAATTATTGACTATGGAGACATAGTATATGGCTCGGCACCTCAAACCCACCTTAGCAAACTTGACACCCTCTACAATTCAATTTGTCGTTTTGTTCTCCAATGCAACTACAACACACATCACTGCGAAATGCTCAAAGAACTAGATTGGTCATCACTCGAGTCTAGGCGCAAAGTTCACCTTTTCTGTCTTGCCTTTAAATTCTTCATGGGCAAGCTACCCAGCTATCTGAACAAGCTCCTCACCCCTACCACATGCAGCACCTATCACCTGAGATCAGACTCCAAA
The DNA here is from genome assembly GCA_036426205.1 of Ascaphus truei. Classification (NCBI taxonomy): domain Eukaryota; kingdom Metazoa; phylum Chordata; class Amphibia; order Anura; family Ascaphidae; genus Ascaphus; species Ascaphus truei. The sequence continues at coordinate 16,629,267 of CM071583.1, forward strand.
AGACTGTTCATGGTCCCAAGGCTCAACAAAGTATCCGGACGTTCCTCCTTCTCTTACCGTGCACCCCAAAACTGGAACAACCTACCAGAGACTCTCACATCCACCACCAGTTTAAGTTCTTTCAAATCTAAGGCTGTCTCACACTTTAATCTGGTCGGTAACTGTTACATACGCCCATAATATATATTTTCTTTAACTGTGCATGCAATGTCTTGTATATAATGTATACCCTGTTCATTTATGTAACTGTATTTGTAACCATGTATTATTTGTCTTAACTCTGTGCCCAGGACATACTTGAAAACGAGAGGTAACTCTCAATGTATTACTTCCTGGTAAAATATTTTATAAATAAATAAACCCAGATTTCCCCATCTGATTAACCTATTCATGGCAAGAGTGTTCAGCGATGTTTCAGCAATGAAAGAGTTAAATCTCTGAATAAAGCGCCGGCTTTAACTAGCAACTCAACTGCCATTGCCAAACCGCTTGCCTCCCGTAACCGTGCGGCTACAGCCCCGGTGACTGTGTGCACGCGCACCTCGGAGCGCCTGGCGTGCACCAGTTTCAGCCGCGATCTGTGGTCTAGGGGTTGCGATGGGACGTGCGTCTTGGCAAGAGCAGGGGGAGCAAAGACAAGAGTTAGGAACGGCCCCTGGGGAGGTATGGCAGGGGCGTGGCCATGACATCACGTGGCTGGTTCGCCCTCATTGGTTGAAACACCGTCTTGACATGGTCATCGCTCGGCCACCGCACCAAAAATCTTGTCTTTTGGGAACGGTGGTCGCGCATCGCGCTTTCTGCAGGCGCGCGCAGGTAGTGACTGGGGCCTGCCCCATAGAGGGCCGTATCTTGTTCGCGCCACGCAGGCCCTAGCGTGCACAGCCGCAAGCAATGGGGAAGACGTCTAAGACCTGGAAAACTGCCAGAGTTGTCCCAATCTTAAAAAGTGGGGACAAAAGCACTGTCTCCATCTGGAGACCAATCTCTCTTCTCCCAATACTATCCAAAGTCATGGGAAAATGTGTCCACTCCCAATTAAGCGATTACTATTCCAAGACAAATTTACATAGCCAACTAATCTGGCTTTCACCCCAAACACTCCACAGTAACTACCCTCCTAAAACATTGCAATTAGATCCAGTGTGGAATGGAACTGGTAGTGAATCACTAAAGAGCAATATTGGGAAACAAATAGGGTGCCCCCGCTTCCGCTTAGAGTAGGTTGGGGGCGGTGCTCATGGATAAGTAATGGAACTGGAACAACTTATTGGTGCAATATTCCTAGATTTTGGAAAGGCTTTTGACACTGTTGATCATGTTATCTTGTTAAACGAGCTTCAGTGCTCTGGAATAGGGAAGCATGCTTTAAACTGGTTTCACTCCTAGCTATCGGGTAGATCCCAATATCTATCTTGGGCTCTAATTCCAACTCCTTGCATTTCACCTGCGGTGTCCCGCAAGGCTCTGTTCTGGGGCCCCTACTCTTTTCAGTCTTCATTAATGGTATACCTAAAGCATGAACGGGAGCTTCAAAACACGAGTGCGGATGACACAATAGTATATGCACAGAGCCCTAACCTCTCTGACCTTGGACACGTACTTCAATCTGATTTTGCAAGATTCGAAAACTGGATTTCTCAAAACAAAGTTTTTAAGCATTGACAAAACTGTAACGATGATATTTGGAACTAAGGCTACATTTCTAAAGCTACTAACGACAGAGCTATAGATCAGAATCAACTCTAGAAACCACTTTAGCCCCTGTTTTAAATATCTGAGCATATCGTTTGACTCCCATTTAACATCTGTGTTGCACATTGATATTCATCCAAAACTTATGTCGAACTGGGTGTACTTTATAGGAACAAATCCTCCCTAAACCCCCTGGTCAGAAAGCGCATCGCACAGCAGATGTTAATGCCAATTATAGACTATGGGGACATAGTATATGATACATCACCCCAAACTCACCTTGGCAAACTAAACACCCTCTACAACTCAATATTCCGCTTTGTCCCCCAATATTACTACATCACTGAGAAATGCACCAAGAACTAGATTGGTCATCACTTGAGTTGAGTCTAGGCGCCAGGTATATTTTTCCTGTCTGGCCTTCCAATACTTTCTGGGCAAGCTACCCGCCTATCTGAACAAGCTCCTCACCCCTTCCACACGCAGCACTTATCATCTGAGATCTGACTCCGAAACACTGTTCACGGTCCCAAGGTTCAGCAAAGTATCCGGCCGCTCCTCCTTCCGTTACCGTGCACCCCAAAACTGGCACAAGCTACCGGAGACTCTCAGAACCGCTACCAGACTAAACTCTTTCAAGACTTCAGCTGTCTCACATTTTAATCTGGTCTGTAAGTGTTACATATACCCCCATAACATATATTATCTCTGTTTATGAAATGTTTTTAAATATAATGTATAACCCTGTTCATTTAATGTAACCTTGTATTGTCACCATAACTCTATGCCCAGGACATACGTGAGAGCGAGAGGTAACTCTCACTGTATTACTTCCTGGTAAAACATTTGATAAATAAATAAATAAATAAAACTCACTTTATCCCAGATCCACAAAAGGGTGTTAAGCTTTAGCACGTTCTTACACCGGTGCATATGAAGCTAAAGCTTAGAACCCTTTTGAGGATCGGGGCCCTTCTGTTTTCCAAAATCATCTTGAACTTGGGGGCAATTCCGCCCTGCTGTTCTTACATAATACCCCCCCCCCCCCCCCAGAGATAGCAGGAAATGCTTAGCTCATCCCCACTGCTGTATGATATTGATCCGGACACGTGTTCTGACAGTACCAGGCAAGGGAACACCTCACCCCATCCATTTTAGGGTGGGACCCGTTATCAGAGAGGGCAGGGCTACACTTATAGGCAGTAAAACAAAGGCAATCAAAGCAGTGACTGATAGAGTTAGCATGAAAAATCCATTAGTGACCCAATGCCACCTCTGTTACACCGACATTCTTACATACTAAGGCATTTAAAGACAGAAAGGAAATACACAAGGAGAGTGATAAGATTATGGCTTAACCCCCTGTATGCCACTGATGACTACAGAGTCACAGAGTTAATAAAGAAGAATTGGGCGACATGTATGAGGTTGTTCCCTTATAACAGGGCACAGTTCTATATAGGACTGGACTGCAAGGAATACTTGAAATTGCCATGGCTATACCCCCAGAAATAACTCCGCTCCAATGACTGCTAAGGAATGTGGCATACCCTTACCCTCTCAGCACTGGGGAACCAGGAACACTCCAGCTGTGTGACACAGGCAGTGATGCTGTGCAATATCTGGGTTCCTTTGCATGCAGTAGGTTGCTTTTGCATTGAGAGACATCAGACAGGGTATGAGGACAGATCTGCATTACAAGCACTGTTTTCCGGCACACATTGTGTTGTATTATCTTGTATTATTGTCTCAGACAGCAATGTGTTGGCATTAGAAGCATCTCATTAAAAGCTTGTTGTTTTGCTTTGCATGCCACAGATTGCTTTACCTGCTGGACATCTCTTTGCTAATGGAAGGGTTCCTTCTCACTTTATATACCATTTCATGGAAAGCATTGTTTTGCTCATCACGTGTATTACTTTCGGGCACAAATATGATTGTGTGACATGGCATTGGGGTCAATGCACGTTAACCCCTACAGCGCCAGGGGGTTCTGCAACCCATTGTCACTTCACCTGAAGGGGTTAAGCATTGGCAATGGGTTGCAGGACCCACTGGCGATGTAGGGGTTAAGGTAGAATGGCATTGTCCCCTTGCAATGCTAAAGCAGGGTAAGAGTTAACCAAGCAGGGATCTGAACTAAAAAGACAAAGAAACTCTCAGCAGACAGAGCCCCTGTGATCCCCCTCCCAGCTGTTCCATGAGAGACCCCCTGTGATCCCCCTCTCTGTGATCACCCCCCCCCCCCAGCTGTTCCAGCGGAGACCCCCCTGTGACCCCTACCCCAGCTGTTCCAGGGGAGACCCTCTGTGATCACACACACACACACACACACACACACTCTCTCTCTCTCTAATGGTAGTAAAGTATAAGTGTACTACAATAAATAAACTGTTATATATATATATATAAAAAAAAAAAAATGTGTCCCGGTTTTTCATTTTCAAAATCTGGTCACCCTATCCCTACTGTACCTCAGCCCTGCGGGTCCCCCCTCCTGATTTGAGACGAGCCCCGTCACACAGTGATCATAGCATGGTCTCATTTGAAATAAATTATGAAAAACAGATTACTTGGGTTCACCAAAGACCTTAAACTTTAGAAAGGCAGATTTTAATACATTGAAGACTAATCTACAAGGAATACATTGGGATGATGTTTGAGGAGGTAAGTAGGAATTTAGACCAGGGTGATGCAGTTGATGTGGTCTACTTAGGTTCTGCAAAGGCTTTTGATACTGTTCCACACAAGAGACTAGTGTACAAAATAAAGCAAATTGGACTCTGTAAAAATATTTGCACCTGGATTGAAAACTGGGTCAAGGACAGACAACAGAGAGGTATTATAAATGGAACTTTTTGAGGTTGGGCTGAAGTTGGGAGTGGAGTACCTCAGGGATCGGTACTGGGACCCTGCTTGTTTATTAATGATAAAGGAATGGAAATGCGCTTGTGCTTTCAAGTTGTTGATGGTAGAATAGAAACAATTATCCTCCTTGCAGCTACTGCGCGCTGGGACCAGCTGTGTATCGTCAATGATTCTGCACTTTGGGATTGCGTCTCTAGCGAGTGATTTTTGACATGCAGGAGCCTGGCTTATCTCCAATAGGCTCCGTCAGGTAATGCGGCAGGCACTGAACCAAATCAGCTGTGCAAAGAGCACTACGCGTTTCACACAATACAGTGCTTCATCAGACCCCCTAAATTAATAAAGGGGATGGATAATCTGAAAGGCTAACTAAATTAGATTTATTTACATTAGAAAAGAGGCGGATATGATAACTATATACAAATATAATCGGGGACAGTACAAGGAGCTTTCAAAAGAACTATTCATCCCACGGGCAGTACAAACAACACGGGGTCATCCCTTAAGGTTGGAGGAAAGGAGAATTCACCAGCAACAAAGGAAAGGGTTCTGTACAGTAAGGGCAGTTACAATGTGGGATTCATTACAATGGAGACTTGTGATGGCAGATACAATATATATATATATATATAATATATATTATATATATATTATATATATATATATCTATATATATATATCTATATATATATTAGATATTATATATATATATATATATATATATATATATAGGTATAGGGATATAGCAAATAAGTAAACATGGGAAGGATGTTTGTCCAGTGAGTAATCTGATTGCCAATTCTTGGAGTCAGGAAGGAATTTATTTTTTCCCTTATGAGATATCATTAGATGATATAACACTGGGGTTTTGTGTTTGCCTTCCTCTGGATAAATATACTGTAAGTAGGGATATAGGATAAAGTATCTGTTGTCTAAATTTAGCATAGGTTGAACTTGATGGACGCATGTCTTTTTTCCACCTCATATACTATGTAACTATATAACTATGTAACTATGTAACTATGTAACTACACATGTTATATCTTCACACTTAATACAGAAGGTGAGAGCGCTTTGAAAAGTTGCCACCATCCCTAGATGCAGAGAAAGGAAAACCTATTTTCCGCAGAACAAGCTGTCATTATTTCATAATAGTGTTGATATATAATGTGAGTTGATATATCTGTTCTTTCGGATAAAGACAGATTCCCTTGTGATTTCACAATACTGTCCAACTTCCCAAAAATGCCCCCAATTCATCTACTTGGAGGTGTCATTCTCAGCAGCACAACGTGTTACCTGCCAACGATGCCAATTTATAGATAATTGAAAAAGAGCGCAGAACAGCATGAATCTTAACTGCCAGCAGCACACACATCCTCTCTGCCACCCTATAGGGTGGTACCAACTCTGCAACATCCTCACTGCCGCTCTGCAACGTCTCACTGCCGCTCTACAACGTCTCACTGCCGCTCTGCAACGTCTCACTGCCGCTCTGCAACGTCTCACTGCCGCTCTGCAACGTCTCACTGCCGATCTGCAACGTCTCACTGCCGCTCTGCAACGTGTGTGTGTGTACTGTAGATGTATAAATGGGTGTTGTATTGTATATATATATAATATATATTATATATATATATATATATATAAAACCAAAACGTAAAAGAAAAAAGAAGTTCCCAAAGGAGCACTCGGGATAACCAAAAAATTGCAATTTATTAAACACATACAGTATATAAAAAAACAACCCCAGTATTCTCAACGGACAGGGATGATAGCTGTGCAGAATATATAGCAATCTCAAATGCAGAGACCACAGGTGACACAGAGAGCAGAGGCTCACTGTGTGATCACGGCCGGCCGGCCGGTCATAAAAAGTGGAGCAGGTGAGTACCCATATATAAAGACGTGGCAGCGTGAGGATTAGTACGTGGGTGGCCACACAAGAAGCCAATCTCACTAAACAGTGAGTGACATACCACAATGCACATGCTTCTCAAAATGACCTTTTAAAGCAGAAACACACATATAAGGATAAATAAACTGCATAAGACATCCGTTATTAATAAATGTCAGTCATAATGTCATGCGTAGTCGTAGAGTCAGCGTAGGCTGTGTGAATAGTGATAGTATGCGCTATAGACAGACTGCAGCCATGAAGAAGATAGAACGATATACTAAATCCACAGAAAATGCTGATCCAGAGGACAGAAGCCCAGAGTACATGACCCCCCCAACCCCCGCTAACCAATACCCACGTGTAACAGACAAGTAACGACAGACTCGGTTTGGAGGTATAATAGAGTAACCGCTAGTCCCTGCCAGAGGGTTAAGTTAAGTGAAGGGGGTCAGCCAGGCCTTGGCCTGCTGCCCCCGTAGCTGTCCGAGTCCCCGTGAGCCGGCCCTTGTCGCGAGTGGGTTCCCGGGAGTCACGTTCAGTTGACCCCGCCCACTTATGACTACCGCCGGGCTTTATCAGCCCCGAGCCCCGTCTGGCAAGGACAAGCGCTTACCCCCCAAACTGCCTCCACCAACGGGTCTATTTAACCCCCTTAAACTAGGCATGTGCCGCCAAACCCGCTAGGACCCTCTCCAACCCTTCCTGCAACTCGTTGATCAAATCCGCCCCAATCTCTGATAAATGTACGCTGTCAGCCCTAAATAGGCCGACTATTTTACAATTTAAATCAGAGTGGCTGATCCGCCACCCCCGCACTGCGTCACAAAGTTTTCCACCATTTTTGTTCAACTTTACGCGTGCTCGGTCGACTGCGCCCGGGGCACGCGTGTCCCTCCATACTGTCCTGCAGACGATCTGAATTCACGGCCAAAGGGCGAGGATGCGAGCCAGGTCCTGCTTTATTGCATCGACCAGCTCGAAGTAGCGTCGCACGGCCAGGTCGTGGCCCCCGGTGTGAAGGATAAGGATCCGTGGTGCTCTTCTATCTCTGGCCATCACCATTAGCCGTGGGAGCAATTGCCTCCACCGCAGCTCCCTACCTGCCCACCGTAACACCTTCGCATGCTCCGTACGTAACCCGAGGTTTCTCCTGTATGGGCGTTTGAGGTCTCGCGTCTCTGCCCAGTGTATGAGTGAGTCCCCGATGAGCCACGCGTCTGCGGAAGCCGCGCAGGTATAAGGGTGGTGGAGGTTTATTCCAACCAGAGCTATTCCCCTGTTAACGTGGGCCCGATGTAAGACCGGTATATACAGATTTCCAACGTCCTATCTTCTGAATCGCAGCTACTGACAGCCCTGCGCGTGATGCTTCCGTTGCGGCCCCGATCCGAAACGAATGTGTCCCGTACTGTGACTCGTCTAGACCCTGGTGCTGAAGGCACATGAGGAGAACGCGCAGGTACTGAAACCTAGACAACGGTAGCCCATCCGCGAGTAGTACTAGTGGACCTCGCCCGCCTGGTCTGCATGCCGTGTATTCCTTAAACGCGTTGACTGGGCAAAATACGGCCCCTGCCAGACCTTGCAATGAAATCCAAGCTCCCTTCCCCCGCTGGTCCGGTTTTGACCTTTGAATATGCAGCCTAACAGACCCCTCCCCTACAATTACGTCCTTGAGCTGCAAACCCCCCTCTCCTCTACGCGATGCGCAGACTACAGTAGCTCCCCGGCAAGCATATCAGGGCTGAAGGAGGCTCAGCGAGTAACGGCACGAGAACCTGGTTCAAATCCCGGTGTCAGCTCCTCGTGACATTGAGCAAGTTACTTTATATCCCTGTGCCTCAGGCACCAAAAAACATCTACAGGCAGGGACTTGTGTCTTTAGAAATTCTATATACAGTGCCGCACGAAAAAATATTAATTATTATTATATCACCTGACGTGAAAAGCGGGACAGTACTTTCAGAGAGGGACTCCGGAAACAGCCTTTGCTGTCGGCATTGCTACTTCTACATAGCACATTTGTGCCTGGTTGATAGAATCGGTGGCAATTAATTAGCCTTATTAACATACTTAATACTTAACACGCCACACCTAGAATTACGCATGTATTTTATTCAGATAGACACAGCTGCTTAACAAAGCGTATGAGTAGCACCGTGGCTGATACTATACATGATACATAAAGCTTGGCCCCTGCAGACGTACTTAGCAGAACGCCCTCCTACTGTCTCTGTACGTTCTCCCTCCCTACCAATTAGATTGTAAGCTCTTCGGACGAGTGACTCCTTTTCCTAAATTTTATTTTTATGTCTGAAGCACTTATTCCCTTTATGTGTTATTTGTATTATTTGTTATTTATATGATTGTCACGTGTATTACTGCTGTGAAGCGCTATGTACATTAATGGCGCTATATAAATAAAGGCATACAGTACATACATACAGTACATACATACATACATACAGATAGGCAAAGTGCACAAAACACAGATGTCACCCTTCAAGGATGGAACTTAAATTCAGGGTCTTATGATACAAGTTTACATGTCGGAGTTTATATTTGCGGCACTCCCCGGTTAAGCTGCTATTCTGACTCACTGCCGCAAAGAATTTATAAGCTCCTGGTGGTATCTGAGGTTAAGTGACTTGTACTAGGATTTGAACTGGTTTCTTCTACTTGCGGATAGCTCCATTATCATTAGGCCCAACCGGCAATCATAATAACAACCATGATGTTTGTAATTAGATTTAGGGGTAAGGGATGGGGTACTTTAATTTGTGTTTCGGTTCTAAAGAAAATAGTGTTTTGGTTTTGCCATAACTCGATTTTTTGGGTTTGGGATTTTTACCGAATTATGGGGAAAGAACTTGAAATAAGTAGGAAAATGTTAAAATAGCATGATCAATCCCGAGAAATGCTTAACATAAGTATACAATTATCAAAACAATTAGGGGTTAAGCTAAAATGAATTAAAACACTTAAAATAATTTAAAAGGATATAGCGAGAAACACCTAGAGATGGGCCTGGCATTCTGGTGTTGTTCCTTGCTTGCTTTACTGAATAACACAATCTGCATGGGAAACACATGAATCATTTTATTTACCCATACATCATGGGGTTAATATTGTATGCGGATACTTTGTACCACTACACAATGCAGCATATTCATTTTCCATTCTCAAACCCATTTATTACAGAGATGCAGAACTTTTGCTCAAAGTTGAGATCCAGGCCCAATTTGCACTTTTCCAGACAGGAAAAGAATTCTGATCCGGTCAGAGTTCACAAGCGGTTCCCCGTACATCCAGTCCCTGTCCATCGCAATGTCTCTTAATATGCTCATTCGCCAAATTCTCTCACAGCGCTGGATCTGCGTCATAAACAGAACGCAGACATGTTTCGCTCACTGGCGATATCTCGCTGAATGCGAAGACGATATTTTGAGACATTATCAGCCCTTTCAGGCTTTGCAAAACGTTTCGCAAACAACCAAAATTAGGGGGGGGGGATGCAAAAAATTGGCCCATTTCTAAACCATTACTGCAAGTTTTTCCTGCTGTTTAGTGGTTAAAAGAATTTCTAAATGATGGCTTTGTGCTGAAATAAGACAACTGACAAGAACAGGAAAAGAGTGAACAACAGAGGAGGAAATACACAGGTCCAAAAAGAAAATGTCCCTGCAGGGAAAATGCGCTATAATAACACTCACTCCGGTGTTAGAAGAAGCCTGTTCTGCATTGTACCCTGTGTCCCTTCTGAGAGAGGAAAACAACAGCAGATGTCTATAGAAAGAAAAATTATTAAAGTGCTATGTATGGTGGACAAAGGACAATTATGATGGAGTATTGTATTTCATCCATCAAAATGTTCTCAAGGAAACAAATACAAGAAAAGCAAGACCACACTCATGCACTTTTCAGACTGAAATTGTCCGCACAAAATGCAGATTATCATATGATGCAGGCGCTCCAGTAAAGTACTGTATAAAAGCCTCATCTCTCTGCATTTAGGGACTTTAGGAGATGGCCTATGGCTGTTGGCATAGTGTTTTTGTGACGGATAGTACATCCTTTTAGGCAGTAAGCTCTTCTTACAAGAGCAGACAGAAATGACTACACAAATAGCATGGCTATTGTCTACTGTTTCCTACTAGCACTTATCTGTCATGGAAACTCACATACTTGTATATCAAAGTAATGCAAGATTACTGAACACCAGTCATTTTCCTTTGCACTTTCTGTGTATTTTATCTCTATATGATGGTGGCAGCTTTGTGAGGCCGCGATTATAGAGGCGACGTGCGCACGTGCGACAGAGCGCGTGACGACACACGCGCCTACCACTCGCACGAAACCTGCGCTGAGTGCTAGGTGACAGGGAGGCGTGGCGGAAGCGTGGCAGCACGTGAACGGTTCGCCCTCATTGGCTGAACCACGCACATGACCCGCCCGTCGCGCAGCAAAGACAAAATTATTTGTCTGGCTGAGAATCGCGCGCTCTATGGCCTGCCTCATAGAGGTACAGCCTTTTGTTCGCGACGCGCGACGCCATTATAATCGCAGCCTTATCCTATCAAAGCAAGAGGGGGTGAATGTAATGGCAGGCTGGTACAATGGTACGCGGCACTCGTAGTCCAGAAATCTTTTTCTTTCTTCAAAATCTACTTTTCTATTTTCTCATTGTTCTTTTTGTCGATTTTTCAACATTGCCGGTAACCTTGCTGGTGACATTGCCGGTAACATTGCCGGTAACATCGCCGGTAACATCGCCGGTAACATTGCCGGTAACTTCGCCGGTAACATCGCCGGTAACATCGCCGGTAACATTGACAGATTTCAACACCTTTACAATTTTTCATATTTAAATTATGCTTGAAAGTAACGAGGTACAAATCAGATACTTAAGCTTAACACACATACAAAAATACACAACTTTCAACTGAAATAGCTACTAATCGCATATTAAATGATAAACTCACAGAATGTACAAATCTAAATTCGAGTGTACGACTTATTGCAGAAGTTAGGTTCGGATATACTCTCCTCCTATCTTGATAACCCACCTGTTTCCTTTCTTGTCCCTACTTGTGCGTTATCTATGACCCTGTGCAATCTGCCGGGAGACATTACATGATGTGTGCACGAAAGCCTGATATATTTGGTCTTTTTCGCTCCGTGGTAGGGAGCCAATAAAGGGTCCCCATTTGTGTTCTTTGTTGCTGTTTCGATTTTCTCTGCAGTCATTAGCTGTATGAGATATGTTTTAACCGTCTCCAAGTTTAGAGGCTTCCTTTTCACCTATGGAACCATTATATCCTTTCTAGCTGCCAGGGGGATCATTTCCACAATCTTTGTAGGACTTATGACAATTTTTTCTCAGTGGCTTCCACGTATCTTTTATCAGTGGATTCCCTCTCATTTCTAAAGGCATATTTCCCCAAGTTGTATGTAGGATTTCTTTCCGGGTCATTGGGACCCCATTTGTTCCTCAAGTTTCGTACAAGAATATACTTCTTTATCCATCAGCCAGTCTCCCATATGCCTAGCTATGCGTGCCAAATTGTACGTTCTAATGTCGGGTAAATTCACTCCACCAAGCTGCTTTGGGAGAAATCATTGTGACATTGCAATTCTATGTCTGCCTTTGTCCCATATAAATGTATTTATTGCACCATTAATCAATTTATATATGTATGCCGAACTAGGACAGGCAGCGTCTGCAGTGGGTATATAACCCTAGCGAAGCTGATCATCTTAAGTAGTTCGCATCTGCCCACCAAGTTCAGCTGGACGCTTTGCCGGCCTTTAAGCTCTTTAGTCACTTTGGTTAAGATTGATTTTAAATTGATTGCATGCAAGTTATCTATATTGACCGCCAAGTATTTGATTGGCTGTCTTATTATTTTAAAGGGGAGGTCTTCCTCCCACCTAACATTATTTGTGCCAGGCAACACGAGAATCTCTGTTTTGGACGTATTAACTTTAAACCCCATACATTTTCCTTCTTGTTTCAGCGTCTCGTTAATAATTTTTAACCGCTGTTTGATTTCTCCATTTTCATCCTGATCACAAACATCCTTGTTGGATTCAGCCGTTAATTAACTATTTATATTTAACAGAAATATTTATGTGTACTGTATACATACATACATATATATATTCTTACAAATGGTCATTTGCTTTGATGTAGAATGCGCCGTTTGCTTTGCGCCTCTTAAACCCGCGCACAATAATTACTTCTTTCCCCGCAGGTTCATCCACTTGGGCTTCTAATGCCATGTTTAACCATTGCAGTTACCCATTTGTGGGAGGGTTTTACAATCTGCACAGGTTATAACCAGGGCAACTTTACTCATTGGTGGAAAAACACTTTTCGGAAATTGTTTATAAGCAGAGAAATTAAGGCAACGTGACTACTTTTACCCCTTTTCCACCTTAATACATAAACCCCCCATTTTTTGGACCACTGTAACAGCCTCAACTCTACATTTCCCAACATCGCCCCCCGATTGCTGGAAACCAGGCTGTTTTGTTTAGCTTCGGTCGCAGTTAGAACACAGCTCGATATCTCCGTTCTGTTTTCTATTTAAAGCAATGTTTGCACATCTAGTTGGCAAATAAAGACATAACGGTAACACATTTATTAGATGTTAATTAGGTTGTATTTAGGACACGTTCCTACATTGTTTGGCAGTTATGACTATCTAATGATTCACAGACGTATCGCCGCTCTCAAGCCCTTCAATGCCAGAAACATCTGCAATGCATTGCTCTGTCACTAAAGGGAAGGGGTTAAGGGGCGTTTAAACCTCAAGGAAAAAGATACTTGATGGGAACCAAACTCATGCAGTGCTTTATTGCTTTCAAAGTAGATGTATGGTGCCTCATCAAATTACTCTTTTACTTCCACTATCCAGGTGTGGAGGACAGAGTAATGCTGTGCACACTTTACATTCGTGGTCTTCACCTCGTGGCTCGTGGTTTGGAAGAGCCTCCAGTTGGTCCTCACATGGTTTCTGCTCATGCCATTAAGGTTTTTGTGTGACATCATTTGACCCAGAACTCCTTGCATTTACTCAACCAGCTGAGGGCAGTTTTTTTCGCACTGAAACTCGATAGTAGGATATAATAATGAAAATATAATTCAAATGTTTGTAAAATACTAACATTGTTCTTATTTTTATTGTCTGTCATGTATTGGCCTTGTTAAGTATAAGTCCTATCTGCTAGATTCACAGCCAGTAGCTTTTAGAAACACACCTTTTCTTGTCCCACTGTACCTCATGCTTATACTCTCCCTTCTTTTTAGATTGTAAGCTCCTCTGGGCAGGGTTGTCCTTACTACTGCCCCAGTGTATGGTAATGTTGTCATTTTATTGCCTTTACCCCTCTCCCCCAATAGTATTGGTAAAAGGACATCAAAGTACTTTTCTGGCCCCACTCCGACATTCCGTCTGATGTAGCCCTTATGAAAGTGGAGTGGAAGTGACTGCTTTATATGACAGGCAATCATTGAGTGGAGCACAATTGACATTATAGAAAATACCCGAAAGCTGATAGGTGATACAGAATAGTAAGTAAACAAGCAGGTAATTCTGCCGGCACATAGAACTATGCACTTGTGATGATCTGTGTAAGTTCTCAAAAGATCTGATGAGAAATAAAAGAAACTAGATACATTTTGTGCGTCCAACACATCTCCACCATAGAAGTGATCAGCTTCCAATGGGATGCACCATGGGCGGAACTGCAGACGATGCAAGGCAACAGGACACCTTGTCTTAAGGGCACATCGCCCAGGTCCCCATGTGGATGACATTTTGTTGTGTCCGCGTCAGCGCTGCTGCTATGAATTCTGGGGCGTGACTTATCACTGCTCAGCGGCTGTTAATCCGCACCGAGCAGGGACTAATCCTGCCCTAGTATTCATTGTGCTGCAGCGGCGCGCTCTGGTGGAAGGGGCGTGGGGTTGTAGGGGCAGACATTTTTTGCCACAGTAGCCTACTGTCCACTTGTTCTACCTCTGGGATGCCTAGTGACCCAAATGAGTGAGATTTTGTGAGTTCTGCATCATAGAAGAACCCCCCCACCCCCCGGCTCTCTGTGAGACTGTTGAGGACTAGGAGTGAGGTGGTATTTTGGTTTTAGGAGTGGGAAATTCATTAGTCCTCACACCAACGTTACTTTTTCTTAGCAAGATCGATATATTGTATTGTTCTCCAAGCAGTTTATAAAATCGATGAATTATTCCCTTCGCACTCCCTGAGAATGAGTTTTTTACGTAAACAATAAAAAATGTGGCCAAATGTATTCCCCTTTTCTTAAACATGGTCACTCAGATTGAAAAGGTAATAATGGGCATTTTAATAGTCTAATTTCCGTTCTTTCGTTTTGTTTTCGGCAGAAGTGTAACTGCTCCTGCAACATTCAGATAGACTGCCGAGTATGACCCGGTTCTCGAGAAATCCCAGTCAAGTGGGAATGAACACTAATCTCCCCAACTTTGGGTTCCTCTTGGAACAGCACAAGGTAGTTCCCTCGTTGCTACTGCTGCTGCATAAAACAAGAGATGAGAAAGATGGTGTGCAAAGAGAAGGGGTTAGGGAGCCGTTTATGTGGTTTCAGAAGTAGAAGCGAGAGGGATTAATAATAAATCTCAAAGCACTTCAGCCTGTTTGAATTTTCCAGTGTTACAGATGAGGTCACAGTCCTGAGATGTCTGATTCTGGAGCTGAAAATCTGTACATATCAAGCACTGGATTTCAGATTTTATTTTGGACAATTCATGTAATGAACCTAATCCCTATATATACGTTTTAGCATTCTAAAGAAACATTGGCTTTTATCACTAATAATATATATATAATATATACATCCCTTTCCTGCCAGATGTAGAAGAATTGTTCTGCATATTATGAGATGAGGCGTTACTGGCTCCTCTAGCAACTAACAAGTTAATTGGAATGTCTTTATTTCCCACAAATATTGCCAGTTTCAAATGTTCTCCTAACCCCCACCCCCCATAAATTATTCTCTTCTAAGTAACCAACGTGTTTTATTAGCTTACCACAAACTGTCCTTTTAATTTTAAATTAGTAGGTATTAGAGAATTCCCCAAGAAGACTTAAAGGAATTAGTGTGGCATGCATTTTAATGATAAGATTAATTATTCATTTTTGACAGACGCTCCCCTAAGATAAAAACATTGTTCAGAAATTTTGATCTTTCAAACCGACTCAATATTGCAGACACCTGGGGAGCCCGTAGGCCGTGTCGGGAAACAAATAAGCAAAATGTACAACCCCCCGGATTATTCCTACCAATAAGGATTAAGAAGCTTAAAGTGAGACCCTGCTGATAAAAGCCAATTAGTACAAAGACAACCTGTAGCTTGCCTGTATTTACCTGCTTCATAGCTTGCAAATCACATCTCACATTGCTATGTAAAATCGCACCACCGCTGGTCAATGCCCAAGCATAATTACAAACGCCTTTTGGAATGTAGTTTATCGGAAGAGATGTGGGAAATATTTGAGCACATCCAGAAAACAGGCAAGATTAAGGTTTTGGATCTTACCGCACTCCTTTCAGATAATTGTAGTGGGCGTCCTTTTTCTGTGTAAGGTGCGGGCAGTTGAAGAGTGGCTGGGATCCCACTTCTGCCACGTAGTTAATCTTGAAGCTGGATATCTTCTCGCCGCGCTGTTCTAATAAAGTCTGACACCGGACATTATCGTGTAATAAAGCGGTTTATTTGCAGCTTGCAAACGCACAATGTTTCGGGGATCACCCGTCCTCAGGTGCAGGTGTAAATATCGCTACTATTTTAATATTACTACTTTATTACACTATCATGTCCGGTCTCAGACTTTATTAGAACAGTGCGGCAAGAAGATATCGAGTTTCACATCCAGAAAACAGGCAAACTTTGCATATTCCTGACTCGCAGAACAGTGGCTGATGTCATTTGCAACAAAAAAATCCTTGATTGTCATTAACATACGGTGGGATCATACCTTGCCTATAAAGTCACAGAAATGTGTAGTGTCTCATCACTTTCTTAGGTCCAGGTCCACAAAGCCCCATTAAGTGACTTGCTGGCCGATTCTTTAGGTGCCAATGAGGCTGACCGGGCTGTTTTTGGCCAAAATGAACAATTGACTTCATTGGGGAATTGTGGTCGCTCGGCAACTCACTTTATGGCTCAACTCCAGTCCTCAAAACCCCCCAACAGGTCTAGGTTTTAAGGATATCCCTGCTTCAGCACAGGTGGCTCAATCAGTGGCTCAGTCAAAGAGCCTGCTTCAGCACACGTGGCTCAATCAGTGGCTCAGTCTTTGACTGAGCCACTGATTGAGCCACCTGTGCTGAAGCAGGAATATCCTGGACTGGACCTGTTGGGGGTCTTGAGAACTGGAGTTGAGCACCCCTGTCTTAACATGTATATTCAAAGGCCAAATATGGAACGTTAAGTCACATTTTGGGCTGGAAAGAGCATTGTGGGAAGTAAATGACTGTTAGTGATAATGTTATGGTTCAGTAAGGTTAACGCAGGGATTTAACATTCTTTTAGGTAAGTCCTTTATACAATACATGGAGAGACACCTGTCAACAAATCGGAACCCACCTGAGAAACCTGGGAAATCTGCTAATCTGGTCATGCAAAGTATTTTCAAATTAGCATCTCTTTCAAACCCCATGTTTCAGGGTCTGGGTGGGAGTAACGCCATCCTTAGGTAAGCCATGCTTAACGCCAGGTTATTTGAAGCTAACTCAATGTGATGTTAAGCTAATGAGATGTAGAAAGGTCGTCGCTTTTGCATATAATTATCCTTGGGGATATGTATCAACCTCGTGAAAGTCTCAGAGGCAATTAGCATTGTCATGGAAACGCGACGCCATTGGATGTCGCAGAGCCATGATGACGGGACCATGGAGGAGGAGATGCCGCCGGAGAAGGTAAGAGAGTAACAGAGGCCCCACGCTCTCCCACCGAGAATCAGTTTAATTGTCGTAGGGGAGAGCGCGGGGCCTCTGTAACCGTGGGGCTCAGTACACAGGCACCGATGTCACCGCCATCACGCTGGCCCTGCATATATATAAAAAAGAAAGTGGTTTATTTGTCGCAGCACAAGTTTGGAAAATAGTTATTTCTAATCACGGTCTCGGGAAAGGTTACATTGTTGGGGGGGTATTTCTGAGCATGGTCTCGGGAAGGGTTACATTGTTGGGGGGGTATTTCTGAGCATGGTCTCAGTAACCATTCCTGGCCATGCTCGAAATCCCCCCCAACATGTAACCCTCCCGAGCCATGCTCGGAAAATACCCCCCCAACAATGTAACCCTTCCCGAGACCATGCCAGAAATACCCCCCCAACAATGTAACCCTCCGAGACCATGCTCAGAATACCCCCAACAATGTAACCCTTTCCCGAACCATGCTCAGAAATACCCCCCAACGTATGTAAGATTGGTAAACAACTTCCCGGCGGGAGACCGATGGCAGCCAGGGGGCGAAACCCGCCCCAAATGTACCATTCCTGAGGACCATGCTCAGAAAATACCCCACAACATGGGGTATTTCTGAGCATGGTCTCGGGAATGGTTACATTGTTGGGGGGTATTTCTGAGCATGAAGACGAATAGAACAACAAAGTCCATAATCAGTGCTACAGAGCCTGAGTGGCAAACACGTCCCAGATGGGTAAGTATAAGTTGAGTATAAGATAAAAAGTCATATGGAGAATGGTATGAAAATCCCCACGAACAAACAGAGGATCTGTGATAGATCATTGAGTGGCTCCAATGGAGGGGTGCGGGGTTCCAAGGGGTGTATGTGGGGAACTGACATCCAACCCGGTAGGTCACGGTCGGGTGGGACAGATCAATTTGTTTGTATATGTGCACACTTGATAAAGTCACTGAGGTGCGTACTCACGGCTTGAGTGGTGAAGAACTTCAAGAGTGTGCTTCCTGCAGGTAAAGTCATAGAGGAATTCACGGATGTGAAAAAAGCGGTGCACTGCAAAAATGGGCCAAGCACATAATATGATAAAAAGAAGAAAATGTATTGAACTCGTGGCATCGTGGAATGCAATATGGGGCAGGTAAACTCTGACGCGTTTCACGCTTTGCAGTGCTTTGTTAAAGAGGGATATCCTTGGCGTCTTGCCTCCTTAAGTAGAGACCCGTACCGGAAGTGGCACGGCGTGCATAACAACACGTCAGCGGCAAAGCCAGAAACTAGTTCAGCAGGTGACTGTACGTAAAGATGACAAAGAAAGGACATAAAATCCATCCACGGTGCAGCAGAAGCGAATCACAGGCATGACATATAACATCCAATAAATCCCATATATACCGGATAATAGCAATCTTGATCCTGGGTATATAAGTCCTTATAAAGCTGCTCCAATATATTGAATAGGAGTACTGACTTGGAGTGTCATCAGAACCTATGGCTCATGAACAAGTGGCCGCCAAATTAACAGGCTTAAACCACAGAGTGGGATTTATAGGGTACTGGGGAGAGACAAATACCGATGGTAGAGTGTCCCCTTTTAACCAACCACACTCAGATAAAGCCACAGAGCATATAGGTAACACAGTCAGTAAACAGCAGGGCAATACCACAGTACACTCACTGTTTGTAGGAAGTGATAGCGAACCACAGGAACTGCGTGCAAGCGTGTGTCCAACTTGATAGAAGATCAACAGAAGAACAACCTCAGGGGAGGAAAGTGGAGCACTGCGCAGGGCTAAAGTACAGGAACCGGCACACCAATGGTTAAAAACTACTTTATTAAGCGACTAGGGGAGACACCAACAGTGGAGCAACCACCCACTCTGACGCGTTTCGGGCTAGGCCCTTTGTCAAAGAGTATAACCCCAATTACAAAAAACACCAACTTATATACACAATTTACCTAATTGATCGCGTCCTTAGCCGGAAGTGACGTCAGCGGAACCAGCCGAGCTTCTCGCGAGACTTACCAGAACAACCGGAGTCTCAAGGAGACAAACAGAGAAGACCCCACAGCGCCACCTGGCTTGGAGGACGCACCATAACAGTCACATAAACAAGTATACATAAATAATCAGCAATCTCCCACAATATCAAAGGCAAGAATAACACTTGTCTGATCATACAATAGAGGTACAATAGCCTCACATGATGTGTAGGGAAAAGAATAGGGGAAGGTAAGGGAAGAAAGACAATGCTGCTGAATGTATACACAATAACCATAATAAAATAAACTTATTTCTTAAAAAAATAAAAGAAAAAAGGGGGAAAAGGAATAGTGGTTGATAGAGAGGTGTATACCTGTAAATAAAGCTCTAATTAAAAGAATATGTTAATCATGAATTAAATAGGTAAACATCTCTCTATATGACCAACATAGGAGTAAATACTCCATCCATACCGTCCCGAGATCAATATATAATATAATATAACATAAACTTACTCACATAAATAGTTATGTATACTGTATATTATAAACCTGATACAAATTTATCATGAACGAATATCAATAATCTACATGACCTAGAGATATAGAACATTATATAAATAGTATATGTGTAGTGACAAAATGAATAAACAAACAATCAATATATGTCATCAAAAAACAGAGGGAAACATTAATATAATCAGCGCGGGATGAACACCATTGTCACTGAGACAAAAAATGTTTCAGTTCCCAATCGGTGTTCATCCCTCGCGGAGACATTGATCCCAAAGAATGTATCCAGAACATCTCTCTGCGGTTAAGGATATTCTCCCTATTTCCACCAGGTGGGACGGTATGGATGGAGTATTTACTCCTATGTTGGTCATATAGAGAGATGTTTACCTATTTAATTAATGAGAGCCTATAGAGGTTCTAGTATTGAAATGAAATATATCTGAATTTTAATATATATAAGAATATGTCATACAAAACCTGGACAGAATAATTCCCAAAGGGCAAAGAGTTATCATATATGTGTGAATAAATTACGTTCAGATAGGTTATCTCATAATAGACTATGTTCATGTTGCAAAAGGAATGATATCAATGTCACTATGGTGATATCTAAAAAGGCGAATGATTCCAATTTCAAATGTATAATGTACATGTAATCATCAACAATAGGAAATCCTTGCTACCCTAAGAGGACCAGAAACAAATGACAAGGGCAGCAGATATACAGTATGGGTATATCGGAGACTATATTAAAAAGTGTTTCAGCGCCTAGTCAATGTTCATACCCACAGGATGAAGAGATCCAAGGACATAGATCCAGAACATCTCGCTGCGATTTAATATAGGTTCCCGGTTTCCACCTCTGGTAGGTAATATAATATGTTCCAGAGCACTGAACATGGAAGTATCTACGGAACCAGGCGGGCATCCAGAGAAATGTCTGGACTCTGGGTATTTCTCATCGCGTTTTTTAAGATGTTCTGCAATTCTGACTTTTAGCGGTATATTAGCTCTCCCAATGTATCTGCTGCGACATCCACACTTCAACGTATAAATAACAGTTAGTATTGTATGTCATGTGTGTTTTAATTGTGTAAGTAGTTTTTGGATATTGGCATCTGATAGATGTCATTGGAGCCGCGTACTGAACCACACTACAGTTTCCGTACCTACAGAATCCTCTGGGTGGTAAACTGGTCCTGTTAAAGCAGGAGATCTGACCAAGCTCGGGGGCAAGGGGTGTCCCAGTATTTGTGCCCTAAATACTAATTTAGGGATAGTATAAGTGTCATTTTGTAAATCTGTATCTAGTTTTAATACATCCCAATGTTTCTCTACAATTGATCGGATCTGGATTGATTGATTGATTGGATTGTTTTCTATAGGTAGTAATAAACAGCGGGGAAGAATCCTCACTCATCATTATTGCTTCTGGCCATATTTTTTTGTACCGGTTGTAAAAGGTCAGATCTATTGGTGTCAAGGGCTTGCTCAAACGCTTGTTGAATGATGTCTTCATCATATCCCCTGGATAAAAATCTAAGTTTCAGATCTTCTTCTGTATCAAATTTGATTCTTGATCTGAACAAATGCGTCTCAATAGTAAGGATTGTCCTTTTGGGATCCCCCTTAATGGTTTGGGGTGACCACTATTGGCTCTGAGGAAGGAGTTATGGGCGTTAGGTGTGCGAAACTTATTAGTTTGTATGTGGCAATCCATATCCACATATAGAAAAAGATCCAGATAACTAATAGGATGTTTATGGTATAAGTGTGTAAACTGTACCTTGTAGTTGTTATGATTAAGGCTACTTATAAATGATAATAAAGTTTTGGTGTCTCCTTGCCAAATAATGATCAAATCGTCGATGTTTCGATGATAAAAATGTAATATTATCTCGGTATTGATTATTATCACCGAAAATGTGAATGGATTTCTAAAGCCCTATAAAAAGGTTAGCGTATGAGGGGGCAAAGGAAGTGCCCGTTGCGGTGCCTCGTGTTCGGGGATAAAACCGTGTGTCAAAAAAATAATAATTGTGTTCTATAAGAGAAAGAATGGAATCTAATACAAACATGCTCTCTGCTGTGGATAAGTTAGAAAGATGTAGTAAGTGCTGAATGTGGTACGTGAATGAGTTAAAAACATGTCAACCTAATTCTACAAGATTGTATCAACATAAATGGAACCAATGAGTTATTTAGCATGGTATAGTACAGGGGGGCTCAACTTCAGTCCTCAAGCCCCCTCAACAGGTCAGGCTTTCAGGATATCCCTGTTTCAGCACAGGTGGTGCAGTCATTGACTGAGCCACCTGTTCTGAAGCAGGAATATCCTTAAAACCTGACCTGTTGGTGGCCCTTGAGGACTGGAGTTGCCCACCCCTGGTATAAAGAGTATACTCTGCAATCTCTAGTGATCAGACAATGATATTACATCATGCACTGCGCTGTCCCATAATGCACCATTACACCCCCGCTGCTGGCCACGGCTCGCGGAAAAACAAAGCTCTCTAAACTATAAACTGAATGGGAGAAAAATTGATATTTTGTTTCAATATGTAAAATGAGCCTGAAATAGAGTAAACAAAAACAAAAAAAGCAACAATAGTGTTGTTGACAAGTGGCTTTCACCAATGTAAAGTCCCGGAGATCCGTTTCTGTCTCGTCCTACTGCAAGTTCATCGCTTGGCGGTGTCACTTATGACGAGAAAATCGTTGAGTAGTCTGAAAAAAATGATAATAATCTAATTTGCATTTTAATGAACATTTAATTGAATACAAATCTGTTGTTTTCGGAGTGTAGACGTAGTGTTGACTTTCTGGTCTGTTTTCTTGAGAACTGAGTGATATCTTAATGTGATATAGCAGTGCTAACATTACCCGTAATGAGGTATGAAAGCATGGCTAGCAGGACGGAAACGGTACAGTCCAATAATTCTCTAATATCCAGATTATTTACTAGACTACAGAGAAAAGCATTCCCATTCCGCCGGCGACGTGCGCGCAGGGGCAGACTGCGCCGCCGGGAAACATGGCAAATGCCCGTCCCGTCTTGGCTATTGCGTGTGTGTGTGTATAGCGTAAGGGGGGCTCGATGGTGGCTACAGGGGCCCCACAAAATAAAACTGATTGCTGCTTCACCTCCGCCCCCCCCCCTTCCTGTTCCCATGGTGGTCCCCCTACCGGTGGATATAACACCGACCCCGATCTCATCTTCGGGTCAAACTCTACATATAGGCTTAGATTCAGTACGGGGAGCAAAGCTCTAGCATGCATTTACTCCCATTCATTGGGCACAAGCTGTATGTTATTCCTGACAGATTAGTATTTAGTTTTTTGGGGTGCAGATCTGTGCAAATTTTGGGAGTCCCAGGGAGACCAGGACATTAGGAGGTTTATATAAAGTACATTAATATTGCCCTGTTGCAGGCAGCTGAGGGAGGTTTGCAATCGTGCTGTATCCTAATATCTCTGCATCATGTAACAGAAGGAGCTGTCCGAGATATTTCCTGCTGATTACAATAGAGAGTAAAGTGCTTTATGAAGAGTCCTTGGGCTGAACAGTGGCATTTAAAGGAGCAGAAATAAATCAAAAAGGCGACGCGGTAATCACTGGATTTTGTGAAATACGCAATAACTCAATAACCTGGACCATTTTATACCAACTAATATAACATCATTAATATGCACAATTTCGCCTGTTCACTGCCAGCAGCGTATGTCAGTGATTGGGCTATGCCAGGGGAGGCCAAGTCCAGTCTTCAAGGGCCACCAACAGGTCAGGTTTTAGGGGTATCCCTGCTTCATCACAGGCAGTGCAGTCTTCAACTGAGCCAGGGATATCCAGAAAGCCTGACCTGTTGGTGGTGTGGAGTTGACCATGCCTGAACTAAACAGTCTAAAATGCCACTAGAACAGGGTCGCGTAAACTTACCAACATGTGTCCCCCTGTCTCCTCTCCCCTCCGGCTCACGCCAGCGCTCCCTGCACGGCTCTGGCGTCAAATGACGCCGCCGTGTCATGTGACGTCACGTTGCCATGGCCCCGCAGCATCATTTGATGCTGGTTGCCATGGATACGTGTCGCGGGAACTCCAGGTAAGAGAAAAGTTACAGAGGCCTTGGGCGATCCCCGGCATTTATTTTAAATGCCTTCGGGAAAGCGCGGGGCATCTGTAACAGCCGCGCGCCCCCAGGAAATCTGGCCCCCCACTTTGCGCACCGCTGCATTAGAACATGTTACATATCTTCATTGACCTAATTATACACGCTGCTTTATATGTTATTATGATTTGTAAACTTTGACAAAATCAATCATGTAAGTAAGCTACCCTTATTCTGAGTAAGGGGACAACGCAGGTTGCTGTGTATCGAGTGCATCAAATATAAGGAGCTGTCTAATGAACACATTTGACAAAGGTCTTTGGTCAGGATTTGTAACCTTAATATTTAACTCCATCAAGTAAATTTCCCCCTGTCCTTTACAGACACTCAGACACACAGAAAAGTGTTGAGTACTCCGAATCAGTGCAAAGTACTCCTTGAAACATGGACACTTGTTCAAAGGATATTTCCCAGTGTCAGTTTAACAGAAGTGCAGCCCCTTAAATGGATTACTTTTCAGTGGTTAGAAAATGTACAGATTTTAATTCCCGTTATTATACCATTTTTGCGAACTGGGCTACAGAGGAAGTGGGGAGCAGCAAACAAGACACGCAATCCAGAACAGAAAGTGTTTCATTTACGAACCAAACCATCTCATGTCAAGTCTTTCATCACTTTGGGATTTTGCTGGAACTACATTTTGCCTTAATATAAATATATATATATATCTGTGACTATGAATCCAAGGAAAAGCAGGAGATCACTTTGTATCCTGAACCCACAGATCCGGTCGTGCTGGGAATAATGTGTCATTATTTTACCTGGGAAATGCCCAAGGTGATAGAGACCTGTGGCTTACTACCCATCTGGCTCAAATCCTGAGTGACCATTCAGTACAAACCTGCTTTAGTGCAGCAGTCCAAGCTGCCATTTTTACATCGCATTTCCCCCTCTAATATGTGCATCAATACCATCCACACAATGAGAAGTAATTAGCCAAGTTTTGGCTCGGGGTTCACTAAATGGCTACAGAGGAGTATTCTGCAGTCAGTGGAATGCATTTGCATATTAATATGACAAAGTTCTGTGGGGAAGGTCATGTGACCAGGCAGTCACTAGATACAATTAGTGCACTGCTAGAGGGAGGGCAGTGCTCAAAAAGGGGTGTGTCGGAGCCTGTTTCAGAAGAGGAAGGAGATATGACTTTGTAAATGGTTGCTATAGAACCTAAAAATGCTTGTTACATTATAATACATTAAAATGCCATTCAGAGATGTTTACAAAAATGCTACAAGTATTTTCTCATACTGTAGTACAGCACTGAGTTTTATATTAAAAAAAAAACACACATGCAGGATATTGCTTGCTCTGCTGCTTTATGGAACCTCAATAATGAGTCCACCTCTTCCAATAACAGAAAAAAAGCATGTCTACAAATACCATGATGCATAGAGAAAGAATTACAATAAAGAAGAAATTGAGCCAATAACTATTAATTGCATCAGATTTATCAAAGGAAAAAAAGCCCATTAGTTTTAATAGAATTCCCTGAAATTAAGGATCCCACTTTAATACATATTTTTTTTAATAAGGTAGGAATAGTCAATCTTTTACAACATTTCTGAGCATTCAAAGTCTTCCTAGTTGAAAAGTACATTTACAAAACATTTGTGTGCTCCTAATTGCAAGAAAACTTGAATTTAGACACCATTTACAAAGGGTGCTAAATGGCAGAGACTCTTTAATCATCGCTCTATTCATACACTAATCAAAGGAACATATGTAGAGGCAATGGGTAGGAGTGAATATGCATTGCCAGCAGTCTCTCTCTCTAATTACTGCCCTGTTCAAATGCTAATTACTACAATGATCAAGGAACATTACTGGAATCACTTGGACATCTGATCTTTAAAATTGTGTCTTAACAAAGACTCTCCCATGTAACATTGTTGTAGAGTCAGACAGACTGAAGCACCATTAGACAGGATTTTACCTGCTGTGAGACCAAGTCAAACCTTTGTGGCCACAAATAAGAGGCGTTTACGGGGTTTGCACATATTGATTTGTACGGTGATGTGTACAAAGAAAAGTTGAACTTAACCAACCAACTAAAAATAAAGTGAATGAAAGTGAAGAAAAACATATTTTGTAAATACTATCTTTCATCCTATACATTCAGTTTACAGAACATGCTTAAACTGACCAAGAAAAAATATATTGGTTAAGATCGTCTATTAATATGATGTCACATGCCAGATATATAGCTTATCAGGTACAGACATACAGACAAGCATTCTGAAATATCTAACTAAGAGGCTAAGGATGTCTGCAACAACCAGAATGCCTCCTCAAAGAGAAGAGCAAGGAGGGGAGGAGACAGGGAGAGACACAGCAAGGGGTGGAAGAGAAAACAGCAAGGAGAAGAGAGGAGACAGAGAGAGAGAGAGACAGCAAGAAGAGGAGGAGACAGAGAGACACCAAGGAGAAGCGGAGGCAGTTGGATGACGAGGAGGCGGGAATGGGGAGCAGTGTGCACATGGGGCAGGAGGGAATGCAAAGAGAGGGGAGGAGAGACAGCAAGGTGAGTAGGAGGAGGAAACAGAAAGACAGCAAGGAGAGGAGACGTGAGATGAGTAGGAGAGGAGGAAGTGTAGTGTGCACAAATAAGCAGACACAGTAAGACATGGAGTGTAAAGCGAGGGGAGGAGTGCAAAGGGGAGCCAGGCATAATCGAGGAGAGAGTAAGGCCTCGGCCATGTTACCTGCATGCTGGCGGAGGCGCGCTCCCGCTCAGCACTGAGCCCCTACAGCCGCAATTAGAGCGGCTTTAGTAGGGGCTCGCCTGTGCTTCCGCAAGCGCGCGAAAGCGTAGGTCTTAGGGGAATTTAAAATTTCCTCACTTGCCGGCGCGCAGGGCCGGTCACGTGAGCGGTTCGCCCAATGAGGGCGAACCAGCTCCGTGACGTCACTGGCCCGCCCCCGGCCCGCCCCCGGCCCGCCCCCTGACGGCACGCAGGGAAAGTACCCGCAAGGCCAGGGAAAGCACCCGCTTTCCCTGAGCCTCAGCGTGCCTCAGCATGCCAGCGGGAAGCTTGGCCGAGGCCTAAGGTGAGGAAGAGGGGACAAGAAAAAACTATGTGGTGGATATTTAAACTAGCAGTTGTATATACTGTATGAATTTGGGAGTAATAGGTGGTCTTTCCTGGCTCTGCGGGCACCTTCCACCAGCAAAGAAAGAGATATTCATTAGAGACATCACCAAGATTTTTACAGTAAGAATAATATAAAGAAGCTGTTCCAGTTTTGTTTCATTCTAAGTGTCCCTTTTTGGCACAAATGCAATGCCCGCCACCTCCGGGGCATTATATGGATATATGGGCACACCTTCTCTTCTCAGAAGCTTCTTTACTTTTTAGGAGGTGCTGTCTGTCTGCGCTTCCCATGGACATAGCGCAGGGCGGCCAATTCTAGTCCTCAAGGGCCACCAACAAGCCAGCTATTGGAGGTATCCCAGCTTCAGCACTGGTGGCTCAATCAGTGGCTCAGTCATTCTTTGGCAAAGCCCCATGGGCGAAACGCGTTAGAGCACTGAGGGGGGACTCCTCCCCTTTTTTACCCATGTTTGCCATGAATTAATAAAGGCTTATATATATTTTTGCACAGTCCAGCCTTTTTGCCATTTTTCCAAAGCAGTGCCCGCTGATCACTTTCTTCACGGAGAGGATGCCCTGCTCAGTCATTCTGACCGAGCCACTGACCGAGCCATCTGTGCTGTAACATTGTGTCACGAGAGACCAGAATTCTTTCACGGGATCAAGCACCACAGGACACGGAGATCAAATAAACGTATAAATATATAAAGACACAACACAGTATCACCAACAGCGCTATGCTCACCCCAAACAGGGAATACAGAGGGCATCCTAGCAGTCCTAGGTGCCCGGCGCCATCGGAATGGCATACCCAGCGCAGCTTCCACTCCTGTGGGGGATCAGGAACTCCAGGCAGCGCTGGATGCAAGTTTAAGTCTCCCGCTCGGAGTAGCACACAGCCTCGGGTTCAGGTGTTTCTGGTACGACCTCAGAGTACAGCACTTAGTCCTATCTCCATGCTAGCCTCAGCAAGGAAGTTCATGGAGAACGGGGCGGCAACCAATCACAGTTCAGATGATGTATGAGGCATGTGTTGGCCAATCCGGACTGGGGGGTGTGATGGGGAGGCTGAGATAAGGAGGGCGGGGATTACAAACCAACCAATGAGAACAGTTCCTACCTACCCATGTTCTCAATGCTGACCTGCTACCTCTTGCAGTGATAGGCGCCTTTCTGTCTGGGCAAACAACTATCTCAGATAGGAGGCCGGCCCACCTCCACTCTCCTTTGTCCTCAACCCCCTCGGCAGCCAGCTAACTGCTTGCACTATTGTGTAAGTTAAATGCATGTTTGCTTTCTGGCATCAAGTGCACCACCTTTCTTTTTTCTGTTTTGCTTTTTGGGCGTGTAAGTGTATTACCAGCCCAGCATGCCCAGGGAACAAAGAAACACACAGTTACAGAAGCACAAATACATTTAGCAGTAAATAAAGGTTTACACGCATACATTCACATAATATATTTGTCCAGATGAGCCACAATAGGATGTATATACAGGGCATGCCTGTATATTCATCCAGATGATAGGACTATGACGGGCCTCCATCTTTACTATAAGAACCTCATTGCCCATATCGTCACGCAGGGATATCCTTAAAACCTGACCTGTTGGTGGCCCTTGAGGTCTGGAATTGGCCGCCCTTGACCTAGCGTATCCATAGACAGTAAGCAGGAGTGCGGACCCCCTCACACGTTTAGCGTATCACAGGCACTATACGCGCAGCCTAAGCAGGAGTGCGGACCCCCTCACACGCGCAGCCTAAGCAGGAGTGCGGACCCCTCACACTTGAGCCTATCACTGGCACTAATGCTGATTTATGGCAGAATGAGGCATATTGAAGAAACAC
The DNA here is from genome assembly GCA_036426205.1 of Ascaphus truei. Classification (NCBI taxonomy): domain Eukaryota; kingdom Metazoa; phylum Chordata; class Amphibia; order Anura; family Ascaphidae; genus Ascaphus; species Ascaphus truei. The sequence continues at coordinate 16,658,303 of CM071583.1, forward strand.
GTTGTTTCTGGTCGGGAGAAGGTTGGCAATAAATCAGTGTTAGTGCCTGTGATCGGCTAAACATTGTGTGTGTGCTTCCTGGGCGAGTGTAGCGTACCTGCTCTAACGCTCTGACATGAAAACGATTACATAACCTTCCGCAGCGAACTATGCTCGGTTTAAAGTAAAATGGAGTCATGTTAAGTGCAATTTATTGGTGGTTACTGTCCCTTCTTTCCTATGACCCTGTGAGATGCTCCCGCACAGCACCCAGGCCCATCTCTACTGTATGACACATATTTAAAAGAAAGGTTCATTGAGCCAATCATTTCTATAGCTCCCAGCTTCACCATATCACAGCAGGGTGCCCATGTCTACTGAATAACAGTGAACGCTATAGGCGGAACATACGGTCTGGGAGCTAAAGATGTGAAATGCCATCTACATAGCTAATGCAAGTTGTATTAAATATATTACACATCTGGAGTATTTCCCTATAACTCCCAGACTGAGCTGATACATTGAATTTAAACTCTGCGTTATTCAATCTACTGCATTTACTGTACAGCATACACTGCACGCATTATGCAGAACAATTCATTATTTCAGCTGTATCTTTCTAAATCCTGATGCAAAGCCCTGAAGGGGTTAATACGACGATCTGAGTCACCTGCTGTAACTATCAGTGGATGCTAACAGCGCGGTGTCTAGTTATTAATGCTAACAGCGCGGTGTCTAGTTATTACCCGACCGCGATGTGAAATCTTTCTTCGTGAAGCCTCTTCCTTTGGTTTGTTAGGAGGAGACGTGGAACAATCCGTCCCTGTCTCGGTGTTCGGGGTATAACTGCGACATTGCTGCCGGGCTCCCAACACAGCGCTCATTAAACCTGCGTGATTCGTGCCCCGATACGCTGGCGATGTCACCATGTGGCCCTGAAGCCGCGGTTTCAGGGATGTTTGCATGTGTTTGTTGATGCATTATACAAATTGCTCTTACGATACATCAACCAAGTGGGCAACGTACAATACATATTTGCATGTCAATTCCCAGAATCCCTTGCTGCAGTGGAAGCACTGTATGTTAGGTGATAATAGTGAAAGGCGGGGTTGCAGACCTGTCTGAGACATGTGAGTGTGCTCACAAGTGATCTTTTTATTTGCTATATGCTGTACAGTGGAGGTTTCTTGTTGCCTTTTTCACCCACCATAACGTCAAATGTGATAGCGAGAGATAGATATAGATATATATAGAAATATATCTATATCTATCTATATATCTTTATTTGTGTGGTGCCATCCATTATAACGGTATTGTGTTGTGGTTCTTGGATAAAAATGATCTAAACCATGTATAATGTTTACTAACCCCTGATCATGCTGTGTTTTTCCTCTGCGAGGATGAGAGAATGCTCCGGAAAACAGGTCTTAATCAATAGATTTATTATTTAGGAAGGCAACATTTCAGTGTCACATCACACCTTCACCAGGACTAGAAGAACACAACAGTTACAGTGAGATACATAGTTACAAAATTGCCTCAGACCTGGCAAAAAAAATAAAAAATAGGCTTCGCCCCCAACTCAGCAGGAGGGCCCCTTGATGATGTCATATTCATAGCAACCTAAACCGACCCCAGTGTGATTAAACACAAGCCTATAACGTGTAACATGTGCAATGTAAAATGTAAAAACAAATATTGACCAAAATATTATAAATTGATATTAAAAAACAAATACATTGTGTATGTGGAGTGAATCATTGTTCAGAATGATAAAAGTATCAAAGTAACCGCCCTAGATGTAGCATTGAACTAACCTCTGATTGTGGGTTATATACGATGGCTCTCACCTCTTCAACAATCCATGGAACAACGTATATGTATTTCTGATCTGTATATGATATAAATCTACAAAGCAAAACATGAGCCGGGGTTTTGTAAATACTCACACGTTAAGCAATTGTTTGCATGAAATAAATATTTATGAACACAAGTAGCATCAGACACGAGCCCACCAGCTCCAAGGCTAAAATACTATATGTGATTTGCATTTTGTGCGTTGTCGCTGTCTTTGCTGTCATCGGGGATATATTGTTGCCGGCGATTCTGGCAGCGAAACAATAGTGTGGTTGGAAAGCTAACCGTCTCTCACCGGCAAACAGAGCCCACATGCACGGTTAATCGGATGTGTCAGTGGTTTCTCAGCCTTGACCTGTGGATCCGTGAATGTGGGCTTTCTCCATCACGGTCACACGTGTAACAATCCCACGTGAACACAACAGAAGGAAAAAGGGACCGAGACGACGTCGCAACGGAACAAATGAGCAATGAAGGATGGAGAAGGAGTGAGCGATGATGAGAGAGATAAGGTCAGCACAGAGGGGAAAGTCATGGAGTAGCCAATGACAGGGGAAGAGGGGGGGGGGGGGGGAATAAGAAGGGGAAGAGACAGTGATGGCTTATAAGGCCCAGAGGGATTTCAGATGAATGTAGTGGGCTGGTTCTGCTCAGCGTGGCCCACACCTGGAAGGGCTGTTCATTTAAAGCAAACAGATGTTAAACTCATGTGAGCAACTATTTGATCACATCACATTGTTCATGATGCATCAAGGGTTGTAAAGCTGAAAACAAACAGGTTTCGCCTTCTCTGTTTGGGCCTTTATTTGTTGGCCCAAATACTCAAGAAGCTTCAAGTGCATAGCATAGAAATACACTAATCACCATGTTTATTAAGCAATGCTAATCCTTCTGGCCTACTCTAAGCCATAGGAAGACTTACTGCTTAGCACCAGTTAGTAAATATAACCCTAAATATCATGGAGTAGGGAATAGATTACTAAATAGTATTTTCCCAGTAAATTACATCTGATGGAAAGACTTGTGATTTCAAAATCTCATGTGCAACAAAATGATGCAGAAATAAAAAATACCTGCAAAAGAATGTAAAATAATACCAAATAAAGGACACCATTACCCAGCATTTTTACCTGTAATTGACAAGGGGTGTGTGTATCTGGTTCAGGAAAAAGTTGAGTGTAGCTGCACTAAACGTATTTAGGATGACTTCCCCAGAAACGGTGACATGCCAGGTCGATGTTATCACACGGAATTTCCAAGCCACGCGTGTGCACACGGAGAGATCGCTCTCCCAGTACCAATACAAATTCAAATATTCTTCTTCCTTTGAGTCGAGGACAGTACAAATGTCTGTTTAAATGTCTAGTTTCATGTGAACAACTTATGCTGTCATTGTCAATTTGTTGCCACCAGTAAGGCAGTATTGTTCATTTTTTGGGGGGGCACTTTTCAATACGCCAGATTGTCTCACGTCATAAACGCAAAGTCCTTAACTACGTCTGCTAAGTCAGCAGCAAAAAGGTCTTACATGAACTATGTGCTTACAATGGTCAACGTAACGGAGCAATACTTGCCTTTTTTTTAATGTTTTTAATAATAAATTGAAGCTGGAGGTCCCCAGAGTTGAACCCCATTATTTTTAGCCCTGGGGAACCCCGACTTCCAGAGATACTTACCTCCGAAGGGGGTGCCGGTGTTGTCTGCAGTTTAAAGCTCCCGCATAACATGGACCAAAAGGAAGCCGCACCGAGTGACGTCACAACTTTCTGTGGCCCGCAGGCCGTGGGAGCTTTGAAAAGTGGCTACAATGGGAATCCTGGAGCGGCTACCGGCACATACTATGCAGGTAAGTATCTCTGGAAGCAGGGGGTCCCCGAAGCAGAAAGGAATGGAGTCCAGCTCCGCAGACGCCATGCTTCAATCCGGTATTATTATTTTTTAAATAAAATTTAAAAATGCATCCATTGCCTCTTTAACCCAGGTGGAAACAAGCTAAGCTTATAATAGAGTAACAAGTGCTGAAAGAACCTTGTTACTACCCTCCCATTACTAAGAGGTCCGAAGAATACTGAGTTCCTGGTCTTAGCCATTCCACGTATAGTCCTGTCTATCACCAGTTCTGGATACCTCTACAAGGAGACACTGGGAACCAGTTTCAACAACACTTCACGCTGAAAGGGAGAAATACTTGGATTGTGCTTTGGGAACGATTATGGAACCCTTTATTTCCAGACCCTTGTGTATTCCTTGTACCAGTAGATGCCTCTCCGCAGTCCTGGAGCTTCACTTACATTACTGATGGACACCTTTACATTTTTATCTCTAGTCTAGTCAGCGAACGTTACCACCACCAGTGAGACCAATAGCCAGACTTTATGTTACATGCCTACAGTCAGAATGAGCCGTTCTTGACAATGACTCTGGTTATCTGTACAATCAGGGTCAGCGACCTCGGGACAGCTGGGACAGGTGTCCCGAGCGCTGCTGGGGGGCGGCGTAACTCTAGTTCTAGACCCCCGGAAGTCTGTCTGTGGCCCTGTGTACAATGATACGGAGTTTCAAGGCAAAGCTCACCAAAAATTTATTTTATATTTCAGAGCTTTTGTTCTATGACAGTTTATTAATAAACAGCAAAATCATTACCACCCAAAACACTAAGGGCAGATCCACGGAGCTCTGTTATTGACGTAACGAGACATTAACTTAAGCTAACATCTCGTTAAGAGATCTTCAATCTCACCAACGCAGCGTTAAGGTCTGTCTTCTTGCTAAGACAGCCTGGCGGTAACTGTAATGACCGTTAGTGTTAATGATATGCAAATGAGGTGTGGAACACATACCCATAGCAGGCTGTTAAATTTAACGCAGGCCTTAACGCTGGTTTATTTTTGGTCTTGGCTATACCTGGTATTAATTTTTTTTAAATGTCCTGCCCCCCTTGGTGATGAAGAGGACCAAACATGGTCACATAATCTCCCCCTCACAATGTAGAGACTCAAATTCGGGGAAAGACGCACAGTACAGCCCGGCATCTCTCACCTTCAGTGCTGCGGGATATGGCTCCAGATGGAAAGACGGACGTGCAGATCCTCTCAAAGGTGAGTATCAGTTTTCTCTCCATTAAAGCTGCAGTTCAGTCAATATCCTGCATGTGTGTTTTTTTAATAAATCAGTTCTGTAGTAAGAAAAAATACTTTTAGCATTTTCTGTTTTTAAAAAAACAACTTTGAAAGACCAATTTTCTTGTATTCTATTTTAACAGCCATTTGCTAAGGCACTGTCCCTTCATGTCCTGTCACAAGCCCTGGCACACCCCTTTGTCAGCCCTGCCCTCCCTCTAGCACATGTCAGTGCAGGAGTGCTCATGAATATTCATGAGCTTCCACTGAGTGACAGAAGCAGAAGAAAAACATATGCCTTCTCTAATTATGTCACCAAATTTCGCCGATCAATACATGGAGAACGAATTGACCTGCAGCTATGCAGTTCTTTAGGTAATTAGAGATTTACCACATTAAACTATTGAAGTAAAAAAAGACTGAACTGCAGCTTTAAGTGAAGGATTATCGCTGTGGGGTTCCATTCAGGAGCGTGGCGTTAATCAGGCCACGGATGGGCAGGGGTTTTCAGTATGTTGGTCCGCGGCCCCAGGAAACAGAATGTCTGGAGACATCTGTAGGAAGCCATTGTGAATACTCTGGAATAGGCCAATATTTTTTGCCAAGACCTATGTATTAACCCCTTGGAAGCCATAGTGACCATGAAGGCATGCCCTCATGGCTACTATAGCTATGAAGGGGTTAATACACGATTTATCTAATGGCAGATGCCAGGTGTATATTGCATTGCATCTTCCTTAGAATATGGCTAACGCAAGGCAGCATTACAGGGGCTTCGTGACGATGTTAGCTGGGTGTAGCTATATTTTAATGAGGGCCCCAACAGGTGGTTTTAGCAGAAAATCAAGTTTGTGGATCTCCATTAAACTCAGGGAAAAGAACGCCCGTGTTTAGGTAACGTTGAGTTTTTTGCCCGAATTAAAACGGAGTGGATATGCCACTTGGCATTATTTATCAGTGTTTCCCGGGTGCTACAAAAAGCTTTGCAAATGTTGCTTTGATAACTCTCACGCCGTTATTTTTTGGGGGTTTTGCACTGGGGTTTGTCATAGTTTTGCAGATGAGGGAGTGATAATTAAGCCAATAAATATGTTTTTTATTCGCTGTTTTTTAAACATTTACTATTGCAGATTTTAACCTCAGGTCCTAGCCCCCTTTCCACCTACGTGGCATCACAGTGCTGCAGGCCGGTCCAGCAGTGGATGAGTTAAGGAGTATTTTTTCTGTGGAAGGTGGAAAAAAATTGGGGCATGAATCCAGCAGTACAGCCACAAATAATAGATGGCTGTAGGATGCTTCTTCACAAGAAGGGGATTTCAAAGGACTGCAAACATCTGCTGAATGATAAAGTGTGCACAGTGACACCGTGCTCTCCGTGGGCTGACCTTCCTGTCAGATTATGCAGGAAGGGAGATGAAGAAGGACACTTTCAGCTGGAAAAATTGCAAACGGAAAAAAATAAATATATATAAAGACTCTGCTATGTTCATGAGAGCGGTTGTATGGAAGGAGATTACCAGGGGAAGCGGGGGAAGATGTCAGAATCAAATAACCCCTTCACTGCCAGAAGAATGGAGGAACCATCTCCTAAGGATTGGGAATGATTATGGGACGGGTGGTAGAGGGGGGGCGGGGTATTATTCTTCCGAAATGTGTCATGGCTGCAACATCCTTTGTTTATTGTGGTCATTAGCATTCTTAGCAGGTGCAAGCACTTGTTGATCAAGATCAGACACAGAACTGTTTAGGTAGAGAGGTTTGTGATAACAGTTTTTTTGGCTGTTTTGGGCGGTTTATTTACACAGGTACAAAGAGACTTAGGGGCAGAGCCGCAGAAGGCCGGCACTTTGGCGCGAATATTCCCGAAATCGGGAACATATGTTATTTTTCTTCAGTTTAACTGCTGTTATAATGAAAGTTTCAGCGCTAGTAACAGAGATTTTCGTGGAGCAGAAAACAAAATTATTAGTAATAGTCAGCATGGATTTATGAAGGATAGATCGTGCCAAACTAACCTTATTTGTTTCTTTGAGGAGGTAAGTAGGAATTTAGACCAGGGTATTGCAGTTAGAAAAGACATTATGGAACTAGAGAGAGTGCAGAGAAGAGCCACCAAATGAATAAAGGGGATGGACAATCTAACATATGAGGAGAGGCTAGTTAAATTAGATTTATTTACATTAGAAATGAGGCGTCTAAAAGGGGATATGTTAACTATATACAAATATATTCGGGGACAGTACAAGGAGCTTTCAAAATAACTATTTATCCCAAGGGCAGTACAAAGGACTCGGGGCCATCCCTTAAGGTTGGAGGAAAGGAGATTTCACCAGCAACAAAAGGATTCTTTATGGAACTAGAGAGAGTGCAGTCAGGAAGGAATTTATTTTTCCCCTTATGAGATCTCATTGGATGATGTGTCACTGGGGGTTTGTGTTTGCCTTCCTCTGGACCAATATACTGTAAGTAGGGATATAGTATAAGTACCTGTCGTCTAAATTTAGAATAGGTTGAACTTGATGGACGCATGTCTTTTTTCAACCTCATCTACTATGTAACTATGTAATTATGTAACTATGTATTGATGGTGCACAAGATCACTAGTTAAAGCAAGTCAATCTCAAGTTTTGGCTTTTACCTCTTTATAACTGGAATTCTAAAAGAACAGCCTTATAACTCAGCCCTGATCATCATTGCAAGTGTGGGATTCCTGCAGACTTGTTCCCTGAGCTAGTAATGAAATCGGTATGTACATGTCCTGTTATTGGTTTGGCTCTTTTCATTGCAAATCTATTGTGCCAAACTTGCGAAGCTTTTAAGCATACTCTATATTTGGGGCGGCCAACTCCAGTCCTCAAGGTCAGGTTTTCAGAATATCCCTGCTTCAGCACAGGTGGCTCAATCAGTGGCTCAGTCAATGACTGCACCACCTGTGCTGAAGCAGGGATATCCTGAAAACCTGACCTGTTGGTAGCTCTTGAGGACTGGAGTTGGACTCCCCTGCTCCATATTAAGTTTTGTTAAGGTATTTATGTATGTCTTTATTTCTATAGCGCCATTAATGTACACAGCGCTTCACAGCAGTAATACACGTGACAATCATATAAATAACAAATAATATAAATAACAGATCATGGGAATAAGTGCTTCAGACATAAAAGTAACATTTAGGAAGAGGAGTCCCTGCTCCGAAAAGCTTACAATCTAATTGGTAGGAGGAATAAACAGACACAGTAGGAGGGAGTTCTGGTAAGTGCGTCTGTAGGGGGCCAAGCTTTATGTATCAGGTGTATAGTATTAGCCACGGAGCTACTCATATGCTTCGTTAAGCAGGTTTGTTTTAAGGTGGGTCTTAAAGGTGGATAGAGAGGGTGCTAGTCGGGTATTGAGGGGAAGGGCATTCCAGAGGTGTGGGGCAGTCAGTGAGAAAGGTTTAAGGTGGGAGAGGGCTTTAGATACAAACGGGGTAGAAAGAAGACATCCTTGAGCAGAACGCAAGAGTCGGGATGGGGCATAGCGAGAAATTAGGGCTGAGATGTAAGGAGGGGCAGAAGAGTGTAAAGCTTTAAAAGTGAGGAGCGAGATACGGGATTTGAGAGGAAGCCAGGAGAGGGATTTCAGCAGGGGAGACGCTGAGACAGATTTAGGAAAGAGCAGAGCGATTCTGGCAGCAGCGTTTAGGATAGATTGTAGGGGGGACAGGTGAGAGGCAGGAAGACTGGACAGCAGGAGGTTACAGTAATCGAGACGGGAGAGAATGAGGGCCTGAGTCACAGTTTTAGCAGTCGAGTAACAGAGGAAAGGGCGTATCTGTGTAATATTGCGGAGGAAAAAGCGACAGGTTTTAGAAACGTTTTGAATGTGAGGAGAACGTGAGAGAGGAATCGAGTGTGACCCCTAGGCAGCGTGCTTGGGCTACTGGGTGAATGATGGTACTTCCAAAAGTAATGTGGAAGGAGGTAGTGGGGACAGGTTTGGGAGGAAGTATGAGGGGCTCTGTTTTTGCCATGTTAAGTTTAAGTCGACGGAGGACCATCCAGGATGATATAGCAGAGAGACATTCAGAAACTTTGGTCTGTACAGCAGGTGTAAGGTCAGGGGTCAAGGTGTTACATAGAATCTGTTTGAGTCTGTTTGCTCAGAGTACTGTATATGTTGCTAAGCTGGACTTTACCCCTGAGTGAGATACGTCTGTGTCTACAGGAAATTGACTTGCCTTTCTTACAGGAGCTTATAAATCAGAACCTGAAAAAAGACCCCATTTATGGCTAACGAGATTGTGCCATCACTCATGGCAACAACTGTTCCTCTTATAGAGTCTTCACAGACTTGGTACTAAAGCATACTCCATTCCAACCCAATTTATTGTCACACTTGTACACAGTTATGTTGCCGGCAAGCATGAAATTGCTGCCTGGAGAGAGAGAGCACTGACCAGATCCGGAGAATACAGCAAACTGACCTTGAAATGTTGGAAACACAGGAGAGGAATTTCTGTGCCGGGAGGAAATCTGCAATAATAGAACCAGAAGCAACCTTTTAACCCCTCCGCTGCCAGTGGAGGCAAGCTTGCATTGCAGACCCCTCTGGCAGATAAGGTGTAAAGTTCAGTCGATGATACTCAGTTTTTATTATCGTTTATTTGTAAAACGCCGCGGTGTATTCCGCAGCGCGGTACAGAGATGTGATAATTACACACAGATAAGGGCACCGTGTGCACACAGATACACAAAGGTAATCACAACCAACAGAGAATGGCGGTTGCTTATTGTGGGGGGGGGGGGGGGGGAGGGCCTCGGAATGGGGTATGGTCCAGGCACACCCCTGGTCACATTAAGGTTTGGGGGTGTGGCTGTTGGGGGGTGTTAGATAGTGGCAGGGTGGGGTACGGGGTAGGGAAGGTGTTAGGGGTAGGGAGGGTGGGAGAGGGGTAGGGAGGGTGGGAGAGGGGGTGTATCTCAATGCCACTGCGCTGCTCTGTTTGGGAATCGCATGCCGCACTGCCTGCTTGTTTGTTATCGGCATTGCCTGCGCTGCCTCTGTTTTTTCGCATGCACTGCGCTGGCCTTCTGTTTGTATCGCATGCACTGCGCTGCCTCTGTTTGTATCGCATTGCACTGCGCTGCCTCTGTTTGTATCGCATGCACTGGTGCTGCCTCTGTTTTGTAATCGCTGCACTGCGCTGCCTCTGTTTTGTATCGCATGCACTGCGCTGCCTCTGTTTGTATCGCATGCCTGCGCTGCCTCTGTTTTGTCATCGCATGCACTGCGCTGCCTCTGTTTTTATCGCATGCTCTGCGCTGCTGCCTCTGTTTGTAATCGCATGCCACTGCGCTGCCTCTGTTTGTATCGCATGCACTGCGCTGCCTCTGTTTGTATCGCATGCACTGCGCTGCCTCTGTTTGTATCGCATGCCACTGCGCGCCTCTGTTTGTATCGATGCACTGCGCTGCCTCTGTTTGTATCGCATGCACTGCGCTTCCTCTTGTTTTTTATCGCATGCACTGCGCTGCTGCCTCTGTTTTTATCGCATGCACTGCGCTGCCTCTGTTTTTATCGCATGCACTTCGCTGCCTCTGTTTGTATCGCATGCACTGCGCTGCCTCTGTTTGTATCGCATGCACTGCGCTGCCTCTGTTTGTATCGCATGCACTGCGCTGCCTCTGTTTGTTATCGCATGCACTGCGCTGCCTCTGTTTGTATCGCGCACTGCCTCTTTTTTATTCGCATGCCCTGCGGTGCCTCTGTTTTTATCGCATGCACTGCGCTGCCTCTGTTTTTATCACATGCACTGCGCTGCCTCTGTTTTTATCGCATGCCCTGCGGTGCCTCTGTTTGTATCGCATGCACTGCGGTGCCTCTGTTTGTATCGCATGCACTGCGCTGCCTCTGTTTTTATCGCATGCACTGTGCTTGGGTTTGCAGCACGAGCTATGAAAGAGTTACTTGACACGTATTATAATGGCACATACTTCTTTCTGCATCTCTGCATGGAGTATCAAGGATGCAAATCTTTACTCTCAGACAGAGTTAAGGAAGGGAACACTAATCACTCACACTGCAGGTGTTTAATATAGTCAGCTTGATACCTACTCCTATAATGCTCCAATTCCAAATCTGTTGCAACTGCTTTCTGCATCAAGCAAAAGATTATCTGTTATCGCAAGACCATATTCACGATGTGATAGCAGTAAATAAGCATAAGGTTTTATAAATACCTCCCGACATAAAAAAAAAAATCAGTGGTACTTTGAATTATACTGTAAATCAGTCTTTTTTGCCGATTATTCCAGTTGCAATATGCCTGCCATTTGTGTAGAATGAAAGATCTGCCTTCCAGATTAATTAACCCTTTCGTTACAGAGGCCCTGCCACATCATGCCTTGCCCCCCGGTAAATGAAAGGGTTAAGCTGGCTGGAGCCTGAAGGCCTCCCTTTCTTTTTGTCATTGTTTTTGGATGTGTGTGGCGCGTTTTGATATGCTGCTTGCAAGACGCTCTTCTCATTAAGGAATTTCATTTGAAAAAGTTACAAGTTCCCTCAGGAGAATTAGGCTATCTTCTCATTTATTCCACTAATGGAACTCGATGCTTTTCTCTCCCTGGATAGGATTTCACATCCCCGAGAAATATGGAGACTTACATGACGTCTGTGTAGTTGTGTGCATATGAAAGGTGCAATCTTCCCAATGTGTGTGAGAAACTCCTAAAAACCTGGGCTGTCGAGAGCAAATCAAAACGCCCCCCCCAGGGTGTTAATGGCTTCCGCTGAGTTGACAGGTCACTTAAGTCTATGGAATTAGGCATTTATTCGGACATTACTCCTATCCGCAGAAATGTCCATTCAAGCCAATGGGAGTTTTGCCCAATCAGCACATCGCACTTTATGAATCGCCCCACGGATTGTTTCACACTCTGTGAGTTTGGGTCATTTTAGCATTTCATAATTCTGCAAATCTTACCTAAACAAACTACTTACCCAGTAATGTAAGCACACAATAACACACCTCTCATGTACAGTCCCAGGAAATAACACTGTACCCCTGTGCTGCAAATATGTTGGCACCTTGAAACAATACTATTTCTAATACAATTTTGGGGGAAATTTTATGGTGTTTTCATTGATAAAATACTATTAAAATGCAAATATTAAAAGCCCGGAACTGTAACATGTCTGTGGTAATATCCCATCCAGTGAGTGAGCCCAGCTCCAAATGAGTGAGATCCCATCCAATGCGTGAGCCTGGCTCCCAATGAGTGAGATCCCATCCAGTGAGTGAGCCCAATCCAAATGAGTGAGATCCCATCCAGTTGAATGAGCCCAACTCCAAATGAGTGAGATCCCATCCAGTGAGTGAGCCTGGCTCCAAATGAGTAAGATTCCCATTCAGTGAGTGGGCCTGGCTCCAAATGAGTGAGATCCCATCCAGTGATGAGCCTGGCTCCCAATGAGTTGGATCCCATCCAATGGTGGGCCCAACACCAAATGAGCGAGATTCCATCCATTGAGTGAGTCTGGCTCCAATGAGTGAGATCCCTCCAGTGGAGTTAGCCCAAATCCAAATGAGTGAGATCCCATCCAGTGAGTGGCCCAAATCAAAATTATTACGACCCATCCAGTTATGAGCCTAACTCCAATGATTGAAGATCCCTCCAGTTAGTGAGCCCAAATCCAAATGAGTGAGATCCTATCCGTGAGTGAGTGATGGTTACTAGGTGATGAGATCCCATCCAGTGAGTGAGCCTGGTACTTGGTGAACGAGATCCCATCCGGTGAAGTGATCCTGGTACTAGGAAATGAGATCCCAATTCAGTGAGTGAGCCTGTACAGTAGATGATATCCCATCCAGTGAGGGTGCCCTTTTACTAGGAGAATGAGATCCCATCCGGTGAGTAGCCTGGTATGTTTTCTAGGACAATGAGATCCCATCAGTGGAGTGAGACCTGGTTATAGGAGAAGAGATCATCCGGTTAGTGGAGCTGGTACTAGGAGAATGAGATCCCATCCAGTGAGTGAGCCTGGTACTAGGACAATGAGATCCCATCCAGTGAGTGTGCCTGGTACTAGGAGAATGAGATCCAATCATGAGTGACCACCTGGTACTAGTGAACGATATCCCATCCAGTGAGTGAGCCTGGTACTAGGTGAACGTGATCCCATCCAACAAGAAAATCTGGTTCAAACTGACAGTCTTTCCTTAAATGTGTCAGCCAAGACTCAGCTGAGTGTGATCTGAGAAGCGTGCTCTAGTTTCACCCCACCCCGCATCTCTGTATCCTACGTCCACACATGGCATGGGGGGTGACAGGTCCAGGTCCAATGACATGGGGTGTCAGGTGCCTTACTAGGTCTGTTTCTCCCATGCAAGAAGGCTGAATGCTCTAAACAATTTGTGTTGATATAATATCTTATTGTACTGATATAATCAGCCATATTCCCATTTGCAATTGCTTCTGCAGGTTTAGTCCATTATAATCGTAAGCATCTGTGTCTTATCAACCACTCTTATGTTGCAATAAGAGAATGAAAATGTTCCCGCTGTTACCGCTCCCCTACTTCATTACGGTTTGTATATGGGGTCCTGGTTATTATTGGCTTGGGGCACTGCATATAAAAAAGGGCAAGTTGACAGGCAGGTGACAGTGGTGTTGATGTCGGAACATAGTCCAGTTGTTGTGTTACGTAGACAAGGTAGTGGAGAAATCCTGCCTGCAGTTTCATTGTACTCAAACAGAAACCTGCTGTTTCGATGTTTTAATATACCCTATTACATTCAATCACTGAAATCAATCAGCTCTTGTTTTATACACGTGAGACTGTTGCTGTAAGACGCATAATAACCCCTCAGCGCATCTGTAGCATTAATTTAGTAGGAAATATCTTGCCTGGAGTTTTTTACAGAATAAGCTTCATTTATTTGTAAAATGTTGGCAGCTACTGTACAGTAGTTCAGAGTTTAACATCACTACAGATTTCCAAATACAGCTCCAGGTGTTTGTGTCTTTGCTGGTTACTAACTAAAGATTTGAGATTATATGTTTGCGTTTTGTTATATGGTTGTGTGTGTGTGGTGGTGTGTGTATATATGTATAATTTTATAGATAAATATATATGATATATATATATATATATATAATAATATAGGTTATGTGTTGATAATATATATATTATATATATATATATTATATATATATATAATAATAATATAATATATTAATCATATGTATGTATATATACTTTTAAGCTAGGGTGGGTGAAAAAGGCAACAAAAAAACCTCCACCGTAGCATATAGCCAATACACGAATGTCCCTGTGAGTGGTTTCCTTGCGTTGCTAGTTCATGCTGTGCTTAAAAATGTGTGAACAGCAAAGGTCAATTTTGCTTATATTGGCTCATTGAATGGATATTCCAGGCAAAAGAGACACATTATAGGAGGATAGTGGATTGTGACTGGGACTTGATCAGCATCCAGGAAAGAGACCCCACATTGTTGTGATCATTGGCATGTCATTTTCCCCCGATCCCTTGCTGCAGTCGGAAGCACATATGCTGGGCAGGCCTGCAAGAAACTCATGTCCCGCGGGCTCCGCCTTAGACTCCGCTGTGATGAGGGGAGGTGCAGGGGGGGAGTTGAGTGAAGGGTGTGTGGTGAGGGAGTGCATGGAGGGGGAGGGAGGTGCAGGGGTGATGTGAAGGGTCAGGGACTGATGTGAGATGCAGGCGGAGCGAGTATGTGACGGTGAGGGTGCAGGCGGGTGGGCAGGTGGTGTTGTCTTGCAGGGGGGTATGGTTGTGTTATTGGAGGGGGAGAGTATTCGTTTAGGGTGAGGGGGAGGAGAGAGGGGTGTTGAGATGAGGGTGAGTCTCGCAAAGGTGATATGAGGGGTGCAGGGGGAGGATATATGAAGATAAGGGTGCTGGAGGAAATATGAGGATGATGATGTGATATGAGATGGTGCGGGGGAGATATGATGATGATGATGTGATTTGATGATGATTGATTTAATTTTCCCGTGCGGCCCCAAATCTGTTTCTCCTTGGAGCAGTTGGGCCCTTCCTCCTTTACAATGTGCAGGCCATGTGCCTAGGGGAAATGGGGAAGGGCAGGGTTGTGCAGAACTGTCACAGACATTGATGTGCTCACAAGTTGATTGATGTATGTATACATATATATATTGCCCCACAACTTAATCCGGACCATTGTAATTAAAAACGATCAACCCGCGAATCAACTGCAGAGTCACCCTGACGCTTGCCGGGGGACTCGAGAATGTCGGCAATAACACGGGGATGACAACGTTATTGCGCGTGGAATATCAGGAGATGTCAACCACAACGCCCCGAGAAGGTTTTAGAATAAAGGCCCCGACGCGCAAGAGTATGACAGCATTTAATGGCAGTTGGGCGGTGCGAGATACCGAACAGATTACACCACACCGGAAGGAACCAAGAACCTGTTACATTTACCTTTTCTATCCTTTGCCTCTGATACCTAGGAGGGATTCTCTTGTTATTTTTACCACGAACGTGACTATTCGGCCAGGTACAACTCAAGATCGTTATGCGCTTACATATTTACATGGGAAGGGTCAGACGTCACGCTCTGTATGTCCTTTCTACGCCACGAGCCGGACCGGTTTGAATGAAAGTTTTCGGATCTGTATTTGGGGTTTCTGTAGATAGTGGCAGCTGAAATTTGTGTTTCTAATATTAAGCGGGCAGATAACCGAGCACTCCTTGACATGCCTGGTGGCTGCAAACACCCGCTTGCCCCGGGCTTCCTTGGGGGATTTTCCTTGAATCCTCCCGTTTCAGTCTTTTGAAAAGTTTGGGATACTGTAAATGCCAGCGGATTGTTCCAGTAGATAAATACCATGTAGATAACCGTAGCTAATGTGGAATTGTGTGCAGAGCCTTGTCAATCAGGCCATCCCCTGATATTCCACTATACAAATCGAGGCCTCAACCAAGGCTCGTCTTAGCCTGGAAGAACAAAACACAGGGAGCGACCCCTTGTAAAAAAACAATGCTTGCCAGGCCATTGGAAAGGGATATTTTAATCTCTTCCTCCATCTCCTCATTCACACATTCATGACCTCATCCCAGCTGCAAATTATTTCTCTTTTAAGGTAAGGTATAATTGCCATCAACTCCCAGCCACGTAAATGATATGGGGACAAATAATCTTTGTTTTAGCAGCAGGGTCCCCAAACTACGCCCCGGGGGCACATCTGGCCCCCACAAGAGTTTATATCCGGCCCGCGAGCAACAACTGAAATATATATATTTTTGCTCATTATATATCATTTCCAGTGTTAATCAACGACATCCTTTCTCTTGTAATCATGCTGATAACCCCCAAAAAATCCAAATAAACGTATCATGTTATCAAATATATAAAAATGATAACAAAGATTTTTTGTTTCTTGGGCTCCGCGAAAATGGGTATAATATACGTGTCTGGCCCCATCGTACTGAAAAGTTTGGACCACTGGTTTAGCTGTTCATGCTTATTGCCCCCACCACGGGGTTGATTCTGACATCTTTCATCTTCTTTTCCTTGTAAGATCAAACATATATACCGAGCGACTTACGTATTTGCCACACATAGAATAAGTGAATATAGGGGAACTAGAATATAAAACAAAGTTAAATATTGGGAGAGACAAGCTCTATTAATAATGAAACATATTATGTGTGTATATATATACCCCTAAACGACAAGAGCTCAAGACAGTTACAACCATAGTTACGATGACAGTCATCTACCGATCTCTCTAGAGGAATGTGATGAAAAGCTTTCACGTGTTTTTTTGTAAATCATAAATGTTGGCGGTTGGGAGAGTTAGTCAGGAGATGTTGTTTTATTGTGGGGGGCAAAGGGGGTGTGTCCGAATATCTTCGAGGGCTGGTAACTTTCGTTAATCTGGACATACAACCATTTATGTTTGTATGACTAGGGAATTTGAGCGAGACGCGCACTAGGTTTTGGGTGTTGTATCTGTAGGATAGTGCTTCGTGTTGGTCCTTCCCATTGTGAGCGAGTATGAGAATAGAACCCGCCTCCGTTTTTTCCACTCCCCTTCTCTTCCCCTCCGCCCTGTTGTTTGTTGCCCGCCTGATTCCTTTATTTTTTTTTCTTTGTTCTAGTCTTCATTTTGATGTAGTAGTGTGTTCTTACTTCATTATCTCTTATTTTTTCACCTTCCCAGCACTGACCTGCATGTGGCTTACACCTTCTCCCCAACTTTCTTTTTTCTTTCTTCTTTTTGTTCGTTTTTATAGTTTCCCCATTAGCATCACAATTGCGCCACATGCTCATTCACTAGTGTTTATTGTTATGACTTGTTTCAATTCAAGTAAATCCCTTTTTTGGCATATCCATTGGTTCATTATTAAACTTGGTGCTGGGAACCTAGTGGGTTTTTTTGTGGCTACTTTTGCAGGTTTCTGGTCCCCCTCTTATTCCCGTTGTACCACTATTTCCTATTTTGTACAATGATTATCTGTGTGCCTATATTCTATACGTTTTGCATACTTAACCTGTTCCTTGCCAAAGGCACCAG
Organism: Ascaphus truei; assembly: GCA_036426205.1. Classification (NCBI taxonomy): domain Eukaryota; kingdom Metazoa; phylum Chordata; class Amphibia; order Anura; family Ascaphidae; genus Ascaphus; species Ascaphus truei. The sequence continues at coordinate 16,675,825 of CM071583.1, forward strand.
GAATGCATTGTCTGCACGTGTTGCTCAATTAAGACATTTTGACACAGGCGTTTATCCGCCGCCATCGGTGGGACATTTGGGCTGGAGGTGAGTGTGTCCCTTAACCCTATAACCTTTCAACGTTACTAACCTCTTACCCTAAAAACCTTGACCTTAAGTGCCCCTTAACCCTTAATCCTAATGCTAAGCACTCCTCAGGGCTGTAACAGCCAGCGACTAAACGGTGATGGCCAAGTGTCCCTTGACAGCTGAATACTGCAGAGACATGATCGCGTCTAACGTCCCGTTCCGGGGTTGCTGGACCCCCTTCTCACAAGTAGCCTGAGTGGTAAAGATAGAGGTTTCTTTCCTCTGCAGGATCCATATTGGTGATACAAGAATGTTGGTTAATTTGGCTCAATAGTGGTGAATACGCCGGGCTAATAACAAGCTATAATCTAAATCCATCCAATAATATAATACAATCAACATCAGCTATAAATGTTACTGTCCTTTTCAATGAACATAACCACCCCAATTGCCTTATGCAGCATTCACACATTATTCCCTGGGCTCTTGTGTGACATATTTCCAGGAAAGAATATTAACATGATGTAATAAGCAGGCAGGTGCCACAAGCAAGATGCTAAACTAACCAAAAAGGTCTCTAAGATCCCCTGAAAAGAAGCCCCATCTCCTGGCCCTGACATCTGCATGAGCTTGCTGGGGTTTGCATGAGGATGGTCCAGCAACTCCAAATACCCCCTCCCCCCCCCCCCCCCCAACAAGATTAAGGCATATAGCCCTTAGATATGAGACTCATTTGAAGTGCTGCTCAGAGACATTGCAAGGTGCCCATCCAAGAGAAGAAACTGGTATGACCCTGCGAGAAGGCTGGAATACAAGCAGGAGGTGAAGGTCTGAGGTGTCGGAGGAAAGGAGGCTGCTAAGGGAATGGAATAGAAGAGAAGAAATCTGAATGATGTTATCAGGGACATTCTTAAGAAACCAGACTGTCCGGAAAATCAAGGTGTTCATAAGTGTGTTTTTTTTATTTCAATAAAAAACACTTACAGCCATCAACAGAGGCCACCTGTGTGAAAAACGCACGATAGAGCTCGGGGTCAAGCTCCAGGATTGTTGTATTTTGCATTAATAGGAGGTTAACAATAGATTTTAGGAGCACTGCGGCTGCCTATGTTTGTATCGCATGCACTGCGCGCCTCTGTTTGTATGCATGCACTGCGCTGCCTCTGTTTGTATCGCATGCACTGCGCTGCTCTGTTTGTATGCATGCACTGCGTGCCATGCTTGTTATCGCTATGCTGCGTGCCTCGTTTGTATCGCATGCACTGCGCTGCCTCTGTTTGTATCGCATGCACTGCGCTGCCTCTGTTTGTATCGGCATGCACCCGTGCGCCTCTGTTTGTATCGCATGCACTGCGCTGCCTCTGTTGTTCGATGCAATGCGCTGCCTCTGTTTGTTATCGCATTGCAATGCGCTGCCTCTGGTTTGTATCGCATGCACTGCGCTGCCTCTGTTTTATCGCATGCACCTGCGCTGCTCTGTTTGTTCGCAGCATGGCTGCCTTTTGTTATCGCATGCACTGCGCTGCCTCTGTTTGTATCGCATGCCATGCGCTGCCTCTGTTGTATCGCATGCACTGCGCTGCCTCTGTTTGTATCGCATGCACTGCGCTGCCTCTGTTTGTATCGCATGCACTGCGCTGCCTCTGTTTGTATCGCATGCACTGCGCTGCCTCTGTTTTTATCGCATGCACTGCGCTGCCTCTGTTTGTATCGCATGACTCGCTGCTCTGTTGTATCGCATGCACTCGCTGCCTCTGTTTTATCGCATGCATGCACTGCCTCTGTTATCGCATGCATGCGCTGCCTTGTTTGTATCGGCACTGCGCTGCCTCTGTTTTATCGCATGCACTGCTCTGTTTTATCCTGCCTGCTTGCATCGGTTTTATCGCTGCACGCGCTGCCTCTGTTTTTCTTCTATCAAATGCATGCGCGTGCCTCTGTTTTTATTCGCATGCCCTGCGGTGCCTCTGTTTGTATCGCATGCACTGCGTGGACGCTGTTGTATCGCTATGCACTGCGCTGCCTCTGTTTTATCGCATGACGTGCTTGGGTTTGCAGCAAGAGCTATGAAAGAGTTACTTGACACGTATTATATGGCCACATACTTCTTTCTGCATCGCATGAGAAAGTATCAAGGATGCAAATCTTTACTCTCAGAAGGTGTAAGGAAGGGAACACTAAATCACTCACACTGCATGGTGTTAATATAGTCAGCTTGATACCTAGCTCTATAATGCTCAATTCAAATCTGTTGCAACTGCTTTCTGCATCAAAGCAAAAGATTATCTGTTATCGCAAGACCATATTCACGATGTGTGATAGCAGTAAATAAGCATAAGGTTTTATAAATCCTCGACATAAAAAAAAAAAAATCGTGGGTACTTGAATTATACTGTAAATCAGTCTTTTTGCCGATTATTCCAGTGCAATATGCCTGCCATTTGTGTAGAATGAAAGATCTGCCTTCCAGATTAAATTAACCCTTCGTTAACAGGAGGCCTGCCACATCATGCCTTGCCCCCCGGTATAAATGAAAGGGTTAAGCCTGGCTGGAGCTGAAGGCCTCCTTTCTTTTTGTCATGTGTTTTGGGATGTGTTGTGCGCTGTTTTGTATTTGCTGCTGCAAGAAAGTATTCTCATAAGGAATTTCATTTGAAAAGTTACAGTTCCCTCAGGGAATTAGGCGTATCTTCTCATTTATTCACTAATGGCACTCGAGCTTCTCTCCCTGATAGGATTTCAATCACAAGAGAAAATATGGAGACTTACATGACGTCTGTGTAGTTGTGTGCATATGAAAGGTGCAATCTCCCAATGTGTGTGAGAAACTCCTAAAAAAACCCTGGGCCTGTCAGAAGCAAATCATAAAACGCCCCCCCCCAGGGGTGTTAATGGCTTCCGCTGAGTGACAGGTCACTTAAGTCTATGGAATTAGGCATTTATTCGGACATTACTCCGCAGAAAGTCCATTCAAGCCAATGGGAGTTTTGCCCAATCAGCACCATCGCACTTTACTGAATCGCCCCACGGATTGTTCACTCTGTGAGTTTGGGTCATTTTAGCATTTCATAATTCTGCAAATCTTACCTAAACAAACTACTTACCCAGTAATGTAAGCACAAATAAACAACACTCTCATGTACAGTCCCAGGAAATAACACTGTACCCCTGTGCTGCAAATATGTTGGCACCATCAAACATAACTATTTCTAATAACAATGTTTGGGGAAATTTTATGGTGTTTTCATTGATAAAATACTGATTAAAATGCAAATATAAAAGGCCCCGGAAAACTGTACATGTCTGTGGTAATTCCCATCCAGTGAGTGAGCCCAGCTCCAAATGAGTGAGATCCCATCCAATGCGTGAGCCTGGCTCCCAATGAGTGAGATCCCATCCAGTGAGTGAGCCCAATCCAAATGAGTGAGATCCCATCCAGTGAATGAGCCCAACTCCAAATGAGTGAGATCCCATCCAGTGAGTGAGCCTGGCTCCAAATGAGTAAGATCCCATTCAGTGAGTGGGCCTGGCTCCAAATGAGTGAGATCCCATCCAGTGAGTGAGCCTGGCTCCCAATGAGTTGGATCCCATCCAATGAGTGGGACCCAACACCAAATGAGCGAGATCATCCATTGAGTGAGTCTGGCTCCAAATGAGTGAGATCCCATCCAGTGAGTTAGCCCCAACCAAATGAGTGAGATCCCATCAGTGAGTGGCCCAAATCAAAAATTAGTACGAACCCATCAGTTAGTGAGCCTAACTCCAAATGAGTGAGATCCCTCCAGTTTAGTGAGCCCAAATCCAAATGAGTGAGATCCTATCCGTGAGTGAGTGAGCTGGTACTAGGTGAATGAGATCCCATCCAGTGAGTGAGCCTGGTACTTGGTGAACGAGATTCCATCCGGTGAGTGAGTCTGTGTACTGAGAATGAGATCCCATTCAGTGAGTGAGCCTGGTACAGTAGAATGAGATCCCATCCACGTGAGTGTGCCCTGTTACTAGGAGAATGAGATCCCATCCGGTGAGTAAGCCTGGTACTAGGACAATGAGATCCCATCCAGTGAGTGAGGCTGGTATTAGGAGAATGAGATCCATCCGGTGATGTGAGGCACTGGTAATAGGAGAATGAGCTCCCATCCGTGAGTGAGCCTGGTACTAGGACAATGAGATCCCATCCAGTGAGATGTGCGAGGCACTAGGAGATGAGATCCAATCATTGAGTGACCTGGTACTAGGTGAACGAGTACCCATCAGTGAGTGAGACCTGGTACTAGGTGAACGTGATCCCATCCAACAAGAAAATCTGGTTCAAAAAACTGACAGTCTTCCTTAAATGTGTCAGCCAAGACCAGCTGAGTGTGATCTGAGAAGCGTGCTCTAGTTTCCCACCCCGCTTCTCTGTATCCTACGTCACACATGGCATGGGGGGTGACAGGGCCAGGTCAACTGACATGGGGGTGTCAGGTGCCTTACTAGGTCTGTTTTCTCCCATGCAAGAAGATGCTGAATGCTCTAAACAATTTGTGTTGATATAATATCTTATTGTACTGAATACTAATCAGCCAATATTTCCCATTTGCAATTGCTTCTGCAGGTTTAGTCCATTATAACTCGTAAGCATCTGTGTCTTTATCACCATCTTATGTTGCAATAAGAGAATGAAAATGTCCTCCCCCCGCTTGTTACCGCTCCCCACTTCATTCGGTTTGTTATATGGGCGTCACAGGGTTATTATTGGCTTGGGGCACTGCATATAAAAAAGGGCAAGTTGACAGGCAGGTGACAGTGGTGTTGATGTCGGAAAGTAGTCAGTGTTGTGTTAGTAAGACAGAGGTTAGTGGAGAAATCCTGCCTGCAGTTTTCATTGTTACTGCAAAGCAGAAACCTGCTGTTTCGAGTGTTTTATATACCCTATACATTCAATCCCTGATCAAATCAGCTCTTGTTTATATACACGTGAGCTGTTGCATTAAGACGCATAATACCCCTCAAGCCATCTGTAGCATTATTTAGTAGGAAATATCTTTGCCTGGAGTTTTACAGAATAAGCTTCATTTATTTGTAAAATGTTGGCAGCTACTGTTACAGTAGTTCAGTAGTTTAACATACTACAGAGTTTCCAATACAGCTCCAGTGTTTGTGTCTTGCTGTTATAACTAAAGATTGAGAATTAATATGTTTGCGTTTTGTTAATATGGTTTGGTGTGTGTGGTGTGTGTGTATATATGTATAATTTTATAGATAAATATATATATATATATATATATATATATAATAATATGTATGTTTGTATAATATATATATCTATATATTATATATTAATATATATATATAGATATAATATATTAATTAGTATGATATATACTTTTTAAGCTAGGGGGGTGAAAAAGGCAACAAAAAACCTCCACCGTTAGCATAAGCCAATACAACGAATGTCCTGTGGTGGTTTCCTTGCGTTTGACTAGTTCCATGCTGTGCTTAAAAATGTGTGAACAGAAAGGCAATTTGCTTATATTGGGCTTCCATTGAATGGATATTTCCAGGCAAAAGATGACCACATTATAGGAGGATAGGATGTGCTGAGGGACTGGACAGCATCCAGGAAAAGAGGACCCACATTGGTGTGCTCATTGGCATGTCATTTCCCCACGAATCCTTGCTGCAGTGGAAAGCCACTATATGCTAGGGCAGCATGCCAAAACATCATGTCCCGCGGGCTCCGCCTTAGACTCCGCTGTGAGTTGAGGGAGGATGCAGGGGGGGAGGTTAGCTGAAGTGAGTGTGGTGAGGGAGTGCAGGAGGGGGAGGGAGTGCAGGGGTTGATGTGAAGGGTCAGGGACTGATGTGAGATGCAGGGGAGAGTGATGTGACGGTGAGGTGCATGGGGGTGGGAGGTGGGGGTGTGGTTCTGCATGGGGGGTATGGTGTGTTTATGTGGAGGGGGAGAGTATGTGTTTAGGGTGAGGGGGGGAGAGATGGGGGTGTGAGATAGGGTGAGTCTCGCAAGGTGATAATGAGGGGTGCAGGGGGAGATATTGAAGATAAGGGTGCTGGAGGAAAATATGAGGATGATGATGATGATGATGAGATGGTGCTGGGGAGAATATGATGATGATGATTGATTTGATGAATGATATTTATTTCCCGTGCTGGCCCCAAATCTGTTGTCTCTTGGAGCAGTTGGGCCCTTCTCGCTTTACAAATGTGCAGGCCATGTGCTAGGGGATAATGGGGAAGGGCAGGGTTGTGCAGAACCTGTCCTAGACTGTGATGTGCTCACAAGTTGATTGATGTATGTATACATATATATATTGCCCCACCCATTAATCCGGACCATTGTAATTAAAAAACAGATCAACCGCGAATCAACTGCAGATCACCTCGGTTGCCGGGGGGAGCTTCGACGAATGCGGCAAATGTAACACGAGGGAGAATCAAAGTTATTGCGCGTGGAATATTCAGGAGATTCAACCACAACGCCCCGAGAAGGTTTTAGAATAAAGGGCCCGCCGCCAGCAGCAGTAATGACACGCATTTAATGGCAGTGCGGGTGCGAGATACCGACAGATTACATCAACACGAAGGAACCAAGAAGCCTGTTACAGTACCTTTTCTATCCTTGCCACCTGATACCTAAGGAGGGATTCTCTTGTTATTTTTACGCACGAACGAACTATTCGCCACGGTACAACTCAAGATCTGTTTTGCTGGTTACAATATTACACTGGGAAGGGTCAGACGTCACGCTCTGTATGTCCTTTCTACCCACGAGCCGACCGGTTTGAATGACATAGTTTTGAGATCTGTATTTTGGGTTTCTGTAGATAGTGGGGCAGCTGGAATTTGTGTTTCTAATATTAAGCAGGCAGATAACGGTCGTAGACTCCTTGACATGCCTGGTGGCTGCAAACACCCGCCTTGCCCGGGCTTTCCTTGGGGATTTCTCTTGAATCCCGTTTCAGTCTTTTGAAAAGTTTGTGATACTGTAAATGCCAGCGGATTGTTTCCAGTAGATAAATACCATGTAGATAACCGAGCTATATGTGGAATTGTGTGCAGAGCCTTGTCAACTCAGGCCAGTTCCCCTGATATTCCACTATAACAAATCTGTGGCCTCAACCAAGCGCTCCGTCTTAGCCTGGAAGAAAAAAACACAGGAGCGACCCCTTTGTAATAAAACAATGCCTTGCCAGGCCATTGATAAGGGATATTTTAATCTCTCTCATCCATCCTCCTCTCATCACATTTCTGAACCTCATCCCAGCTGCAAATTATTCTCTTTTAAGTGTAAGTATAAATCCATCAACTCCCAGCCACGTAAATGAATGGGGACAAATAATCTTTGTTTAGGCATGGTCCCCAAACTACGCCCCGGGGGCAATCTGGCCCCCACAAGAGTTATATCCGGCCCCGAGGCAACAACTGAAAATATATATATTTTTGACTCATTATATATCATTTCCAGTGTTAATCCACGACATCCTTTCTCTTGTAATAATGCTGATTAACCCCCAAAAAAATCCAAATTAAACGTATTCATTTATCAAATAATATAAAAATGATAACAAAGATTTTTTTTTTCTTGGGTCCCGAAAATGGTAGTAATATACGTGGTCTGTGCACCATCGTACTGAAAAGTTTGAGAGCACCTGGTTTAGACTGTTCATGTTATTGCCCCCACAGGGGTGATTCGTAGCATCTTTCATCTCTTTCGCTTGTAAAGCATCAAACCATTATACCGAGCGACTTACAGTATTTGCCACCACATGTAGAATAAGTGAATATAGGGGAACTAGAATATAAAACAAAGTAAATATTGGGAGAGACAAGCTCTTATAATAATGAAACATATTATGTGTGTATATATAGACACAGAACGTCAATAAATGCACGACCGGAGAGGGAGCCTAATCTACACAAATAAGCTTTTGAAACATTGTATACTTCGGCCGTGTGTTTCCTTTCTTGTGCACTTATGGAATTATTGACAGCCCGCAGTATGGGTTCTCTATGGGTTTGCGTTTCCATCCCAGATTACATTCCATTTCTGTGGGAGTGGAGGAGCTGGCACTTGTAGGCAGGGTTCCTGGACAAGTTATCTCACCCAATGTAAAGCTGTGCTTTAGGGTTTCCAGGTGATGGGGGCAGGGGTACATTTGTGATGGACTTGTCTTCATGGGACGTTGTCATTTTTTACTTTGCAATGTTTTATGACACGGTTAGTTTTTCCCTTTTATTGCCTTTTTTCTTGTTTTAGGGATCGGCCTCTGAGATTAATTATTTCTTCAGCTCTTGCCCTCATCGTTCTGGGCTTTACTATCAATGTACGCTCACAAATGGCACCAATTTCCCTTTCCCTCGTCTTCATGGGCACCAAAACTATTTGTATTTATTCTGTATATATATATAGTTCCCGTAAAAATCCTTATTTCAGTGCCCCAAAGTGGCATAAGGTGGCACCGTATTCAAGAGGTTGAACTCGATGGATTATGTATGTCTTTTTTTCAAAACGCCCCTATTATGTAAGAAAGCGTATAGAGGCACTATAGTGTGTACAGCATGGCACCCGCTGATACGGCTGCAATGAAGAAGGGGGCGGGTGGGTGGCGCCAGTCTCCTCGATGTAGGCTGTTGCGTCCTTGGGTCAGCGGTAATGCTCGCAGAAACGTTGCGTTGCGCGCTGGGCAGACATTAGGTGTGGGGTGCCAAGTGAAAATTGCCGGTTGCGCCTGCGGCGCGACAAGGGGAAATTCGCTGGGGGTGTGCGACTATGGTGCCACGAGGCTGATAAATCGCGGGGGGTTTGTGTTCGACTTCTCGGCGATTTCACTGATAACGGCGGCCTTAGAACGGAACCACCGTGTTCCCGGGGCCCTGCTGTACGTCCTATCACTAAATAAGTTTTTTCGAAGATACTCACTAACCGGAGCCGCAAACAGACCCTGACTTTCATCGGACATTACGCGAAACAAGCGGGACATACGGATATCAGCGTGGATACACACGATGGTACGAATCCACGCTGTAAAGGAAGTGTTCTCCGAGTACTGAAGATATTGATCTACACCCAGAGTTTAATAGATTGTGAAAAAAAGCATTTGTATCTGTCCAGCACTTCATGTTTTCAAGGCATGTAAGAAGGCAAAGGTTGAAAAAAGGGTAAATTGATGTTATAAAGGAAAATTTACCAGAAGGCGCATCAATCATTAAGATTACATGAAAGTACAAGGCCAGATAAGGGTTCGCACGGGTTGTGTGTGGCAGGGAGATACCCCTGGTGGTGCAGAGAGGCCACGTGTCCACAAACTTGTCATTGTAACGCTTATGTTTTGGAAAACATATTTTTATTCTTTGTTGCTGTATTGTGTGATACGTTAAAAACAAAAATGTTGTACTATATTAGGCTGTTATTCATTTATTGTTGAGTATTTTGGTGCTTGTGTATTTCTTTTATTCGTATTTGTATTTGGGCCTTATGATTTTATTAGGTTGTCCCATTTAGTGTATAGTGGCTTATCATGCCCATCATTATATGGGGATGTTAACACTGTTCCATCAATGGGTAGAGGTGGGTATAGGGGACCCCCGGGGTGGGTGTGTAGGCCTCCTGGGTGGGAGCGGAAGAAGGGTGGGTACCCCTTTAATTACTATAGTGGTATTAATCGCTAGGGTATTAAGGGTCTAGGTGGCCATTAGATGTATTTTCATCTAACTACTGTCTGCTTGCAAGGCAGTGAAATGGACCCTGGAGTATGGGCGAGGATGCCCTTCAGGAGGCAGGGGTAAGTAAAAGTTTTTATATACTTGATTTATTAGCTGTCTGGCTAGGTTTTGAATTTTAAATGGGCAAATGAGCTAATTACCATATCTGGATAATAGTTATTTTCCCAGTTACTGTACTGGGGGGTGGTTGGGAATAGAGGACCGGCGGTAGTAGGATTGTTTGTTTTATTTTGTTTCTTAATGGTAGAGGGATGGGTGGGTGTGAGCCGTCCAGGGGGGTGGCGGGGAAGGTTAACCCTCTTCGTACCATAGCTTACCCACCATCATAGAAGTGAAGGGTTAGCTCCTCCCGCAACCTTCCAGGCAGGACCTAAGCACCCACCCTGACTATACCCCCTTCCAGCCACCCACCGATCTGCCCAGAAACAGTCTATTGTGTTTTAACCCTTCATTGCCTTTGCGGCTAGCCGCAGGAGATGAAGCTGTTTAATAAAAGTTGTATTTGCTAGTGTGAAGATGAGGCAGTGGGGTCTCCTGGAGCAGTGACCGCGTGACCGGGTCGATGTGTGATTTGGTCCGGTGGATGGCCCCCTGTCTTCCTTGAATTGCAGGACGCCTTATGGGGTGGTGCCAGAATCTCCCCAGCATTTTATTCCCATGGTCAACCGTTGACGTGGACATTTAGTAATGCAAGGAGATACCGGAATCCCCTTAACGGGTGACCTGAAATCTCGAGGAAGGGAAGCAAGAGATCCCTGGACCTGAATAACACGGTCTTGCACTGGGACCCGGACTCATTCATACGCTACTGTATGTATTAAAAATAATAATTAAAATCTTGCGATCGCCTGGCGAGATTTGCGCAGGGATATGACGGCCTCCCTCTGCAGGTGAAACAAATCGCAGGGTTTGTCCTTTTGTAGAGACGCGATCATCACGTCGCCAGATACTACCATTTTTTGGGAATTGTGATACCGACAGGATAATCAGGGCTGTTCGTGAAGAACCGTGAGTAGCAACGCTGGCAAAGAAACTGGCGTGGTCGTAACGGCTCCATCGTATTTTTTAATGAGCGTGCTTATAGAGTAGACGGCGCCTTATAATGTGGTGCTTGGATATTGAAGCAAGTTGAGATATTAAGCTGGTGAATATCTGTCACGATTTTCTGATGTACTTGGTTACGGGGTCAGAGAAGGTAACTCCAGCACAAAGTCAAAGATTGGTACTCAGCGGAGAAGCAAGTAGGAAAGCGAGTGCTCTAGGCAATCTCAGCAAGACTTAAGTGATGTCAAACAAGGTGGTTGTATGACAAAAATTAAATAAATGGAATCAATAGAAGTCAAAAATCGTGTACATCTTGACCAGCAAGGGACCAAGGATAAAACTCTTTGAATAATATCACCATAGAGATGGAGATGGATTGAGGCACTGGAGAAGAACAGTACAAATGGTTCATGAACCTGTCCCTGCTGCGCCTCAAGGGAAGTGTGTCGCCCGTGTAATTTGCTCCACGTTATCACGTGTGATGTGACCCGTGTATTACTGCCCGTATCACGGTGGATGGACCCTGTATTCTGCCCGTTATCGACGTGGGGGCTGTTGTACCCGTTGATTCCCCGTTATCAATGTGGATGGGGACCGGTGTATTTAACCCGTTATAGTGTGTTGATGTTGACCCGTTGTATTTGCCCGTGTCACGTGTGTCGGTGGAGTGTTGACCGTGTAGTCTAGCTGGCCCGTTAGTCACGTGTGGGAGTGTTGGACGCGGGGGGTAGTTTGGCCCGTTAGTGTGGATGTGACGCAGGTATTTGCGATCGGACTTTGGATTGACACTGTATTCTGACGTTATCAACGTGTGGGATGTGACCCGGTTCTGCCCGTTATCACGTGTGGATGTTGGACCCGTGTATTCTGGCCGTTATCACGTGTGATGTGGGACCGTGTATTCTGCCCGTTATCACGTGGTGGATGTGACCCGTGTATTTGCCCGTTATCAAGTGTGGATGTGACCCGGTGTATTCTGCCCGTGTCACGTGTGGATGTGACACCGGGGTAATTTGACGTTATCAGTTGTGGATGGACCCGTGTATTTGCCGTATCACGTGGGATGGACCGGTATTCGGTCGTGGGGACCGTGGTATGATTCTGCGTTTCAGTGGTGTGTGACCGTGTATTCTGCCGTTATCAGTGTGGATGTGACTGTGTATTCTGCCCGTATCACGTTGGATGTGACCGTGTATTACTGCCCGGTTATCACGTGGGAGTGGACCGTGTATTCTGCCCGTTTATCACGTGTGATGTGACCGTTATTTGCGTTATCAGTGTGGAGTGTGACCTGTCTATTCTGCCCGTTATCACTGTGGATGTGACCCGTGTATTCTGCCCGTTATCACGTGGGATGTGACCCGTGTATTCTGCCCGTTATCACGTGTGGATGTGACCCGTGTATTCTGCCCGTTATCACGTGTGGATGTGACCACGGTGTATTCTGCCCGTTATCACGTGTGGATGTGACCCGTGCTTATGCCCCGTATCACGTGTGGATGTGACCGTGTATTCTGACCGTTATACGTGTGGATGTGACCCGGGTGATCCTGGTTATCACGTGTGGATGGACCCGTGTATTCTGTCCGTTACATGTGGATGTGACCCGTGTATTCTGCCCGTTATCACGTGGTGGAGGGACCCGTGTATCTGCCCGTGCCAGTGTGGATGTGACCGTGTATTCTGCCCGTTGATCCACGTGTGGATGTGACACGTGTATTCTGCCCGGTATCACAGTGTGGATGTGACCTGTCATCTGACCGTTTATCGTGTGGATGTGACCCGGTATTCTGCCCGTTATCACGTGTGTGTGTGATCCAGTGTATTTGCCCGTTATCGAGGTGGATGTGACCCGTGTATTCTGCCGTATCACGTGTGGATGTGACCATGTATCTGCCCTTATTCACGTGTGGATGTGACCCGTGTATTCTGCCCGTTATCACGGTGGATGGTGTGACCGTGTATCCTGCTGCTCACGTGTGGATGTGAAACTGGACCCTAAATGCAAAGGATAATTCGAAGCTTAGGATAGAGCTGAGGGAAGGAGTACGAGAGAAGCAGCTGGGTATTACGAGAGATATGGAGAGATTCTGGGAGATATGCTGGGTATTACGCAGACTTGGAGTAGATGCATGCTGGGTATGACGCAGAGCTATGGAGAGATGCATGCTGGGTTATGTACCCACACAGAAGTAAAAAGAGTGAATGGGTTTGGAAGCAAGAAAAAGTCAGTGGACCTCATCACAAAGGGGAAGTAAATAAAATGGCGTGGGCCATATCGCACAAGAACCGTAATCGATTCCAAGGGACATCAAGACCCAAGTGATGATCACTGAGAAGGCCGTCGTCTACCAGTGGCTCAACAACGGAGGATATATCCATCCATACAAGAACAATAAGGACAAAGCGTCTATATCACTGTGTAGGACTAGAATGGTGTATAGATAAATGTAAAATAAAATACAGTATTTGAATAAATATGAGGTGGAGACAAGACAGACCAATATATCGACATGTACATATAGTGTTAGAAATGTAATATAACAATAGAAAAAACAAAAAAAACAAGTCCATCATCAGGCGAATTGATAAAAAGTATCTGAAAAGGTTATAACAATCCGAAGATGATTCTTCTGGAGTAATAGGTTGTTTCTCAGGGAGTTAATCGCTTCCTCGTGGTACCTATGAGAAAAGATAAAGAAAGCGCACGCTCTAGTGTAAAAATGTATGGTTAATTTAAAAATCAGGAGTCAACAATGGTCTCCAAATCACAAACCACGGATGATATTGGGCATGTATGAGATATTTCTCAAACTCCGTCACCACAGTTGTACTGGGGGAGGGTGTATCCACCATGCTCCGTCATGTTCACTGGGTCCGTCAGAGTCCTAGACGCCACAGGTGTATCCGGAAACCAGAACCGGCGCATGCACATCAAATTAGGTCCCCCGGGCAACCGGCCAGCACTTCAGAAGGTTCCTCTTTGATCTGTGATCTTCGCTCTCGGCAAGGCGATGCTGTGATGTCTCTCTCAGAATGATACACAAGGATGTCCTTGACGCGTTTCGTTGTGTTCGCGCCTTCATCTGTTGGACATACTTGGTCTCACGCTGAGTTGTCACTCTCTATCAGTGAAGGGGTGGTATTATTTACCCATGTGCTGCTTATCACCCTTGAGGTAAGTTATTTTAATAGATTAGTCTGATCTTCCTAACAATTGTGTGTGTGTTTTGTTTTTGTTGTTTTTCTAACTGAAGAATAATTATCCCTGCAGGGGAGAGCGGCCACAGGAAAGTGAATCTGTTACAACAAATTCAATATGGGTAAATGTTCAGCAAATGGTTTTTTGGCTTCCAGTGTTTCCTTATCTCTCAAGTAAAACATGGTACCGTTATTAAAAGTGATATTCTGAGCGGACAGCAAGAGAGTATCTGAAGGACAGAACATATCACACGGTATGTTAGGTGCTGTTCCGGTATATCCTCAATATTGCAATGACAGATGCAATTGGATTTTTAAGAGTTTTTAAAACTGAGTGACCTTAAATTATTTACATTTACACGGGCTGTTAAGAAAGTTCCCTGCATATTCCCCAGGACCCGGGGGCTGCTTGCCTTGTTATCCTATGTTAAGGGAGGCGTTATGTCACGGAAAAGCAAAAGCCAAACTTTTTAGAATCCAAAATTGTCTCAAACCAGCGCTATAAATATTGTTTACACACACACAAGGTTTCTTTGTCTTCCCTCACGACTAAAGCACATGGTCACTAAGTGTTCAGTTTTCCATTTCAAATGCTGAAAAAAACAGACCTGAATTCAGTAATTGCTTAAAATAACAGACCTTAAGCCTGCCCCATTCTGCCTGTACCTACATTAATCAGTGGTGACGTGAGCTCAATAAATCTGCATAACAATAGACAAATCTCGCTCTTTATATAATGCCCTTATTGTTTTTGCACTTTATTACTTCTTGTTGACTTGGAAGCTCTCATTTTTCAGCATATACACTGACGGTAATTTTTATTCCATTCTGTAACATTTTTTTGGCATTAGACTTTTGCAGGGACGTAATTTCTACCCTTTGTGACTCCCTAAATTCTGCGAGCCCGGTTATGACAGCTTTCAGACCGTTCCACGCTTCTCGGATAATGTTGCCTAGCAACTGCTCCAGCTGGCTATCTTTAACTACTCCTTTCCAAAGTATAAAACAAAATAATCCTAATAAATGTTTTATTAAAAAAAAAAAGAAGAAATATCTGCTTCGCAAAAAGATCAGAGTGGGGCATGTTGGATACCTCTGTTACAGTGTAGCAGCTTTACATTAAATGGATCAGCCCTGTCCTGTACCTTTCATGTAATAAATGACGTACGTCAATATCCCTTCTTTATCTGCAGTAGAACACAGGGGGGTCATCAACTCCAAGTCTCAAGCCCCCCTCCCCCCCCACACCCCCAACCCAGGTTGGTTTTTAAAGATATCCCAGCCTTCAGCACAGGTGGCTCAATTAGAGGATCAGTTAAAGACTGAGCTTCGATTGAGCCACAGCCCGACGAGAAGCCAGGGGACTGGGAGGTGTCTAGGGTGATGCCACACCTTTGGAAGCAGACGAATTAGGGATTTCGATTTCTGATAAACCCGACCTCCATTTGGGCTGGGTCCTTTTGGACTACTGAGCGAGTTAGGTTTAAGAGCACACCCCCACTCCGCCATTCATCTCATATTATTGCTTGCACAATACACAACATACAACTATGTGTTAAACCATGGCATAATCAAGGTTCGTTTGCGATATCCTTATACTGAGATGTCTCTATTCTTTTTCTGCTTGTCCGTTCCTTCCTCCTTTCAGTTGGTAGATCACCAGTGAGCGCACATCAATCGGTCAGCCCATGGCGAATAGACGAGGCGTAGGTTCAGTCAAGCGTCCCACAGAGTCTCGTCATACGTAACCATCATTCCTTCCTCGTCTCAGGTGTTTTAATGGCGATCTATATAAGCCCAAAGTTTCTTGCGGGCAAGTGGTTAAAGGCTAGGCCACGCAGCGGCCACCGGATTAAGTCCCATGCCACTCTGTCTAGACTGGAAAGAAGCCTGGAAAAACAGATCTCCCCGGCGCGCTCTCGCCCCGCATTCCTGTGCAACACCACTTTCCCTTCGACCCGCCCGCCGCCCCTTCTCATCCCTCCCACTCAATCCCCCCCGCATTCCGATTTCCCGTACTCTCCACTTCGTCCCCCTCCTTTATTTCCCCCCTCCCCCTCTAGTGTCACTAAGCCACCTTTGTCTATCACTCCCACCTATCCGGACAGTGTCATTCCCCCACGTTCCCATTCCTCTTTTCAACGTCCGCTTGCTTTCGCCTCCTCCACCCCCTTGCTCCATGAATGCCACTTCCTCTCTGGCTTCCCGTTTCAGCCCCTCCCGCTGCCATGCGGTCTCTTGCCCATACCCTCCACTCCGCTCTTTTCAGCCCCTTTTTTCCAAGCTAGCCCTCCTCCCCCCCTCTATCGCCCGATTACCCTTCCCGCCCTACTATCAGCCCTTCCCATTCCCTTCTTCCCTTTTTTATCTTTTCCAACCATCTCCCCACCCGCATCCCCCTCCTTTCTTCTTATTCCCTCCTTCCAATCCCTCCTCTCCTTTACTAACTGTCTTACCCCTCCCCCCCCCCTCCTGATCCCCCAGTCCCACCCCCCCTATCCCTTCCCCCTCGGCAAAAAAGCCTTGCTCTTCTGCCCCCGTTCCCCCCCGCCTTATAATGTACTTTCATATGTCCATAGTCATTTATCCCGACACACAACTGCCTCTGCTGGGCAACATGAACAACGTTGCAAAAATGCTGAAACTCGAAATTAAAGAAAGGGGTGCCAGGTAGAAAGAGAGGGGGTACTTGGGGTGGCGGGGTTGGAGCTCCAGCGGCCGCTCCCCCGGGCCGTCCTTGTTTGCGCCGGGGTGCTCTGTCCTGCCCGGGCGATTCGGGGCGCTGCGCTCAGGGCTTTCTCTTCTCTTGCCCGGGGGCGGCGAGGGGATTCCGGGCGTCCGGGTTCTGGGCCTTTCGCCTGATTCATAGGGGTGCCGAGTTCCCGATGTACTACACCCGTCGTCGCCGGGCGGGCCCGCTGCGTAGCCGGGGCGTGCATCTTTTGACGGGCTGCGGCGGGGACCTACGCGTCCTGCCGGAGTGTTGGGTGTCGGGATCAGGGTTTGTGGGGGTGGGCTGTTTGGGGGGGGTACTTTCCGGGGTCAGCCGTGTTTCCAGGGGCGGGGACAGGAATTGCCTTCGCCGGTGTGCGCGTCGAGTTTGTGCTGCGTTTTTGCCGTGGTCCGTAGCGGGAAGGGGTTGGGTTTAACTGCTGGTTTTTTTTTAATCCTGGGGATTGTATGACGCGGGGGTTTGTTTATTTTTGTAAGCAGGACCCCGAAAGCAGAAAGCACCCCAGAACAAACAGAGAGAGGCAAGGGGTCAGTGTATACAATCATCCTAACAAAGTAATAAACACTGGGTCATTAATACAAACTGAGTAATAATTACTATCACTAGCTCATCCCACGCTGCCCTTCTACTATTCGGAAGTGACCCTACCAAGCACCACCAAGAAGACTATACCCCAAGCTTGGTGAGTTCCGCCCCAAAAATGCTCCTTTTGCAAGGAAGGGAAGGCCGTCGTGCATAACCTGGAATACCCCCGGCCCCGCCCACCGCCCTCTACCCATAAACACCAAGCTAAGACCGCCAGAACACCCGCCGACGGCAGGAAACAGCCGGCACGGCACAACCCGCGCCCCCGATACCCCCGAACCGCAGCCACGCCGGCCCAGAACCAAACGAAAACACAAGGAAAGAAACGACACACGAACCGCCAAACAGAAAGAACAACCAAAAAAAAAGATAAGACAAGAAAAATTCTGGCTTAGAACACCAAAACAGAAAAAATTCCCATCCCTGCCCTTCCCACCATCTCCCACACCCAGCCACTAAACAACTTCCGCGTGATCCTGCCTTTGCCCACCAACCTGCGACTAACATATGTAACTCAGCACTTAGCCAAACAACACCTTCCCTCCACCATCCCATTTTGCCACCTCCCACCCTCCCTAACCTTAACACCTTTCCTACCCCCCTCCCACCCTTTGCCCTTCCCACCCCCTCCCCTACGATACAAACAGAGGCAGCGCAGTGCATGCGATACAAACAGAGGCAGCGCAGTGCTCCTAGAAATCTTATCTGTTACCCTCCTATTAATGCAAAATACACAATCCTGGAGCTTGACCCCGAGCTCTATCGTGCGTTTTTCACACAGGTGGCCTCTGTTGATGGGCTGTAGAGTGTTTTTAATTGAAATAAAAAAAACACACTTATGAACACCTTGATTTTCCTGGGACAGTCTGGTTTCTTAAGAAATGTCCCTGATAACATCATTCAGATTTCTTCTCTTCTATTCCATTCCCTTAGCAGCCTCCTTTCCTGACACCTCAGACCTTCACCTCCTGCTTGTATTCCAGCCTTCTGCTCAGGGTCATACCAGGTTCTTCTCTTGGATGGGCACCTTGCAATGTCTCTGAGCAGCACTTCAAATGAGTCTCATATCTAAGGGCTATATGCCATTAATCTTGTTGGGGGGGGGGGGGGGGGGGGAGGATATTTGGAGTTGCTGGACCATCCTCATGCAAACCCCAGCAAGCTCATGCAGATGTCAGGGCCAGGAGATGGGGCTTCTTTCAGGGGATCTTAAGAGACCTTTTTGGTTAGTTTTAGCATCTTGCTTGTGGCACCTGCCTGCTTTTATTACATCATGTTAATATTCTTTCCTGGAAATATGTCTACAAAGAGCCCAGGGGGAAATAATGTGTGAATGCTGCATAAGGCAATTGGGGTGGTTATGTTCATTGAAAAGGACAGTAACATTTTATAGCTGATGTTGATTGTATTATATTATTGGATGGATTTAGATTATAGCTTGTTATTAGCCCGTGGCGATATTCACACTATTGAGCCAAATTAACCAAACATTCTTGTATCACAATATGGGATCCTGCAGAGGAAAGAACCTCTATCTTTACCACTCAGGCTACTTGTGAGAAGGGGGTCCAGCAACCCCGGAACGGGACGATTAGACGCGATCATGTCTCTGCAGATATTCAGCTGTCAAGGGACACTTGGCCATCACCGTTTAGTCGCTGGCTGTTACAGCCCTGAGGAAGGTGCTTAGCATTAGGATTAAGGGTTAAGGGGCACTTAAGGTCAAGGTTTTTAGGGTAAGAGGTTAACGTGGAAAGGTTATTAGGGTTAAGGGACACATCACCTCCAGCGGCCAAATGTCCCAACGATGGCGGCGGATAAACGCCTGTGTCAAAATGTCTTAGATTGAGCAACACAGTGCAGATCAATGCATTCCTGGTGCCTTTGGCAAGGAACAGGTTAAGTATGCAAAACGTATAGAATATAGGCAGC
Organism: Ascaphus truei; assembly: GCA_036426205.1. Classification (NCBI taxonomy): domain Eukaryota; kingdom Metazoa; phylum Chordata; class Amphibia; order Anura; family Ascaphidae; genus Ascaphus; species Ascaphus truei. The sequence goes on from CM071583.1 coordinate 16,695,113, forward strand.
ACTCAGATAATCAATGTACAAAATAGGAAATAGTGGTACAACGGGAATAAGAGAGGGACCAGAAACCTGCAAAAGTAGCCACACAAAAACCCAACTAGGTTCCCAGCACTCAAGGTTTAATAATGAACCAATGGATATGCCAAAAAAGGGATTTACTTGAATTGAAAACAAGGTCATAACAATAAACACTAGTGAATGAGCAGTGTGGGCGCAATGTGCTAATGGGGAACTATACACAGGAGAAGTTTGCCCATCTCTATGAATGGTTACCCGCCAGAGGGCCGTGTCTGCAGATATTGACTTGGTCAGGGATACAGACCACAGGCTACTTGGTCCTGGGGCAGGACGGCGACTGAAGAAGGATAAAGGGTAACGTTACTGGAAGCGCAACCATCAGCTTCACCCACCAAGGGGCTCCTGGGTTTACACTCAATGGGACTCTTGCGTTTAAGGAAGGGCTACCAAAGGTGAGACCTTTGCTAGAGCTCAGACGAGAGAGATCCATTAAAGCTGCAGTTCAGTCTTTTTTTTTTTTTTATTTATTTTTTTACTTCAATAGTTTCATGTGGGCAATCTCTAATTACCTAAAGAACTGTATAGCTGCAGGTCAATTCGTTCTCCGTGTATTGATAGGCGAAATTTGGTGACATAATTAGAGCTGGCATATGTTTTTATTTGCTTCTGTCAGTCAGTGGAAGCTCATGAATATTCATGAGCACTCCTGCACTGACATGTGCTAGAGGGAGGGCAGGGCTGACAAAGGGGTGTGCCAGGGCTTGTGACAGGACATGAAGGGGCAGTGCCTTAGCAAATGGCTGTTAAAATAGAATAAAAAGAAAATTGGTCTTTCAAAGTTGTTTTTTTTAAAAACAGAAAATGCTAAAAGTATTTTTTCTTACTACAGAACTGATTTATTAAAAAAAACACACATGCAGGATATTGACTGAACTGCAGCTTTAATAGCTGATACAGGGTATATTTCCCTAAGACCCCCGGAGTCCTCAATAACTAGTGCTCCTGTCTACTTTGCCGTCTGAGGACTTCTGCCCTGGGTCGCCACTCCTTCCTGAGTCTAAATCTTAGACCCGACCGAAAATAAACCTGCTGTTGTCTAATAACAAAGTAGAAAGAATATATGGAAGATCTCCAGTTCTTACCATTGCTAGTCAGGGGAATGTGCATTACATGATCTCACACTTATATCCATAGCAAGAAATCATCTTATAAATATGAACACTCCATGAAAAACAGTAAGTTCCATATTTGTGTTAATATTTATGCAAACAACAGTATTTGTGTGTGACCTGTTCACAAAGACCAGAGAATGACTAGTTCTTGTAAACAGCCAATCACGTTATGGACACAATGTACTGGCGCAATGTTCTAACTAACGGCATGAAATCGCTCTGTTGTTAGAAGCCACATTTGCGTAATTAGCCGACTAATTACAGTTTCAAGAGCTTCCTGTTCAAGCCGAGTGAGATAAAAGATGTTGGAAAGCAAAGTGATTGAACTTTATGGTGGTCATTTATCAGCGTCTCCCAGATGCAAAACCAGGACAAACAAAGTGGAGAAAAAAACCCCCATTACACCACATTTATGACACAGGAAAGTTTCAATGCAAATCTGTTTCTTTAGTAAATCAGTTTGGTCTCAGATTTCAGGGCCACAAAGTTTCCTTCTTCAGGCGGATTAAAGAGCATATACTCTGCCAAAATGGTGTTCCCCTAGGAGGCAAGCAGGGGTCTCCGTAGTTGAACCGTATTCATTTCAGCTCTGGTTATCCCCGAGATAGCAGGTAGAGGCTCCGCAGGTTTAAATGTCCTGGTCAGGTGGGCCAATAGGAAGCCGCAAGGGGATGACATCACTGCTTCCTATTGGTCCGCGTAACGCGGGAGCTTTACATTCCCCTTTTCAATCGCACCACACAGCGCAGCAGGGAATGGGCTTTCCACGCGACAGCGTCGCAGTCTACACATTAAATATAAGATAATATGACCCTCATACATAAACCTTGGCCCCCTGCAGACGCGCTTACCAGAACACCCTCCTACTGTCTGTGTAAGTTCTTCCTACCTACCAATTAGATTGTAAGCTCTTCGGGACAGGGACTCCTTTTCCGAATGTTACTTTTATGCCTGAAGAGTTTATTCCCATTATGTGTTATATTATTATGTGTATTACTGCTTAGAAGCGCTATATACATAGATGGCTTTATATATATGAAGATATACAGACATACAAGGGCCCTAGTCCAGGGTGATGTGAAACTGAGCGGAGGAGATAGTTAGTACGAGTGAAGTTTCACAGCCCGCCTGGGGAAGCCCCTTTCTCAGCTGCAGCTCTGGCTCGTTGGACTGCGATTGTTGACTTGCAGCTATTTCCCTGTTACGAATATACAGGAAGACGAGACGATGAAACAGCACCTGATGATCACAAACCAGCTAACGTCGAAGTGCCACGGAGCTCCGTGGTACCAAATCCCACCAGACCGGCCCCGGGAGAGAGATCCAGAAACCTGTTTACAAATGAGGTCATTTTCAGCCTGGCTCTTACATGGTCCTTGTAATATCCGAGCCCCAGAACAGGTTCAGCCCTTTTTCTCATGGGGATGTGCTCTGGGAACTCTTTGCTACCTATAGAGGCCTTCAGCGAACTGCAAGAAGAACCATTGTGCTGCAGTGTAGTAATAGTATTCCTGTATCTAACCCTCTCTACTCCTTTTTAAATAATACCCTATTTAAGAACCTTTGTCAAAGTGGCTGCAATCTTTGGGAACTTCTGCTCAGAGCCCTTCCTTAGATCCGTGATCCGTCACTACATGCCAGCACATGCTACATGCTAAAGGAGGACGGTATGCGATGGATCGTCAGGCCTCTGAAGCCTGCACCCTGAACGAGGCCTAAGACCTCTGAAGATTGTTTCCATTCACCGGTGCGGGCTCGTGCAATGTGGAGCAGTTAAAAACAAGATGACATTTGTATAGGGCTCTCCCTCCCTGACAAAGTGTAATGTTTACTGCAGTAATACCTCACTTTCTTATATTCTTCTGTGTCTGTAATTGCTCTACTTATTATGCTTGTCAAGAGTCGCAGTCCACGCAAGATCACTTCAATGCTGAGAAGTGGTTTTCGGGGCGAGTGGTGTTAGCTAAGTGTTTAGGTTGCTTTGCCTGCTGTGCTCTTCAGTGATAGGTGCTGCACACACGGCTGTTATTATAGCGTTCTGTTATTCCAAACTCATTATGCTAACGGCTTGTGACCATACAGCCTGTCACTTTTGTGGAATACGCTGCACACCTCACAGCTAAACATCACCTTCTACTCGGGTGCTTGGAAATGTCACCTCCAGTAGTATAAGTGTATGAGCTCATTATCAGGGTAATCATTCATTTATCCCATATGGGGCGAGCCTTGTTATATAGGACTAAACGTGATGGGTCAGTACACAGAGCAGTTCCACCTGCAGAGACTGGGCTGTAGTTGATATTGGATATGCCCTGGATTGGCTGATATTACATGGAAACAGATACTTATTAAATAACTTCAGCACATTATTATATTCATTCACATTTCAGAAGCACACACTTGGTTTATTGCGTGTTTTTTTTTCTTATTTTATTTTTTAGCTGAGAACGTTAATTATAATGAATTATTATGTTATCTTCTTTTGGAAAAATAGATGTTTCAGATACAGAAATAACGAAACTAAGGAGGATCCGGGTGTGTCAGACACCCTCTTATTGTTTCAAAGGGAGGTGACTCTGACCCGTAACTTACAGCCTGTTATATCGGGGGGCTCAACTCTAGTCCTCATACCCAACAGGACAGGTTTTCAGGATATCCCTCAGTCGAAGACTGAGCCTCTGATTGAGCCACCTGTGCGGAAGCTGGGATGTCCTGAAAACCTGACCTGTTGGGGGGGTTTGAGGACTCGAGTTGAGCCCCCTGCGATAGCGGGCACCTTGCGTAGATATGCAGCAGTAATAAGATCTCTGTTACTGTGTTAGAATAGCGCGGTTAACCCCTTCAGCACCTGAATTGAAAAAGGGTTAAACTTACCAAACGATAAAACTGCTTTCAATATATGAAGGTAAAGGTGCCTGAGAAAAGTGCGCCACACAGGATGCACACAGGATGCACACAGGATGCACACAGCCTGGCATTATTCATAGCCTCATACACAATGCAATGTGTTCACGGAGCCACTATTGCATTTCAAATAAGACGTGGGCTGTCACAAGCCCACGCCGGGCACAAGTACCACGCAGCATTAATGCAGAATGACTCGCAGCTTGAGTGTAAGGAAAGAAGTGTTTCTCTGCCATAAGCACTTACTCGCTCTCACTGTATAAGGCCTCGGCCATGTTCCTTGCTTGCTGGCGGAAGCGCGCTGACGCGCGCTCCCGCTCAGCACTGAGCCCCTACAGCCGCAATTAGAGCGGCTTTAGTAGGGGCTCACCTGCGCTTCCGCAAGTGAGCGGAAGCGCAGGTCTTAGGGGAATTTAAAATTCCCCCGCTTGCCGGCGAGACAGGCCGGTCACGCGAGCGGTTCGCCCAATGAGGGCGAACCAGCTCCGTGACGTCACTGGCCCGCCCCCGGCCAGTGACGCGCCCGCCCGCCCGCCCCCGGCCAGTGACGCGCCCGCCCCCGGCCCGCACCCCGACCGCCCCCTGACGGCTGCTGAGAGCGCTTGCGGTAAGCAACCGCAAGGCCAGGGAAAGCACCCGCTTTCCCTGAGCCTCAGCGCACCTCAGCACGCCAGCGGTAAGCGTGTCCGAGGCCTAACACTTCTACGCAATCTTTCTCAAAAGGGATGAGACGCGGCAAAAGGAAACACAACGCAGAACTGGGAGACCAATTAACTTACCCCTTGGCACAGTCTCTGATTAGTTAATCTTGGATCATATAAACCGGGGGGGGGGGGGGATCAACTCCAGTCCTCAAGACACCCCCAACAGGTCAGGTTTTCAGGATATTCCTGCCTCAGCACAGGTGGCTCAATCAGTGGCTCAGTCGAAGACTACACCCACCTGTGCTGAAGCAGGGATATCCTAAAAATCTGACCTGTTGGGGGGGGGGGGGGGGGGGGGGGGTTGGGCACTAGAGTTGAGCACCCCTAATATAAACAGACATCTTCAGGGACTCTAATAACAAGTACAGTATTACAGAGTATTACGCAGATAAATGGCTGAGTGTAGTCCAGCTTTTGTCCTGTCGTCTGTCTAGTTTCAGCGTGTGATCTGAGTGATTCATTTCTTATCACAAAGGGAATTTGTGCAGAGACAGTTAAATATATGGGACAGGTTCCGATCTCATTAAATGCACCCTGGCCACTAATATCATTGGATTCCGACATCGGAGTTTTTCTTCTTAAACACAGAGAACGAATTGATGCTGGAAAGTTAATGGAACGCGGTTCCCCTGAGACAGTCACATTTTATATGTGCACTGTCACATCTAAAAGATATCCCATCCCCTGCCAGGGGTGACGTCTGATTGGGTTCAGTGACCGGCTACTTTGTGATGTGGAATACAGACACCCACGAACGTGGCTGCGTCTTGTGCTCCCACACTGGCTGTCTGCCACTAAGTCAACATTATTTGCCCAGGACACGTGGAAACAAGAGGTTAATCAAAACGTATTTTTTCCTGGTAAAATATTTTATAAAGTTGATGTTAAAGAGGTGATCCGCGCAGCAATTAAAAAATATGATAAAATGAATCACCTAAGATCGTTTTGTTCTCCTGTGATTGATCAGCAAAGGTCGTGCTTCCCAGGGTTCACTAAATGGCCGCCTTTCAGTTTCAATCAATCCTTCAGTCAGTGTAACTCAGCAGCTACAATGTATTCTTATATTACCAAGGTAACATTATCTATTGTTACAGTTTGCAGCTCAAACATTTGGGAATATTGGCAACAAATTATCACAAACAGGAAAGTGTTGCAACGATCTCGCTCTGCTGGGGAGGTGGGATAAACCCAAGTAGAGAAATCAAAGGATGCTCAGTGTATTAAAGCTGCAGTTCAGTCTTTTTTTTTTTTTTTTTAATTTATTTTCTTACTTCAATAGTTTCATGTGGGCAATCTCTAATTACCTAAAGAACTGTATAGCTGCAGGTCAATTCGTTCTCCATGTATTGATAGGCGAAATTTGGTGACATAATTAGAGCTGGCATATGTTTATATTCTGCTTGTCTGTCAGTGGAAGCTCATGAATATTCATGAGCACTCCTGCACTGACATGTGCTAGAGGGAGGGCAGAGATGACAAAGGGGTGTGCCAGGGCTTGTGACAGGACATGAAGGGGCAGTGCCTTAGCAAATGGCTGTTAAAATAGAATACAAGAAAATTGGTCTTTAAAAGTTGTTTTTTTAAAAACAGAAAATGCTAAAAGTATTTTTTCTTACTACAGAACTGATTTATTTAAAAAAACACACATGCAGGATATTGACTGAACTGCAGCTTTAACTCTCATTGAAATAAAAACATTTTTTTTGTATCTAATATGTCAGAACTGATTTATTTTAAAACACACGTAGGATATTGCACGGATTTGGCCCTTAAGTGTAATTTACAATAGTTTCCGAGTTTCTCGGTTGTGAAGCTGGTGCAATGATCAACACCAATGGTGCAACGGACAGGGCCGGCTTGTTCCCGGTCTGGCGCGACAGCTCCGCTACAACGCGGCATCACGTTGTCATGGCAACACGCCATGATAACGGGATTCTGAAGGAGGAGACGCCGTGCGACAGGTAAGAGACAGTTAGAGTCCCCACAGCTTTACTGTCCTGGGGAAGAGTGCGGGGGCCTCAGTAACCGCGGCGCTGAGTGCGACGCCACCGCCATCACGCCGGCCCTGGGGCAACACCGTACTTACTGAACTAGAGCAATAAGCCGATGGAATAGAGGGGGAGGTTCTGGGGTACACTGCTGCGGTGTTATGCATTATTACCCCACGCTGGAATTACACCTACATGTGTGGGACATGGAAACCCATTTCTTGCCTTACACCCGCATTTCTCTTCTCTTACCCGCTGCAGGCCGATGTTAGGACCCGTTTTATACCTGGGCCCCCGCTGTCTTTAATACAACTAATCACACCCACAGAAAGACTCATTAAAGGCAATTGTTTTGCAGCCATACAAACACAGCACAGGCAGGTCCACTTCATGTCCTGTTCACTTTATTGCTTTACAAAATAAAGCCTTTTAAGAATCAAGTAAATGCTACTTCCAAATCTGAGCTTTTCGGAGCATTTCCATTAATCGGTGTTGTACAAAGGGACTGAAACAACTGGACATATGTCTCAACCCAGCGGTGGCGAACGCCAGTCCTCAAGGGCCAACAACAGGTCAGGTTTTCACTATATCCCTGCTTCAGCACAGGTGGCTAAATCAGTTGCTCAGCCAGAATGATATCCTGATATTTCAGGATATCCTGAAAACCTGGCCTGTTGGTGGTCCTTGGGGACTGGATTTGGCCAGCCCTTTCTTAACCCCCTTCAATGCCAGAAGAGGCGGCAGCGAGCCCTTTCTGGCACTGAATGGGGTTAACTGGCTCCTCCTGTGGCAAATATCACAATTAAATATCCATGGCGCAGACCACTAAACCAGCCACGTTTCCTCCAGGTGACACGTCATACAGAGCAATCATTTGGGATACACGATCAGTTATTGACACACACGTTTTCAGACTTTTATTTTACACTTTATCATCATTTCAGCTTCACTCAGGTTTTGTTTTTTTTTTGTATAAAAAGAGAAATCTGCATAAAATGACCTTGCATATCCCCAGCAGCCAGAGAACAGGAATCTAGCCTTTTCAAGTCTCAAATTCTGCACACGTGATTGACCATGAGACACAGCAGTGTACATTTCCAAAGCCAAAAAGGACACACACAGCCTGTTTTCAATGGTTCATAATTGAGAATTACATATTATTTCACAGACCTGTGTTCAACTGGTCTTTTTATTCTTCTTATTATTATCAAAAAGCGTTAGCTTATGGATGCTGTTCTCTTATTCCAGCTAATGGAATATTCTATGCTAGTCTAAGTATTGTGTTTAAAAAGCTTCATTTAGCAGAATATACTCTTTTTTTTGTTTGTTCCTTTCATGGAATGGCGTTGCTAAATGCCTCATTCTACATACTGTATAATACATCTACAGGTAAACAAGCCAGGGGCGGGGGCGCTCGGCCCATGGTGGGTGGGATACAGTATGGGGGACAATGCAACGATCGGTAAGTGTGTTACTGGACTAACAAGCAATGCAGCAATGTAAACTTCCTGGGTTTTTACTTGGGAGTGAACTGCGTTAATGTTATGTACTTTGTTATAAAAATCTTCAAAGGGGCTGGTTCCTAATATATGTGTGTATATATATATATATATATATATATATATATATATATATATATATATATATGTATAACCTGATTAAGCAAATTACTTTCTTTATCGCATTAGATCCTATATCATGCTTAAATAGGGGTTTATATCTCAACGGTTCCTTCCTAATAATATAATTTAAAAGAGCTATAAATTGTCAGAGCATATAAGAGTGGGCTTATCATTATAATTTTGCAATAGACGGAACAGGAGGCCGCCATCTTGGATTCATGGTGTCATGTGTGACATTAGAGAGGTAGCAGAGTATTGAGATTTGACTTCTGGATCTCTCAGTACCCGGCTAACTGCCCAATTCTTCACGGAATAAGACTACATGATGTTTTGTGACCCTAGCCTTCCCATGTGGCCATATTACTGGAAAATCATAGATTCTTCCAGAACCCACATCTTTCCCTGACACTGCTAACTCTGTTGGGTTCTTTTCCGTCTATCCCAAGCTGTGTTTTTTTTAAGGAATATCTCCGGGATTGCAGATAAGGATATCTGATACAATTTCTAGATAAATTATCTTCTGTGTGTTACTATGTACGCTTCCTTAGTTCATATGTGACCCCCTTTCTCCCGGCTCCACGGGTCACATCAAAGAGCCAACTATGAGGGCCCCACATATATATTTTTGTTATTTTATGACTGCATTTAAAATAAAACATGTAGCCAACCTTAAAAGCCTTTTATCTTTAGGAACATCGTGAGCTTGGGAAGCTAATTGCAAACATTTCGCTCAGTTACAACATATACACAGTTGCACAATAAGTGGCAATTGTTTTTGAAACCCCTTTGACGCGGTGGGACCTGTACCTGCCCGGTAGTTTAGCAGAACAGAGGTATGAGGGGAAAGCGGATGGACCCTCCATGGGAGATCATTCAATGGTAATCTTCCCGAGCGCTGTATGAATGGTAACATGCAGCTGGAATGGCTTCCTGGGGAAAGCTAGTCTGTAAAGGTGGACTTGATATGCTTTTACTTGTTCATCTTGGCAGATTTAACGTCACCCAATCACAGATCTCACCAGGCGCCCTCTAATTACAAGTGGTCTTTATTACATATCCCAAAGCTTGCTTTTTTATATTCCCTGTGAAGTGCACTTTCAAGCATTCAGCTGATAGAAGACACAGGCACAAAGCCACTAACCCTGAGGTAGATGCTTTAAAGTGTCAATGATTATGCTCTGTAAAGGAAAAGAGACTGCCTGAGAGATTAGAAGCAGTATGTACAGTATGAATTCAATGCGACTGTATAGTTACAGTATCCAGCACTGTAATGGATTCATACAGAATGAAACTCTCTGACCCTGTTTCCTAATAAACCAGTGGATACATTGTATTGCTTGATATTCTCTGTAGCTACCATGGGTATTGTTCCCAAAACTGCTACTTCCATGCATTACCCTAAAGAAAAAGATTTTTGCTGTTTTAATGATAACGAGGCTGTAATTTTTCTACCATAACCGTTTCATGTTTAAACCTGGTCCATATACAACACACACACACACTATATATATATATATATCTATATATATATAGATATAGATATATATATATATATAGTGTCTCCTGACCTTTTCTGTCAGACACGCCAGGAGAACTCAGGATTTATTTTGATATATTTATATTTTTAAGTCTGTTTATTGAAATCCCTGATGCTACCTCTTTCCTGCGAGCATTCAACATGCAAGGCTAATTCTCGGACGTTTTAAACTCGAGTTCAATTTTCTCTGATTGTCGGGAGTTCAAACGAGGATGTTTTTATCTTTTCAGCAGCAGCGTTTTTCTTACTGAAAATAGAAAGACTCTAGATTCCACCTGGGTAGAAATTTTGAAGAACAACTTTGATAAATTAAAATGAGTCCCTATGTACCCCGTGAATCATGCCAGTTTTGGAATGAATGAGAAATTCCCGTGACACATACCCAATACCCACCTTTATAAAAGCGCATTATCATTAATTACAGGTGGTTTACTGGCGGAAAATGCTTCGAAAATCCCCTTCTCTATGAGGAAAACAAGTGCTAGAAAACATTTACCAAACTCCCTCTCCTAGCTTCTATCAAGTTCATATCAGAGATGTGAGAAGTTACCACAATGTGTTAAATAAATAAAAATGATCTTTGGAAACATACAAAAAACATTTTGTAAATGCAGAAAATAACATCCAGTCGTATTCTGATTGAAAACTAAAATAAATACATATAATTTTAACAACTTATTCCATTAAACCAGGGGTTCTCAGCTCCAGTCCTCAAGGCCCACCAACAGGTCAGGTTTTCAGAATATCCCATGCTTCAGCGCAGGAGCCTTACTTAATCAGTGGCTCAGTCTTTGACTGTACTGAAGCAGGGATATCATTAAAGCCTGACCTGTTGGTGGGCGTCGATGACTGGAGTTGAGACCCCCTGCATTAAACGCATCGGGACCCTCTGATACCAAAGGGGCGGGCAACACATAGAATTGCTATTTTTTAAATGTAGTTAAGGTTAGTTACTGTCCTGTAATTACAGGGATTGGAATTTGAAAGGGTAATCCCTCTCCCAACAGGTGTTTCAGAAAACCCCAAATGTGAAACACTCCTTAGATCTGTTATTAAATGCGTGTAATAAAAGCCGGTATCATTTGTGGAGGAAACGCCAGGGGTTTACAAATTACTAGCAGGTATCTGCAGTACTTATTCAAAAAAAGAGAGGTTACATTAACTGAATAAAGCTCAAAAAGGGTAAAAAAAAAGGAACCAAAAGGTATTTTTTGCAACGTACTAGTATTGCGTATTGCGCTGTTACCGCAGTAGTCTGTGCTGTTACCGCAGTAGTCTGCGCTGTTACCGCAGTAGTCTGCGCTGTTACCGCAGTAGTCTGCGCTGATGCCCCTTCCTCTGTTTGTATTATGCGCTACGTTAAGAGATCTCTTTGTGTTTTTATTTTAAACATCTGATGCTTTGTTGATATAACAGATATGAATTTCCAGGTTAAATCCAGGCTCGCCCCCGAGCCCTCTGCAGCGTAAAGCTTACTGTGGCAACCTGAGAAGCTAATGGTTCAAATCAATGAAAATCAGGTTTTTTTTGTTTAATACTACAAATGTATTCTTTAAAGAAGGCGCAGGAGCAGATACTAACATTGTAAAAGTTAAACTCACATAGGCTTCTGGGGGATTTGCTGCTTTACAATCTACCTCTTCAGTGAGGTGTGATACTGCTGTGTAAAGGCTTGGGCAGATTTCAGCTCAACTGAGTGGGGCTTAAATCTTCCAGCACAAAGGGAAGACCACATCACACCATATTAAATAGGTACCCAGTAAGAGACAGTCTATCAATCAGTCTCAGGAGGAATAATTGAGATTTGAAATGCATTGCTGGCCCCTGTGGTCATTTAAGGGTTATAAATGTAAATCCACAATATGAACACCCCGCCCCCCCCCCCCCCTAATAAAAATAATTTAAAAGGGTTCTCTCCATGTCTTGAATGTCATTAAGTTGATGAAGATTAAATTGTGGGTTGTTCTGCCATTCATAGCGATGGGACAGCTGATTTGAAAGAGTTTTCAGAATGTGCTGACAGCCATTGTACCCAGCCAAAAGGGGGCACTCGTTGCAATGAGAATGCAGCATAGTGTAGTGTTACTAATCGCTACGTTGGAACCGCGCCACCTTTCTTTGGCTTCTCATCCAATTGTATCAGTCCGGGAAGCTCTCCGGTAAAAGCGACCCGTTGCTGCTTGAAGCAGAACCCATCCTGCTGGAAGATCGGATGCTGAAGGCCTGAGAACGAGCAGCTGCTTCTCTTTCCATCTCTTTCTCGGAATACGAGACCATGTTACTGTTATCTCCGAATGTCAAGTGTCGCCCACCGGTCAGACTGCAAGAACGGAACAATGTCTTCTTTCTTTCTTTAAAAAGGACCCTCAATGCACAACAACATAGAATCGGTCCAGCCACCTGTTACTATAAAACAGATTCCATATTTTCACACCACTCGTGGTCTTCAAGGTTATAGATGAACTTTGTCCTATGACCCTTCTTTTGGGTCACAGAGTCTCTCCCCAGGTTGTCTAGGGTCAAAGTAGAGGCGAAGAACTCGCTTGTACTGAGACCTCCCTCGTGGTTTTTGATGTACCGTTGATAGTTTTTTCTCAGGCATTGCCATGTGGTTGTATAGAGGATAAACGCTAAGGATTTCAGAGTTATCGCTATGCTGACATATAGGTATCTATAAGCAACATTATCATACAGCACACATGCTCCTTGTTCTCCACAAAACGTGCTCCAAAACAGGCACGTCGAATCAATTCCAGCACCAAAGATCAGCGGCGGGGGAATAAACCCTGAAAGAAAGAAAATGACAATTTGTGAACATCACGGTTATTTTCCTTGTGGCAAATTAAGACTACTCAAATAATCCCAGGTACCTGCTATTCCAACTCCAGTACTTCAGGGTCACCACCAGGCCAGGTATTCAGGATATCCCTGCTTCAGCACAGGTGGCTCATTCAGTGGCTCAATCCTTATGATTGGACCACCTGTGCTGAAGCAGGGATATCCTTAAAACCTGACCTGTTGATGGGCTTTGAGGACTGGACTTGGCTGCCCCTGTGCTAGTCACTAGATCCCGTCCCAGAGCCGAGCCTTGCGCTTCCCCCGTAGGACAAAACAAGACTGGGAGATGGAAGAAAAACCATGAATTCCCCAAACTCTAACTGTCCCACTGGAGTACGTGTCGGGTTTCTGATGAGTAAACGCCACGATGCCTATTGATGTGTAGCACAGAGTTTTGAGTTTACTGTAGGTATGTGAATATCTGGAGTCTTTCAGAAAGATTGATCTGCCGCGGTCACCTGATCGCTCCGTCCCTGGTCATGTAACGGACGGGTGCAGTCTCCGTTCTTGGTCAGCGCAGACCGCGTCCTAGCTAAACGAGCAGGATTTTGTGACGTAGCTGCTACGTCTCGCGACACCTGCGACTTCCTAGATGTATCAGACAGCTCTCTGACAATGAATGACTTAAACCAGGGCTGGCCAACGCCAGTCCTCAAGGGCCACCAAACAGCTCAGGTTTTCAGGATATCCCTGCTCCAGCACAGGTAGTGCAGTTGTTGACTGAGCCACCTGTGCCAAAGCATGGATATCCTGAAAACCTGACCTGTTGGTGGCCCTTGCAGACTGGAGTTGGCCACTCCTGACAACCCCTTTGGTTTATGAAATATAGGATCCTCAGGATTATCTCCGAATGACCAGTCCCAGTTATCTGTATGAATGCATTGGAAAATATGACACTGAAAGGCTATAAAGCTTTGAGTCGTGTTCAAATCAGCACGTAACGCGGGTCTCTTGGAACTAAAGCAAGAGGCCATTAAAGGAATACAAGGGGCCGATCGTTCACATTTTCTTTGTCTCCCAACAAAGGGAATTGACATTTAATTGTGTATTTACTTTGCATGGTATGATTAGTATAATTGTAATGGGTACTAGATAAATTAATAATAATAATATACTGTGAATGCCAAAGTGCAGGTACAAAGTAATATTCAAGGGCTTAAATACACCTGAAAATGATTTCTCAATGACTGTAATTGGGAACATGACCCACCCACGGGTATAGGCGACTTGTAAATTATACATGAAGCCTCCGGATCTGTTAAAGAAACTGTACGTCCCGACGCTATTCGTATATTTTCCCTTCAGCTAAACGTCACTCTCAGTTCGTCTTAGAACGGTTTCATCCAGGCGTATATTCTAATTGTAAGCCCCCTCTGGGATTACTATATGCATTTAGGGGGCTAAAGGGCCTTGATGAGTCTATGGCAGAGTAAATCCCCCCTGTGGTATGTGGCGAGGAATATAGGAAGGGGCCCGGTTACCACTCTAAAATTCAAAATTCCCACCTACAAAATGTGGACCCTGATTGGTGTGTTGGGTGGGCTGTGGGTGGCCAGACCGTGCTTCTCAGCCGCAGGGCCGGAGCGGTAATCCGAGCTCCTTGTAAGGAGGGAAGGAGGACGAGGCAGCAAGCAGGCACGGAGAAGGTAGGATCTGTCACCCATTACCCCCACCTGTCACCCAACTGCTCCCCCCATCACCCTGCTCCCCATGTTACCCACTGCCCCCCCCCTTCACCCACTGCTCCCCCTGTCACCCACTCCTCCTCCTAGCACCCACTGCTCCCCCTGTCACCCACTGCTCCTCCTATCACCCACTGCTCCCCCCCTGTCACCCACTGCTCCCCCCACCTGTCACCCACTGCTCCCCCCTGTCACCCACTGCCCCCACCCATGTTACCCACTGCTCCCATCACCCACTGCTACCCCTTCACCCCACTGCTCCCACCTTTCACCCACAGTCCCCTCTGTGACACACTGCCCCCTGCCGCCCCCATGTCAAGCACTGCCCCATTACCCACTGCTCCCCCTGCCAGCCCCCATGTAACACACTGCTCCCCCGTCACCACAGCCCCATCACCCCCCCCCATAACCACTATTCCCCCCTGCCACCCACTTCTCCCACTGTCACTCACTGTCTTTCTTTTCACTCACTTCCACCCACTGCTCCTCCTATCACCCACTGCTTGCCCCTGGCACCCACTGCTCCTCCTATCACCCACTGCTCCTCCTACCACCCCGCTTTCCCCCTGGCACCCACTGCTCCTCCTGTCCCCCCCACTGCTTCCCCCTGGCACCCTCTGCCATCCTGTCACCCCACTGCTTCCCCCTAGCACCCACTGCTCCTCCTATCACCCACTGCTCCTCCTATCACCCCACTGCTTCCCCCTGCACCCACTGCTCCTCCTGTCCACCCACTTCCTTCCCCCTAGCACCCACTGCTCCCTATCACCCACTGCTTCCCCCTGCCCCACTGCTTCCCCCTGGCACCCACTGCTTCCCCCTGGCACCCACTGCTCCTCCTATCACCCACTGCTTCCCCCTAGCACCCACTGCTCCTCCTATCACCCACTGCTCCTCCTATCACCAACTGCTTCCCCCTGGCACCCACTGCTCCTCCTATCACCCACTGCTTCCCCCTGGCACCCACTGCTCCTCCTATCACCCACTGCTCCCCCCCGGCACCCACTGCTCCTCCTGTCACCCACGTCCCCTCTGTGACACACTGCCCCCTGCCGCCCCCATGTCAAGCACTGCCCCATTACCCACTGCTCCCCCTGCCACACCCCCATGTAACACACTGCTCCCCCGTCACCACAGCCCCATCACCCCCCCCCCATAACCACATTCCCCCCTGCCACCCACTTCTCCCACTGTCACTCACTGTCTTTCTTTTCACTCACTTCCACCCACTGCTCCTCCTATCACCCACTGCTTGCCCCTGGCACCCACTGCTCCTCCTATCACCCACTGCTCCTCCTATCACCCACTGCTTCCCCCTGGCACCCACTGCTCCTCCTGTCACCCACTGCTTCCCCCTGGCACCCTCTGCCATCCTGTCACCCCACTGCTTCCCCCTAGCACCCACTGCTCCTCCTATCACCCACTGCTCCTCCTATCACCCCTACTGCTTCCCCCTGCACCCACTGCTCCTCCTGTCCACCCACTTCCTTCCCCCTAGCACCCACTGCTCCTCCTATCACCCACTGCTTCCCCCTGCACCCACTCTTCCCCCTGGCACCCACTGCTTCCCCCTGGCACCCCATGCTCCTCCCTATCCACCCACTGCTTCCCCCTAGCACCCACTGCTCCTCCTATCACCCACTGCTCCTGCTCCTCCTATCACCCACTGCTTCCCCCTGGCACCCACTGCTCCTCCTATCACCCACTGCTTCCCCCTGGCACCCACTGCTCCTCCTATCACCCACTGCTCCCGCCCGGCACCCACTGCTCCTCCTGTCACCCACTGCTTCCCCCTGGCACCCACTGCTCCTCCTATCACCCACTGCTTCCCCCTGGCACCCACTGCTCCTCCTATCACCCACTGCTTCCCCCTGGCACCCCCGTCACCCAGGAAGGAAATAGAATTGCTGCTTTAATATTCTGTGGTGTCACCTTCCCCGTTCTCAGGAAGATTTAATTCCCATTTAAATACCCTCTCTCATATTTCAATTGCCAAAGTGCAATATATTAGTTGACCATGGGTGGGGCGAACAGATATTTCCCCAATAGTACAGAGGTACTCGCCATCATTATACAGGGGGGGAAATGCTTGAATTTAAAAAAAACATTGTGTTACATTTATGACATTTGTTTTATCCGCTTCTCTGACGTGGGGGGTGGGGGGGGAGGTTGGGGGGAATCAGCAGGAGAGAGAACATGGCAAAAACACGTCTACGGGTCACATTGCTAAAGGAAGATACATTTGATGCAGAAAAACGTGTGTGTTCCCCAGATAAGGATCCTGCATCTGATCTCCCCCGATTTGCACATTCAAAGTGGTTTAATATCGTGGGCGGGCAATTTTATTTTCTAAAAAAGAAGATTAGCAACCTGTAGGAATACAGACACAATTACTGAGTCCCCCACAATGGGCTTATATTATGCAGCTTTAGTGACATTTTACCGTGACCTTCACAACAAAGATGGCAGACAAAAGAAATAAGTAAGTGGAAGATATACCAAATATACCAATTTGTGAAAGCAGAGATATAAAATCCATCTCGCTGCTCAAGGCTGTGACCTTGCCCAGGATGCCGGCGCGGTGATAATGATACCACCCCCAAACTCATTTCCGAGAGGCATTTGGAAATGATAACCTGCATTTAAAGCACGGGTTCATTGTGCTAGGAGGTTTAAAAATAAGCATAAAAAAGAGGGAACAATGCACAGCAACACATTAACAGCCACTCAAAAATCGGGTGGCGGCTTCGGTCTGCATAAACAGACAAGATTAACAATGGGAACTCTGCGTCTCGGGAACAAGGCAATTTTGTAACTAAGTTCAGTGAAAGTATACGGATGTGAGTCACGTAACTCCTCCTTACCCTTTCCAATGACCTCTGCTCAGCCCCCAGCGCAGGGGTTAAAGGGACAAACATAGCGGGCCAAAAGAATCTTTTTCTAAACAAGTTATCAGAGTAAGTGGTTTCCATTGGAAGATTCAGCCCACACTAAGGGGCCTATGCAGAGAGCAGCGAATTTTAAAATTGGCGAATTTATTAAAAAGTAGCTTTTTTGGAGAGTTTTATTCTCCATATGCAGAAAAGTGCGAATTCTGCTATGTTTAACATGGATGCGTGTGGCGAGTTTAAATTGGCGAGATGCGCGCTTCAAAAACGTGTAAAAACAAATTCGCGCCTTTTTTTTCCCTTTGCAATGGCCGCGAGCGGCAGCTTCTTGCCAGTTTTTTTTGGCGAGGCAAAAAGGAGACAATCGCGCCATTTTATTGGCGCGAAACAGCCGCTAAGATGCCGTTCGCGCCTACTCTGAACGGATATTTTTAAAACTGGCGAGATTGAGGTTCTCGCCAGCCGCGAGGCGAGTTTTACAAAAGAAAAGAAAATTGGCGCGTTTTTCGGAACTCGCCATTTTCTGCTGTCTTTCTGCGCGATTTCTCCAAAAAATGGCGAATTTCGAAATAGCGCTGCTCTCTGCATAGGCCCCTAAATGTGTCACAAAGCCAACAAAGTCACTTGTTGGATCATCTTAAGAATTCATGTTTACCGTCTCCCCGGAAAAAGCGAGAGACAAGGAATGTGCTCGTGCTGTCCTATATGTGCAATCAGAAGAGCCCCTTGCAGCTGTGTATGTCGGAGCAACTCCCCAAACGCTCCTAAATTAAGGCCCTCCAAAGAGGGTCTCAAAAAGACAAGAAACAGAAGTGCACACACGGCACTCCAGGGATCAGTTACACATATTCACAATGTAATATCTGGTCATAAGACCACACACACACCAACCAATATAGGGCTAAATAACACAATTTACAAAAGATTATTAGTAACACAATGCATAACAATGACATTAACATCCTGCTGAGGGAGGAATCTGACATTTTATGTCATTGTTATGCATTGTGTTACTAATAATCCTTTGTAAATTGTGTTATTTAGCCATATATTGGTTGGTGTTTGTGTGGTCTTATGTCCAGATATTACATTGTGAATATGTGTAACAGATTCCTCGTGCACTGTGTGCGCACTTCTGTTTCTTACCTTCTCTCTGGGCCTGCTCGGGTCACATATCAGCTACTTGTGTTTATATAGTAGTGTAGCCTAGCGGGTCTAGACTGCCTCTCTGCCTCCTGTCAAAGAAGCCCTGATAGACTGCAGGCTGTGACAGGCTAATCCTAGGGGCTTTTGACCCCCCTTGCTGATTCTCTGAGTGACTGCAGTGGTGGTGACTCATTGTCTATGTGTACAGCCAATAGTGGTACAGACGTTGAGCCCTCCCCTTCTTTAGCTCAGAGTGGAAGTTCTAAATTGGAATTAGTCCAGCTCCCACCCTCCTAGGCTGTGGTAGAAAGAGTCCTGATCTCCCCCTCCCAGGGGAGAGATGTGTGAGATCTACTCTGAAGACTGGAAAGGCTGTGAGTCTCTCCCATCCGGGATGAGTGTGCCTGGGAGCACACCTAAATTCTATCTAGGCCTCATCATTGTCAGAGGTCCTGCACCATCCAGAAGTTTGGGGATCCTTTCTATGCACCTGCACTGCTGTAAATACCACCTGCAGTGACTGCTTAATAAAACCCTTGTTTTTATATATCCCTGCCTGAGTCTGCAGTAATTGGGAGACTGTGCTTTAGTTGAACCTATATCGAGGAATACTGGATACGCACTGAAGCTGGAGGCGCTGACACCCCGAAAACCAGATGATTACATAAAAAGCCTGTCCTGGTCTCCTCAAACATCGCAGACCAACTAAGCTCTCCTGACCCTCACAGATACGCCAGCACCACACCAAGTTAGTAGCAGAGTAACATCTCCCAGAGGGTGGGAGAAACAGTGCTACAGTTACATAGCAACTATATGTCTCACAAAGGAGCACGGACGAATGGCCATATCACCACAATACATGAGATAAAGATTGTAAAACCCAAATAATTTGTGTACCATTAAAAAGTTAAACATGTTACAGTCATTGGTACAATTTGATCCTTTGAGGCTGTTAGAAATCCTTTTATTATATTAAAATGTATGAATGAGAGCTTATATCAAGACAACTGAATGAGAATATGTTGTAAGATTTAGAATTCATATGTAGCCAAAAGCGTTGAGTTGCAGTTAAGGTTTAATGCATAACAGATGTTGGAGGTTGGCTTCACTATCACATTTTAAGGCCTAGTCGGAATCCCAACATGAAAAGCTCTGTGTTAGGAACCCACGAGGAGAAAGGGGGCGGAGTTAGTGATCAATAAATACAGTTGTACAGCTGAACCCCGTTATACCGCGGTGCTCGGGGTCCACATAATGAGACTGCGTTATAACCGGGATCGCGCTAAAACTGGGGTTTCGTTATAACCAGGATCATGAAATGGCCGCCACCGGCATCTGCAGCTCTCTCCTCTCCCTGCTTCATCAGGCTTAAGAACTTCCAACTGTAAGAATAAACTAGAACTTTGTCTGCTAAACAACAATCTTTCATTCTGATGTATTGAAATCTTTATGAACAAGGAATAAGTGAAAGTTTATTCTAACAGAGGCATTGCCCCCTTAATAAACAAGTGCTTAATTTGGGCAAATAGTGTTAATTGATATTATCATTACAATAAAATGTGGGACTTACCTATCAAACGGAGAAGAAGGAATAGGACCCCCAAGGCGTATGACTTGAGTTCGGGGCTCACTGCCCTGCAGAGAGAGAGAGAGGAGAGAGGGAATGAGAATGATGGGAAAGTGTGAGAGGACACGAGAGAAACAAAACAGAAGGAGAGAGATTGATAGACAGTAAGAATGTGAGGATGAGAGATAAGGTAAGAGAGAAAGTGTTTAACATGTAAGGAGGGACTGCGTGTGAGAGAAAAATGTGTACGAGAGATGTACCGTACACAGTCTGTAAGTGACAGGGATAAAAAGTGTGTAAGTGCGTAAGTGATTATATATATATATACACACTAGGTCAGGGGTGCGCAAACTTCCTGCCTGCTCTGCCCCCTGTGTCCTTACGTGACCCACAGCATCATTTCACGCGGCGTCTCCATGGCAACGGGCGTCAAATGACGCCGTAGGGCCATATGACATCATGTTGTCATGGAGACGAGTGGACATGGAAGCTGGGTAAGTGAGCCGCGCCCCCCCCCAGTTTGCGCACCGTTGCACTAGGTACACAATAATAGGGTTAGGTACACACCGTGCCCAGGGTTGCCACCTTCTACTGACGGCTAACCCGGAGACTTTTTCCAATAACATATTTTACATTTATTTCTCTTATTTATATATTTATTTCTCTTACCTTTGGCGGTATCTCATGGCATCTTCATCTCCCCCTGCAAGGTCTAGTCAGCAGGGCTCTGCAACGTCAAATGGTGCGTGTTGCCATGACAACGTGACGTCACGGCGGCACGCTGCCTCAAGTTGCCATGACAATAAAACGCCTTATGGCGCCGAGGTGTCACATGATGCCCCGTTGTCATGGCAACGTGACACCACGTGATGCCATGTGGCGTCCCGTTGCCATGGCAACACAGCGCCATTTGACGTAGTGCAGCCATGTTTACGGGATTTGCAGCAGGAGATGCCGGGAGGGCGCCACTGCCGCCCGGCGATTTTTCAGGTAAATCCGTAGCACGGATACGCAGCCGAAACCCGTAGTCTCCAGGTCAAACCGGACCCGGAGTGGTGCGCCCCTAATAGTGTGTCAAGAGACTGTGCAGCGGTATACAACAAAGATCCCACAACAATCACAGTAATGGGGACAGAATAGGGGATAGATTCAAAACCCTTTGTAACAATGAATCTTTTTGGATCTATAATCTAGGTACTCTGGCACCTAAGGGGTTATATGAGTGTTTGGACACTAGCACGCTTGTTTAGCTGATGGTCTTTATGCCTATTCATATTCAATTGCCTCCCATTGCGCTTTTTCCTTCCGGTAACAGATCTCTGTTATTCGTCTCGTCTCTTTTTTTTTATATCCCCCAAGGTAGTGACTAAGATTTTATTATATATATATATTTTTTATGCACATATTTATGGTTCTAATTGTTATGTATAGAGAAACATATTATCCACACTAACATTATGTATATACATGTATGTTTGTGGCTGCTCCCTCTTCAGCAATCTTTCATAGTGAGTGGTGAATTATTCTTATTGCATTATGTTTTATGTATCCGCATTGTGATTTTTAAGCAATTCAGATGTCTCTGTTTAGTCATCACATCTTCTCTCAATTTTCATTGATTGAAATTGCACAAAGGACAAGAATCAGCTGTTAGGCATTTCTAGGCTATAAAACAGCCTTCCGCATGTAGCTAACCCTTTCCCTGATGAAGCCAGTGACGAAACGCGTAGGGCTGACATCACGTGGTCTGAAAGGAGGATGAATCCTAAATAGTTCCATAGGAAGAACTCCACACTTCATGCAGATCCCCTGATACATACATTTCATCCAGTTTTCGGAGGTCCAGTCATTCAGGTAAGGACTGATATTATCTCAAATTTACTCTGTGAACAACTTGGTGTGCTTCGGAGGCGGGGATTAGTGACACACAGTCCCAGAGCCAGATCTGATACTGGGGCAACTCCAGCTTCCATCCCACTCATACAAAACAAGGTATCATACACAGCCAGGCTATAAGATACCACCGCATATGCTCTGACACTGAAGACAGAAACAGGCATCTCACAACCCTGACCAAATCGTTCAGACAGAAGGGATACAAACCAAAGACCATTGCCAGAACTATTACATCTGCACTAAAAGCCCCACGAGAACACCTGCTACAATACAGAGAGAAAGAACCTACCACACACATACCACTAGTGACCACATACAACCCTACCCTAGAGGGAATACGAAAAATAATCAAAGATCTGCAACCCATGCTGGCAGAGGATGTGACATCAAAATAAATCTTTCCCAAACCTCCCATTCTTGCGTTCCGGCAACCACCAAACCTCAAACAGAAATTAGTCAACAGAAAACTTCATAACGAACTTAAAGACACTGATAATGGCACAAAACCGTGCAACAACACACATTGCAAACTCTGCAAACATATATGCCAAGATCCCACAACCAGTCACAACCATGGAACAGTCAATGTGAAAGGATCATACATCCAGGAATATAGTTATATGATTCAGTGCAACAAATGTGACCAAGGATGCTACATTGGGGAAACCAGCCAAAAACTACAAGGCAGAATGAATATGCACAGACACTCTATACAACACCATGAAGAAGGAAGATACTGCTCACCTGTGGGACATAATTTCTCACAACCAGATCATTCCATAAATGATTTAAAAATCAAAATCCTCAATGAAATGTTAAAAAGCATCCAAGAACGGAAAACATTTGAACTCAGAATGATAAGACTCTTTGACACCAAAACAATAGGACTTAATGCGCATATGGGATTTCTCACACACTATTGTAATTATCCTGCCTATCTGCCAATGTTCTTATCCACACCTTTCCCCCCCAGCCCGCCACCCCCATACAGCATCCCGTTCCCCCTCCATGCTGTTACTTGTCACCATTTTATTACCCTTCCAATGTCTTCAGACATCCCTTTGTCACCCCACCTTATCTAAATCTCTCTTTTTTTCTGCTTTCCGAACCTCTGTTTTAGCCATAGATTCCTTTGCAAATCAGTAGATTTGTACTAGAAAGTGTGCAAGAAAGAATGGGAGTTTAAGAGAGAAAATTGCCAGTGAATATGAAAGAGACATGGAGGAATACATTGATTATTAATTACTACACTGCTTTAATTAACAGATCCTTCAGCTACACGTTGCTGCCTATCAGGGTGATGCTGTCACCTCTTCAGAATTCCTTGATGGGGTTTTAGCTTTGGCTGCCTCATGTCTGATACATAGTTACGTCTGGAGCTGCAGAATACGCTTTGGAATTTCGGAGCATTATTAACACCAGCTAATGGTGTCCCTGGGAAATAAACTGGAACTTGTTATATTTGGGAACGGTGGATCTTTTGGGGACATTGTTATACCTCTCATTAAACCTGCAATAAAACCATTTGATGGCACAAAGTTCTGAGACAAAACAGGAAGCAGAGAATAATAAGCGTGATCTCTTTTGTTACACAGCTCTGCTAGTGTACACGCAGCCCTACACAGAATAAACATACCAAACGCCGGCCCCAAACATCTCACAATTCAATTTAGCTACATTAATAGATTTAGAAAAGGTCACAGAACTTCCAGATGTGACCTCCTACATAGAGGCAAGCACCTTACACTGCTACTCCAAAACAGGACTGGACTCTGGGCGTTGCAGTACATAAACATTCTACATATTTGAACACATCTAAGACAGGGATTTACCACTGGGATACGCCAGATAAGGGGTATCACATTCCTCGTTAATTGCCATTGACTTGAATGTGACACCCCTTGTCGGAGATCAGAGAGATGTATCTCAGATATTTAGTGCTGCGGTCTCTAGCAGAGGCATTCTCACCCTGTGCCTCTTTGCATCAGGGGTGTGGGGAGTGTGAATAGGAGGAATCCTGGAGGATTTATTACAGTGCAATGTTTTGAATTCTGCGTCTCTCTCCTCAGTGTCACACACTTTGCCAGGTCTGCTCCTTAGTAATCTCCTCCTGTTCCGAAATGTAGGAAACATATTTAACAAGATTTCTACGTATGGAGCAGACAGAATCCAAGGCATGCCACCAAGGACACGGTTCTGTTGACACATCATATAAAACCTCTTTAAGTGATCACACGTTGCATCAAAGGCTCGAGCAGAGCGGCCAGCAAGGACTTTCTTTTGCAAGACGGAATCACTTTTTTTAACACATTTTTCTTAACCTGTTTTCTGACAGTGAAGGAGCAAGAAGCACACACTCACGTTCACTGTCAACATGTGTGACCCTTTAATACCTGACGCCCGCACCACCCTCGTACGCAACTTACAACAGCCAAGTGTTGTGAATCTGGTAAGTGCTGTAATAATAACCACAAGAATACAATGTAACGCAGCCCGCGGAGAATCCAATACGGGCCATTGAAATCCGGAGTGAAATGTCAGCGTGGAGGAGCTTTGCAGCAGTGACACGGCTTTGTCATCTGAAATCTCTATTGAATCAGCCCAGCTAATGTGGTTTGAAGTATAGTGTGGCCAGGTACACAGTGCAGCGCTGTTCAGGAGAGGAGCTTTGCAGAGGCTTTCAGCCTGAATGGGGGTGTGTGTCAGCCCTCAACGCCCAAGTAATCATCCCCCTTCCCCTGGGACTTGGAAGCACATCGGTCTAGACCTTAGTTAATGATACTGGACTGGTAATATTCAGCAAGATGGCAATTTATTAGGGTTAACTACTTCACTGCTGGATGGAGTGCCGTCATGTTGGTAGACCTGTAAAGAATGCTGCTGCCTTACGATAATGTATATTGGCACTGCCATTGGGGCTTTACCACATAGATACGGGGCTTAGGAGGGGTCAAAAGGGACCGCCCGCATATAGTTTTTGAGAGTGGCATGGTGTTGCAGGCTCCTCTGGCAGTGGAGGGGTTAAATATTGTTGAGTGGCCGAGGTACTTGCATTTACCTGGAAGTGAATTTTCTCTTTTTAAGCTAAAAGCAGCTTCACATAGGGAACAATGGTCAGCAACGGTCAATTCACACCTGTATTTACTCGCAACCCTGCATCTTCTCACCTCTTGTTCTGCCAGTTGCACCTCTGTGTAAAGCAGTGTAAAACTCCAATCCTCCCCAACAGGCCAGGTTATCAGAATATCCCTGCTTCAGCACAGGTGGCTCAATCAGAGCCTGCTTCAGCACAAGTGGCTCAGAGGCTCGGCCTTTGACTGAGCCACGGATTGTGCAACCTGTGCTGAAGCTGGGATATCCTGAAAACCTTGGGGGAGGACTGGAGTTGAGCCCCCCTGGTATAAAGACTGGTGGGCTCACTCTCCCAGTCCCCCACTCCCCTGCATAGTGCAGACCTGTCCCACTATACTGTATGCATTACGACTGTGCCCCAATGCAAGCACTTCGTAATGATTCATTGTGTTTATCACCCTAAGTGAGCCATTGTAGCTCCCATGTGTATGTACTGTATCCCCCCACAAATAATGTGCATTTCTGTAACTGTCAGCATGTTAGGGGCGCTGATATTGTGCGAATTTATCCCACTGGGCCAGTACTTCTTTCAATCTCCTTGCAGCGACATACACGGCACTCGCTGCTCCCCGGTTCATTTTGATTAGTTCAGTAGGTGACGGGCGGATGCAGACACGTGCAAGGTCACTCTCCGCATTGTAACGCTCTCCTCCAGACACCAGCCGAGGAGGGAGAGATTGGGTTAGGGGAAGGACTTTAGTCTTACCTAACCCGATGAGGACCAACCTGGACATGTGAGTGAAACGCACGTCGTCCTGACAAGGGCAGAACCAAGAGTGTTACTGGTCTCAGCAGGTCTCAGCAGGCCGGATTTATCAGGCTGTTTACCCTCAGCCGTTGTCATATTTACTTGGTTGTAAAGAAATAGAATTCCAGATGCTCTTCAGAAAAGAACATTGGCTCCTTTCCAGTTAGTTTGAGTCAGTCTTGTTACAAACTGCAACAATATGACGGGCGGAATAGAAAGCAGATGTAAAGCCCTCAGACTGTAATAGGTCAGTTAAGTAACCATGTATTGCTGGACACTGTACGGGGGAGGGTATTTGTCACCATAACTTATATAATGTGTGGTTGAAGGAGCGGCTCAGCGAGTAAAATCACCGACTCTGTAAACAACAACATTGAGTGTGTATCAGGGGAACCTGGTTCAATTCCCGGTGTCGGCTCCTTGTGACCTTCTGCAGTCACTTTACCTCCCTGTGCCTCATAGAGTGTAAGCTCTGCTATAACTGGGAGGGAATTCCATCTCTATATTGGCTTAAATTACCGCTACTAAACTAAGCCCAAGCAAAGAACGACCAGCACATTTAAATGTTTGCTGTTAGCACAGGTATGTGCTATGGAATACCCTATACAGCAGCAAAATGTGAAAAATCGTAATGTTAAAAATAAAAAATAAATCAGTTCTGCAGTATTAGAGCATACTGTCTGCAGTATTAGAGCACACTGTCTGCAGTATTAGAGCACACTGTCTGCAGTATTAGAGCATACTGTCTGCAGTATTAGAGCATACTGTCTGCAGCATTAGAGCATACTGTCTGCAGCATTAGAGCATACTGTCTGCATTTTTTATTTTACTGCTAACGCCATTTTTAAAATGAACATTCTTTGGTTGCCACAGCAACCATTTAGAAAATCACATCCACTTCCCCTTTTGAAACCAGCTCTGACACACTCCTTGTTGAGCTCTGCCTTTCGGCAACAAAGTATCACAAACAGATCTGTTGCTGTGTTCCAAATAGCAGACTGTGTAATCCTCTGAAAGCTGTAACAATAATGTGTTACACCTACAGTAGTAATATAATGTTACATATCAGCTGCAGCATTTCACAGACTGCAGCAAAATGTTAGAAGGCGGCCATTTAGTTGGGCACAAAATCAGGATTTGCCAGCTTTATAACTGGAGCGCTAAACGATTTCCAGCTTAGGTAAGAAAGTAGAATGACACATTGTCACATGCTGTGTGTTATGTGGCAGTTTGCCTGCAGGACTGGGGCGCAGTGCACACTTCAGCAGTTGTTGCATCTCACCTGATGAGGATGATTACGGACGGAGTCTGTGCCATCGCTCCAATCATGCTGCAGACGCACATCACACACAGGAACGTGAGGAAGGCCTCTTCACAACCAGGACTGGGACATTTTCCAGGAAGCACTGTAGTGTTTTCCACAGGGACCGAAGTGAGACAGGAACAGCCAGCCAGATTCTGAACGAGAGACACAGTGCAGGGGTTAGCTTTCTATGAGCAATTTATCAAGCAGAGCTGCCAAATAGTAATTAAGCAACACAAGTAATCCACCAATTCATTAATGCTGTTCCCCATTATCTCTTATCATACAATGCTTCCACTGCCGCCAGGGATTCTGGGTAATTGCATGCAAATGAGCGGGCAGTGTGTCAGCTTTTTATTGTTATGTATTTATAATTCCTGAGCTATTCAAAGACCTCTTCTATTTGCTCATGGAACGGTCAGACTTTCTCTGGCACTCAACTGATGTTCAAAAAGGCATTTCAAGTTTGCCTTTCTAAGCATTATTTTCTATAGGTCCTCAGCATCAGTTTTACCCCGTATCGGCTACAAAGATCGCACGCGTGGTTACACCAGATCCATACTGGACTAATTACTGCATACGGTGCAGGACTGGCACCATTTTAGACAATAAATAGCCAGTGCTACATTAAACAGCTAACATTATATTTACCAGTATATTGTGAAATTGAAACAGGCTTCTGCAGCATTTCACTAAAAATTTCACATGTATGTACTGTATGTATGTATGTATGTATGTATGTATGTATGTTTGTATGTATGTATGTATCTATCTTCAGACATAAAAGTGACATTTAGGAAAAGGAGTCCCTGCCCCGAAGAGCTTACAATCTAATTACCTCCACTAGAAAGCGGTGCAACCCCCTCTCCTCCTGGAGAGGACCACTACGCATGACTTTGGTAAGAAAACTAATTGATATGTTTTATACATGCACATCAGGCGAAGCGAAGGTGAAAAAGTTATCCAAAGAGAGATTTTTTTTTTCAAAATCTGGGGGATTCATCTTTCCTTAGATTTGATACCATTTTTTTTTTCATACAGTTGGAAAAGTTTAATACAGGGGTAGCCAACTTCAGTCCTCAAGGTCCACCAACAGGTCAGGTTTTCAGGTTATCCCTGCTTCAGCACAGGTGGTTCAATCAGTGGCTCAGCCTTCGACCCTTAGGACTGGAGTTGGCCAGCGCTGGTTTCATAGCGCCCTTATAAATTGATAGATTATGCGTTCTAACCTTTGTTGCTCGTATTTAAAAAGACTTGCAAGCAACGCATTGTTATGTTGGAGACATCCTTTATTGGCTGCCTGGGTCACTCTAGCACCAAAGGTTTAGCTTGTTTAGGCTTTTTACTCAGTAAAGAACCAACTTTGTTGAATAAAGAGGGGATAATCCTAGTATTCTGCTACAACTGGGTTGGATTTCCAGCGGCACACTAGTAATTAGGCAGAACTCTAAGATTCACGCTCAGATAAACCGCGTCACTCATCAGAGTACAATATTTCCTGGAGCTTTCTGCGCTTAATGCAGTAACAGGAAGTCGGTAAATCCTGCTTTCCCTTTGTGCCACATAAGCAAACAGTCATTTGATGGATAAGGAACCTTTAATGAATAGGAAATTAAAGAATTATCAATGAATCAGCATGCATTTTATTCTCAGTCTGTAATGGTCTCAATAATATAGAAACATGGGTAGCAGGTAATTGCTTCCTGGAGCTAATGCTGTGTTTAAAATGAGTTATCCGTGCTGCAGTGTTTAGCCTACAGTTTAGGAATATGCATGATTCAAATCAGTACAAATGTGGCAATATGGACTAAAATAGCAATATGACGGCGTGTCGCATCAAAACAAGTTGATTTAATCTATCGCGTGTGCTTATAGTGGGCGCGACCGCAACGGCACGACACCGTGACCAAAATCGCTGAAATCAAATGAAATTTATTTTTTCAGCGACCGCCACGTGACGTCAGCAGCACGCGAGTGGTTCAGCCAATGAGGGCGAACCACTTAACTTAACTTTTTGCTGGCATCAAATGATGCCGCGGGGTCACGTAACTTCATGTTACCCCATGGTGTAATTTGACGCCGCATTGCCATGGTGACGGGCGTCAAATGACACCGCGGGTCGTGATGTCACGTCACATGGCCCCGTGGCATAATTTGACGCCGCGTTGCCATGCCGATACCCGACACCCAGCTTCTGAATCACGGTAAGTGTAGTTGCAGAGACCTCACACGGTGCCCCGGCATTTAATTTAAATGCCTTGGAGAAAAGCAAGGGGCCTCTGCGCCCCCCAGACAAATCTCGCGCCCCCCAGACAAATCTCGCGCCCCCCAGACAAATCTCGCGCTCCTGCTCTAATGTATCTATGTTTAATATTGGCGTAGAGCTTAACACGAACACGCAGGTAATGTTGGCAGATGGCACTCGCGTATAATGTAATGGTAGGTTAGGGATAAGTAAAGTATCCTTACAGGCAGACCCTATTCTGAGGACCTAACAGCAAGGAAGAGACAGCACACAAAGTAATCCAGTATCCACAGTGGCACATTCACCATTTATTTCCCGTCACCATGTGGTGAATGTGCCACTTATCTGCAATACATTGTGGATACTGGATTACTTTGTGTGCTGTCTCTTTTATATATATATATAGATAGATACGTTACCAGCAGGAATGATGGCACAAAGACGACAGCACTCAAAAGTATAATCCAAAGTAATGGTATTAAAGCCTCTTGATAAAGCCTCTTGATAAAGCCTCTTGATATATGTATTTTGTGCTGTTTATTTCTTTAATACAATTACTTTGGATTATACTTTTGAGTGCTGTCGTCTTTGTGCCATCATTTCTGCTGGTAACGTATACCTGTATTAGTTTATGGCCACAGCACCAGACCTATCAAGTTTATTTACTGGAGTGCTGGTTACCTTCCTCACGTATATATATATATATATTTTTTTTTTCTTCTGCCGATAAATTTTATTTCTGTTGCTCTGAATCACACACATAGTATAGAATAGATGCTTCATTCATTTAACCCCTTAAGCACTTATTTAACAATGTTTTGTCCACAAGACCACAAGAAATATTATGCATGTTATGTTATAATTTATAAATTATTTCATTTTTATTTTAATTATAATATATAAATTATTATTTTATTTATGTTATAATTTATGTTATAATTTATACCATATCATACATGAATCGAACCCAGGAACTTTCATATGCTAGTACCAAGTCTCTAGATGCAAGCCACAGGGGTTGTGTAATGTCACAGATTCTAAAAACAAACTTAACATATAGTACACAGTGCAGCACACAGACAGATCCTGTGGCGTAGCAGGTAGGGAATTGGTACTAGCATATGAAAGGTCCTGAATTCGATTCCTGCATTTGTATTATATAAAATGTATTCATGTTCTATTCCCACATGGTGTAGGGGTGTGTATGTGTCCGTTAGCAATAAAGCATTGAATGCTTTTAAAAACATCTCCATTTGTAATTTTTTTATTATCGGGAGCCACGCTCAGACCACGTTATAAGCGTATCCGCGTTGTAGCGGATCACGCTATAACGGGGTTGAGCTGTATTTTCTTATCTGCAGATTCCATAAATGTTTTAATGATATACTGTTTCAGGGGTATGTCTGAGCTCACCTAATATTCTTTTTGGTATATATTTGTTTCTGTGCCTGGTTATTTTCTGTATATGTTTTCTTCCTATATATTGTTTTTTTTCTCTATGCCATGTGTAGTGATTATGTTTGTTGTAACAGCAGCTTTATATTACTATCAATATAACCTTTTTATTTCCACGCCTCCCGAAAAGAACATAACAGTGTAAGGAAAGGTATATTTCTGTACTTGGTAAATACACATGTGCCTTGTTCACCAGCTTACTGTTTTAGTGCAGCCTGCGAAGCAGGCAGATAAGTAGGTGATCCCATCAACGCCGCACACTGGGGTGAAAGAGTCAGTTTGGCACTCACAGTCATTATTGCAGGGAGCGTACGGGTCCAGTGGTGACCCGGGGGAAGAGCTGCAAGAGAGGAACAAAAAGCAGGAATTTCACTGAACAAGGTGAAGACGCGGGAATATAGAGAAGGGCGAAGGTGGCGAGGTGCCATTAAATGTGCCCGTGCTGATTATGACAATGAATCTAATAATAAGGAACCGCATTTAGTCAAATTGATAGGAGCAGCTGGGGGAAAAGGGTAACCCCAGGAGAGGGTATGGGGGGTGGGGGGGAGTTATTATGCTGCACGGGTCTCAGCCACCGATTCCTTTATGAGTGAGACTTGTGACTGTTGGGAAGGAATGGGTGAATCCCATTGGAGGCTAGGGGCCACACGTATTGTGAGAGGTTACACCTAATATTTAACCCCTTATGTATGTACACAAACTGTTTGTAGGGAGTAAGCGCATTTTGTGTCCTTCGTTCTACCGATACCGATCGGATGAAATAAGATGTGCACGAGTGCGGTATGTATATGGCATGTATATGGAATGTATATGGTATGTATATGGTATGTATATGGTATGTATATGGTATGTATATGCCATATCTGCCAGCCGGGAGCGGCCTTTTACATTTGCAGGGTTTTTACACTTCTGGTGAGAGTAAAAACAATTAACACGTCAGGTTTGGAGGGCTGGTTTATCATGATATCTGGCAGCAACACAAGAGGAAGCCGTCACCCCATAAGTACCGTTGTGCTATAGGGACATTGTTACATATAGGGATGGAACATCACTATGTGAAGATACCTGCTATCATAATGTACCGCATTACACAGAATATACTTCTTCGGGTGGTAATTACCAGTACCTTATCTTCCCTTATATTTTGGGCATTTTTTGTTCTTCGCCCTTTTACTTTATTGTACATGAGGCTCCATCTGAGCTGTGTTCCTGGACCGAAATGGACTGTACATGAAAGAATTATAGAAAGTCCCTACACTTCCGAGCAGCATTTAAACCCCATATTTTTATTTACTTGCAATTCCTAGTTTGTCCTACATTTTTTCATTGTCATTCTCAGGCCTCAGGCGTTGTCAGTGCTTATGCGCTGACCCGTGCTGAGGCGCGCTGATGCTCGGCAGCGAGTCCCTGCAGCCGCAATGTGAGCGGCTTTAGCAGGGGCTCGCGCACGCTTCCGCAAGCGTGCGGAAGCGTAGCCGACATTTTAAATGTAGTTTTTCATGCTCACGGGAGTGCAGGGACGGTCACGTGAGCGGTTCGCCCAATGAGGGCGAACCAGCTCCGTGACGTCACTGGCCCGCCCCCCAGACACGCCCCCAGACGGCGCGCGAACAAAGGCCAGGGAAAGCCCCCGCTTTCCCTCAGCCTCAGTGCGCCTCCGCACGGCTGCAGTCACCATGGACTCAGCCTTATTTTCACGTTTACACAGCAAACAATATTATTTATTTTGACATTGCCCCAAACTAATACTGTAGAAGAGGCGCATATTTTGGGGTGTTATAATGTATCATAGTATTTAGAGTAGCCAATATCTGTAAAGGGGGACCCCACACACGTTACCATGTTACAATTATCCGGGTATAACTTACTTGTTTCCATAGGGAACAGTTACTCCAGCCACGGGACCCGTGTCACAGCCCAGGAACAGGAAGGACACGTAGCATGCCGTAGACACCAGGTTGACCATCATTGCCATCCGGATGGCTCCCAGCGCAGACAGGCTTAGCTTCTTCACAAGGAGGCCGCCCAGGAAGATGCCTAAGCAAGCACATGGTATTGCCGTCATTCCTGGGGAAAAAAGGGTGTTAGTGACACGAGGAACCCCATCACTACATACACGAGACATACTGATAGTAAGGACAATGCAGACAAATGTAGTCGGTATTGTCGATACTTTGTATCACCATCATGTGTTATTTTGTGTCTTTGCTTGCATTGCCCTGCGGTGTGGCCCCTGCGGTGTGGCCCCTGCGATAAGGAATCCCCTGCAGTGTATAATTCCTTCTAATATTTGCTCTTTGTTGTATCTTTTTCATGCTAATGTTCAGAGAGAAGAATTCTTGTAGCTCTCCTGTGCTCCTTGTAATTGAAGCCCGGGCCTGTTAGCCCGTTAGCAGTAAGATTGATGACTTGCCTACTGTAACTTTTAATGACTTACTGTGTAACGGATAATATAATGGAATCTGCTATGCGCTACTTGGCTTGCAGGCCGATCTGGCATTTATGGGGTTAACTCTGTAGAGAGCGAGACACTGCTGCGTGAGCCACACAAATACTGCATTTCCCATGGTCTTTTCTTAGAAAGCTAGTGCAAGATGAAACAGTATTATATGTGGCCAGGGTAATTACGGGGAAAGGTGGTTAGGAAACGGCATTTCCTGTGCAGGCTACCGTGGCTTTGAGGATTCTCAGGCATGCTTCGGGTCATTTCTTTGGTCTTTTAACTATCTAAATATTTCCAGAAGTTCCAGATTATAATATGACCCTCTTAACAATTTCCGCCTCTTTTTTTACTAGTGCAAAAATACATGTTAGTTACAGTATATGATGTCATTGCGTAATTAAATAGTATTCATCAAGCTTGGCATTGAAGAAACCCAAAGAGCTGAAATAATCAGATTTGCTGCAAATAAAATAAAACTTTTCATGCTCAGAACTCTAGTGTCCGGCAGTCTGGGTCCTAGTCTGATCCATTAAAATGGATCACAACCTGCAAAGAATCGACATTACCATACATTGATATTGCTTTTCAATAGTGGGAATTTGTCGTATATTTGAATATGCGTATTAGTGTTTTACTTTATGTCATTATGAGACTGTGGCCCATTTCGGGTTCCCATAGAAATTCAGGACTAGAGTCAGTCTGACTGCAATGAGCTAGACCAGAGGCGCGCAAACTTTTTTTGCTGTGCCCCCCCCCCTGCCTGTTCCTCTCTGTTCTGAGCCCTCCCCTCCACCTTACCTCACATGGCGGGAGTCACGTGACGTCACCCGCAGCATCATTTGATGCGTGTGACGTCACATGGACACGAGTGACGCCGGCAGAGTCCAGGTAAGTTTTAGAGTTGCAGGGGCCTCACGCGATCCCCCGGCATTTAATTTAAATGCCTCGGGGAAGAGCACAGAGCCTCTGCAACAACCCACGCCCCCCCAGACAAATCCAGCGTCCCCCTGGGGGGCACGCCCCCACCTTGCGCACCCCCCACCTTGCGCACCCCTGTGCTAGACAATGAAAGGTCTGCACTAAAATGTTACGAGGAGGTGTAAGGTCCGTCTTTAGAGATGTGTGAAGTCTTATTTTACCTCCCGAAAACACACCTTAATACAACACGTGGAGAGAAAGTGGAACACAGCTGAGATATCTGGGAAATATACTAATTTTATTTTGTAGTGAATTCCAATAATGAAGATTTAAGGGTAAAAGTTTTGAATGAATTTTCTAACTTTTGTAAAATAGTTTGATTGAGTTGTAAGTTCACCGATCTCTGCGGGTGTTTACTTAGAAGGACATTTGGCGGTGGATTCCTTATAACTATATCTCACCTAATAGTTGATTGGCAGATGAAGTTGTCAGGTTAAATTGCTGCTCTAAGTATTTTCCCAGGAATGCTGCAAATCCGGCGACCACGGCAATCTCCATACACGCAGCAAGAACGATGCAGGTGAACACGGGGTTCGATAACAAATGCTTTGTTACTTTAGGAATTACTGAAAGAGAACAGATACAAAGTCACATCCTCACTCAGCATCTCGATTGTGTTAACACCGGGACACAGAAAATAACTGGGGTGGGGTCTGGGAGACTCCTCGTTATTCAGACTGTCCCTAGAAATGCCCATTTACTTCCCATATAAAGCAGGAGAATAATTGTAAACACTCTAATAACAGGTGCCTGCCACAGGTATGGATTGCACAGCTGAGTGCTCCTCACACCAGACCCACAGCGCACCATTAAGTCCGGGCACATAACATCAATTTATCAAAATCACTAATGGACGTTCTGTTCCCCGAGGTTAATGCGAATCCACAAAGCTAATTATATGAAAGAAACGACAGCCCATAGCTTCTCTCATTAGCACAGGCGTAACGCCG
Source organism: Ascaphus truei (assembly GCA_036426205.1). NCBI lineage: Eukaryota > Metazoa > Chordata > Amphibia > Anura > Ascaphidae > Ascaphus > Ascaphus truei. Next base: position 16,730,329 of record CM071583.1, read on the forward strand.
TGTGAGGTTAGCGCTGCCTTGCGTTCGCTTCAAATAACATGGCGCTAATCCTGTCTCACGCAAAGGCGGCGTTACTTATATCAGGTCCCGGAATACGTGTTTAATTAAAGTTAAAGAGAATACAGGAGAGGAAAAGAACCCTGTAAATAACAATCAGTTAAATCAGACCTAACTGTGGTCTTACACTCACCCTGACCCTGTAACAGAGCTATCCCAGGGTCTGGGTGTGAGTAACACCAGGTTAACCTCTGACCTAACGAACATCTCATTAAATCTCTGCACTCACCAACCAGTGTGGCTGTGCATGGGTAACAAGGGACACCTGTTCGGCATCCGATGAGCATTAATGTTAGTTGTAGTTAACACAATGCCATCTCTGGCCACAACCCGCACTTAACAGTTAACACTGCGTTATTGAGCGTTGACGATACCCGTTAGCACTTAACGATGTGTTAGCTGAAGTTAGCACATCATTAAGTCAATAGCGGAGATCTGTGGACCTGGGTTTTAGATTGTAAGCTCTTAGGGACAGGTATTTCATTTTTCCTATTGTTTGCTACCCCTATTATATGGGAATTCTCTGTATCGTACGGTCTACTTTGTAAAGCGCTGAGTACACTGCGCTCCCTATATGAATAAAGATTACTGGGAAGGATAAGGTTAGAATTGCAAGTCCCTTACATATTCCTGATAGGTGCTATAGTGTAGCGCCGGTTCTATCCAGCGCACAAGGGGTTACTCCCTTTATTTACCTTAACTCTTTGCATGCACATTCTAATTGGTCACATAAATTTGGAAGTGATTACTTTGAAAAAGGAAATTTGGTTAATGGATCAGATATCACATTTTCTCCATCAGTAAACATCTTCATTATTCCAATGATAACGCAGCTTGCACAAGGGATCTTAATGCAGCCACCACTCCTTTGTCCTAATTAAGTAGCGACTAATTTTGCACAGAATTAAATGTGATAATCTATCCATTTAACATTTATCTGAGTGCAGCGACGGTGACGCGTCCGCAACCCAGGGCTACATATTAAGAAGTTACAGTTAATGGATTTCTTTAATGGCGGTATTGCATGTTTTTTTCTTAAAATTAAAAACAACTGTATCATTGCGCGATGAAGGGTGAGATCCATGTCAGGGAGCTCAAAGGGCTTCGGGACACATCCAATCAGTTCAATTTTAGGGCAGGGGTCCTGAACTGCAGTCCTCAAGAACTCCCAAAAAAGGTCACGTTTTAGGGATAGCTCAGCTGCAGCATAGGTGGCTCAATCAGTAGCGCCCAGTCCTGTGCTGAAGCAGGGACTGACTGAGCTACCGTGCTGAAGCACTTTAGGGACATTTTCTCCTACTTTATTTATCTATACATGCTGCCAAACCCTGTACATAGCACCTATAGTTTAAACAACCTGGCATATTAAGATATAGGGAATTCAATTGCACAGGCACGATCTGAGCTAAACATAGGGAAAGGGAAGATCCTGTTCTAAAGAGCTTACAATCTAATTATATAAGAACCTAATAATGAAAGAGAATGGATACATGGTGTGATAAGATATTATTATTATTTTTTTTACGTGGAGTATTAAAATGAAGAAGTTGAGCAATAGGCTTCATGTTGAGACTAGCATTGAATTAAAAAAATAAAATGTTAACAGCACTTGATGGCGCGTCCCGCGTGCCTGCTTCAGAAGTTTGGTATCACCGGCACAAACCGCACTGAAATCTCTTCATCAAGTAATGTTCCTTCTCAGGTCCTCGGGGCTGAGTTATAATCAGGATACAAACATGTTCCAACTGTGGTCAGGCAGAAAGAGCAGACACAGAAAGCCCGGGCTGGGCCGCCCCTCATTAGTACGAGCGATGGCCTGCTGGCTTCCCATGTCATCTCCTGCCCTCCCACTGACCGTCCTTCACAATATTCCCGCTTTATTGTATGTTGCCAACGCGCCTCCGAATATTAAACCTGGTATTAGTAAAAAGACAGAGAGACGTTTTTAGTGTCGCACAAGAGCAGCTTCCGTGAGAGACGGCGTTTGTTTGCACGGGGATTGGCTCAAGATGTCGGCGGCCCGTTCACTGCCAAAGGTGCCTGCGATGCACGCATGTATGTGTGTCTTTATTTATATAGCGCCAAAAGTGTACTCAGCGCTTCACACAGAATTATAATAATACAATAAGCGAACCAGACACAATGCGTTGTGAAGCCCACTTCTAACTGGATCCAGCCTGTTTTGTTTTTTTAGGCTGAGGACCTAAAGAAATGGAGGTCCCGCCGACAGTGAAGAGGCGCCGCTCACATTCCAGCGTTGGTTTCACATGTTTGAGGAGGTTTATGAAGAAAAAAGCTGCACTCGTAGGATATTGGAGCTACACAAGATGAAACAAGTCCTTTATTTATAACATGAGCAAAGGACATCGGGATGGCGTTCTCATGGGCTACAGCCAGGGGTGGGCAACTTCAGTCCGACTGAGCCACCGATTGAGCCACCTGTGCTGAAGCAGGGATATCCAGAAAACCTGACCTTTTGGCGGCCCTTAAGGACAGGAGTGGCCACCCCTGACCTACGTCACGGGCTTTCTGCTAATTTTCTAGGGTTGATTACTTTGCTAACAGAGAAACAAAAAGCCATGGTGACGGTATGGGCCCATAGACCAGCATATTAAAGGTTAAGCCCGGTCCCTAGCCCCGATCCGTCTGTAGGATATACAGGATCGCCCTGAACACCTATTTACCTGTGGCTCATGTGACCACCATGTTATGTGTTGAACACAGTAATGTATTTGTGTAACGAGCAAGCATAAAAACGTGTTTTAAAGCCTAGCCAAGCTCTGGACATGCAGGGCTGAGAAACCCCGTGTTCCTCCCATGTCCGGAGGAATGGCTATTGCTGGGGCTGGAGGGGGAGGGGTGTGTACTCGGCCCTGGGGATCTGTGACTCTGAGGGCAGGCCCACAGCTCAGACTTGGGGGCATCCATCCCCACGGGAGGTATCCAGCTGACACTGGACCCCGAGGTTTTAGGGTGAGACTCAGCTGACTCAGGTCTCAGTGTTTAGTTAGGTTGAATTTCTCACAGCCCTGATTGGCCTATATAGCTCGATCTGCGATTGGCCCTCGTAGCATCCGTGCTGAGATTGGTCCCCCATGCAGTATCTACGCTGTGATTGGTCGCCATCCATTCCCCAGGATTTCCTATAGGGGTGGGAATGTAGAAAGCCAGCGGCTGATCTCCGTTCCACGGATCTCTTCTGGGCTGGCGTGCAGATACACTAAGTGGGGGGCTCTGAGGACAGGCCAGAGACCCCCGAAGTCGAGGCAGCGTGTACGCTGAGCGGGAGATTTCAACTTGCCTTGCTCCAACTTGCATCCAGCGCTGCCGGGATACTCCGGACTTACTACTGAAGTGGAAGCTGCTCCTGGAAAGTCATTCTGGTGGTGCCGGTGGGGATTCCTTCTGTATTGTGCTGAAGTGTGTCAGTATAAGCTCTGCTGGGACTTTGTGCTGCATCTGTTGGCTCCGGCTGAAATGTCTGGTGCTTGATCCTGTGACCTGCTCCCCCGTGTGACCTGGTCCCCCGTGTGACCTGGTCCCCCGTGACACTCATTACCAGTCCTGTCGCAATCACATGCGTTAAGAGTGGTCACGTGATCGCGTGCGGCCCGACCAGAACCAACTACCAGTATTGTCTCCTTTACCAAAACCGAGGCTGACCTTTTCCCCCACAGGCCTTTGAAGTCTGGTACTGCCAGGCACAGAACAAAGTGCTGATACTGGTTTCACTACGTCTGTTTTGCTACTTGGGGGGGGGGGGGGGATTCTATATTGTCCAAAGGGGCTGACCACAGTGCGATCGCCCGATTCGGACAATGTTGAATTACCCCCTCGGATTCTGGCTATTCTCAATAGCACAATGCACTCAGCGATAGACGATCCCGGAGGCTATGTCCAGCCATGCTATTTTATTCAAAATAATCGGACATAAAAACCTGTTTTTAATTTTAAATAGACAGTTATCTTGGGGCTCAGCTTTCTCCGCTTTGTTAAACTGCATAAAGAAACAAACGGCAGCATATTATTGCTTTAAAGGTTTGTACCCTTAAAACTGAAACGGCTTTTACACAAGAACAGCAGAACTTTAGCTTTAAAGGTGAGTTCTTCCACTTCAAACGCCCGCTTACGTTGTATTATTTATTGGTTGCATTATTCTCTGGGGACGGAGCAGAACAGGAGCTTTGTGCATTCACACTGCAGAGTTTGAAGCTCAGCAGGCATTAAACATATTGTATAGTCTATACTCCAGGCTTGTAGACAAAGAGCACAGACACACAAAGTGGAGGATATAATCCCTCAATCTCAGTGTCGCCGCCTTCAACAAAAAGCCATGAGAATAGAAATAAAACATCCTGGGTGGTGAGATGTTCTGCTCTTAAATGCTTGTCCTCTAATCGTACAAATGGTCAAATGCTGCAAACTCTCAAACCCCACTCAGAAGGTTATTTCCCAAGTACATTCATTCCAGGTACAGAACTATCAGATCCCACTGGGTTTTAACATCCGAAGTTAAATGGAATCTACATTTTCCTTTCTCTGGTTCAGAATCCCCAAATCTCACTGGAAAGAGATTGGAATATATAGATATTATATAGAACCATTGAGTATATACTGTGTATTCTCGATATCTATATATAAGATATAATTAAGAGATAATATATATATATATATATATACACACAGTATATACTCAATGGGTTCTTTGCTCTCTTAGATCATCTTCTAGGTTCCTGTGACAAAGGCAGCTCTTGCGTTTCTGTTAGGGACGTGGAGGTTCAGTAACTGTATAAGTGGTTACCTTTGAGCTGCTGGAAGCAGGAAGCGCTGCCCTCTGTCTCCAGGGAATGCCCCGCGACGCCATTGCTGGGTTTGGGCCTTTCATAGTCCCGGTCAGGTAGCATGGTTTGCTCACTCTCCTCAGAGTGGTCCAGGCTTGGGGCCAGGGATTGCGGGAACCCAAACATCGGGAGGGATGAGAAAAAGAGTAAGGCTCCACACAGAAGGAAGCCGACCCACCAGGCTCCAATCCACCGTGGGTCCTCAGGAGTGATGTCCAACCTACCTAACAGGCACAAAGCAAGGACAGTTTAGTAATCACAAGCGAGAGGAGTAGAGCGAAGATGTAACATTGATCAATTCTAACCTGGAGGCGGCAGTAAATAATTATCCATGTACTGGATCCCTACACTTTTGGAAAAAAAATGTAGCTTTGACTAGTTCACCCTTTCACTGCCTGAGAGCCCAGCAAAAGGGGGAATAACGATGCATGGCAGCACTGTGCAATATGTCACTGGTACTAAATGCTTCAATTAAACAAAAATTACAAGTCTTCCTTCCAGAAAGAAAACAACAGCCATTTTATTCCCCCCCAATAAGCGTAGAAGGCACAAACAGTCTGGGCTGCAACACATGCAAAATAAAGGAAAGAACGGCAATAGAAAGCATAAAAAGGTTCAGTGTCCATTTAATGTTGGGGGGAATGGAGGGTCATATTTCCTGAACCAAGATCTCCTATGTAGTAAAACTGGTTCTGATCCAGTGTATGCCCTGGATCAGACAAGGATATTTAACCACATCTTCCTCATTGCTTTGATTGCAGATACTGTATTAACAAAAGACGTTATTTTAAATAGTGTATCGCAGATCGCACTTTCTATCGTGATGTGCAAAAAACAATAATGAAAAGTTGACAGGAAGTTTTCAGATTAATCAAACGGTGAACTTACTGGTGTCAATAAAAACAGCATCCACATAAATTTTGGTACAGAAAGAGCCCAAGATAAACCCACAGGCTGGTCCGAATACCAGCATGGTGAAAAGGATACCTGCAAAGAAAGTAACAAACACAACTATTAATGAAGACAACGCACAGCGAGAAAGACGTCACACATTCACGTCACTATGTGGGCTCCAGGTTCACACACATTGGGCTCCAGGTTCTCAAGTGGTTGCACCAACCAATCGAGTGCCGGCCATGCACGTAATATCCAGGGCAAGGTACCATAGTGCTAGAGTACTCGGCCCTTTCCCCAGGGCCCTGAGCCAGGTCCTGCTTCTCCGGTAACGTCCAAAAAACAACTCGTGCATTTCACGTATATTATTATTTAATATCATTTATTTGTAAAGCGCCAACTTACTCCATAGCGCGGTACAATGGGGGGGGGGGGGGGAGGGGTACAGAGTTATGTATATTACATAAACGGTTCCATACAAATGAGGGCAGGCGCGCACAAACAGATACAAAGACGCAATGAGGGGCCTGCTCGTCAGCGCTTACAATCTAAAGCAGGAGTGGACTGGAGTTTGCCGCCCCAGATCCAGAGGAATTCCCCTGTGTCCAAGTGCATTGGATATTCCAAAAACCTGTTTTGGCCAGTGATCCCCGTGAAGGGGGCTTGAGAGCCAGTGCATTAGTGCAGTGTCATGCATATTTTGCATAACATATTTAGAGGGCTGCACAGCAGTCTCCTTGTTGCAATAAATGCAGAAAACAATCTGCCCCAGATTTATACAAAGGAAGAATTCGCACGGAAAGCAGACCCATTGAATTTAGTAGAATTATTTATCTATGTTATTTCCACAATCTGGATAAAGCCCGTGTGATCGCCATCAGTGCGGAGAACGGCAAGTAAGGGCGTTCTTACACAGACATGCGGCGCCTTCTGTAATGGGATCTATGCTGCCATCTAGTGTCTATCAGCATATACACACACAATACATATCTTACTATATATAATTGAAAGCACTGTATGTTTGCCTGCCTGGATGTCCGGTGTCCCTAGGGGAAATCTCATTGGTCCCTTGGGCCGCCCGCCCCCGCACACCTCTCATTGGCCTGAGGCGGAGTGACGGGCCAAAGGGGACGGACGGGGACACACACACAGACACACACACAGACACACACACACACACAGACACAGACACACAGACACACAGACACACAGACACACAGACACACAGACACACACACAGACACACACACACACAGACACACACACACACACTCTCTCTCTCTCTCCCCCGTCAGTTGGACCGCAGCTCACCTTCCACACACCCCCCCCTCCTCTCCCGGTGCCCCTCACTCTCTCCCCCCTCCCCCTCACTCTCTCCCCCCTCCCCCTACCCCCCCCCTCACCACTCCTCCCTCGCCCCCTCCCCCTCCCTGGGAGGGCTCTCCCCCCCTCCCCCAATGCCCCCCGCGATGCCCGCCCATCACCCCATCTCCCCCATCCCCCCTCCCCCACCTCACGCAAGATTTCAGCACACGCAAACCCCCGCGGATAGAACGCTTCCCTCACTGCTCAGACTTCAAACTACAATCTACTCCTCCCCCTCTGGCTTCTCGGACCCCCGGTCCTCCTTCCTCTTGACTCTCCACCCTCAACGTGTGCGCACGTGATCCCGGACAATGAAAGCGCGGACCCCGGCCAATCCTGCTCACTCACTCCCACCTCACGTGCGCCGATCATTACCCGTATAGTGGAAGCGCGCCCGGGCCCTCACTTCTCATCCAGCTCCTACACCCCACCCTCACCACGTTCGCCGATGCACGCTTAGAGGGAACATCTCGCCAATGGGCAACCACACTGCTCTCCCACACTCCACGTGTACTCCGCTATTACACCATCCCCCACCCACGTTGAAGGAGGGGAAGCACGCGTCGGACCCGAGGCCTCCATGCTTCATCCCACCTCACACAAGTCGCGCTCCTTTACCGGAGATGATGAAGGCGCGGCCGGGTTCCCCTCCTGCTCCATCTCCCCTCACTAGTGCCGCTCCTCCTTCAGCTCCAGACTGAGGGGAAATACGCGGCCCGATGAGGGCCTCCTGCCACCCTCTTATCGCTACCCAACACCACGGGTTCAAGGTAGAATCACCACACCGTCTCCCTAAACACACATACGCCACCAGCACTGTCCACAGATCACCACCACATCCTATCAGGGATCACCGCACCAACACACTCCTTCCCACACCAAAAAACACTTCCCACATTTAATCACATCAGTCCACCACACACCACTGGGATGTCAGTTCCACACACCCACATCAGTCCACACACACCCACACTCAGCGATCACCCACCACTCAGTACCACACCCACCCCCATCCACTGCAGTCAACTCATTTCAACC
>CM071583.1:16738613-16851127 GCA_036426205.1 Ascaphus truei
CCCCCCCAAAATTACATCCCGGGCAACGCCGGGTCTCTCAGCTAGTACTTTCTATAGATAATAATAATAGCTTGTTCTTGTATAGCGCTGCTAGGTTTACGGAGCTCTATACAGAGACATTTTGCAGACACAGGTCCCTGCCCCGCAGAGCTTACAATCTATGTTTTTGGTGCCTGAGCCACAGGGAGATAAAGTGACTTTCGCAAGGTCACAAGGAGCAGACGCCGGGAATTTAACCAGGTTCCCCTGATACACACTCAGCGACAGTCAGTGTCTTTACTCAAAAGGTGACACATTGTGTGCTCATTTGCATGTCATTTCCCAGAATCCCTTGCTGCAGTGGAAGCACTGTATGCTAAGTGATAATGGTGAAAGGTAGGGTTGCTGACGTGTCTAAGACATGTGAATGTGCTCACAGGTGATATTCTTTATTAGCTATATGCTAATGGTGGAGGGTGTTTGTTGCCTTTTTCACCCACCATAACTTAAATAATGTGCATGGTAAACCTACCCAGCCTAGAAATATTGCAAAGCCAGTACAACCAACCTCACACTGATGAGACCCACAATGTCGAAGCAGCTGTCTGTGAGTGGTCTAGGGGTCGCGATGGGACGCGCGTCTTGAGAAGAGCAGCGAGAGGGAGCGCGATCACTTTGCTGGTTCGCCCTCATTGACTGAACTGCTGCCGTGATGTAACCATCTCTCGGCCGCCGCGCCAAAAGACAAAAATCTTGTCTTTTGGCAAAGGTGGTCGCGTATCGTGCTCTCTGCAGGCGCGACTGGGGCCGGCTCTATAAAGGGCAGTATCTTGTTCGCGCCGTACACGCGGTAGCGCGCGCAGCCGCACGCAGTGGGGACGAGGGCTAAGGCTGAGGCAGATTGTTTAACAAATCATCTGCGTTGCCAAGAAGTAAAATACACTTTAATGAAATATAGCAGCAAAATGACACGTGGACCCTGAATAATATCTGAGAACCCTTTATCCAGCGACAGCGACAGGTTCATTAGTGATCTCATCAAATGCGCTGATTAAAATGCAGGTTTCTTTTGGAGTCACAGCGTTTTCTCAACATCATTAGAATATCATAAAAACGAAGCTCCTTTGATTTAAACCCATGCATATTCATAACTGGAAAAGCCTGTGACAGTCGGGATTCCTGGGACATCCGGGAAGCAAAGGGTTATAATGGCTAGAAATGCAGCTCAAAGCCACAGTGATAACACATATCCCAATATCACACATTCAGCAATAATCACTGACAATGCTGTCACAATATATCAAGATATATCATACCAGAAGGGACAATAATACACCACAACATGAGATAGCCGTTTCTATTAAACGCATTAGTCACTAAAACAGTTGTACTGATCAGTAAATTGAGTTTTGCTACAGGTTGTGTTATTTAGTTCACAACACAAAACTGTTTCATCTACTAAAGTATTGATGAATCTTTTAGAATTTGATGGTGCAATCCTGCAGAGCCAACACAAGTGGATGTGTTCGAGCTCCCTGAAGGCAGATTGGTTTTATCACCTTGTAGAAAAGAGATGAAAAAATGTGTCTCAGTGATAGACATTGGGATGACGTTATGTATATCCACATACTGCAGCACAGGGGCTCAACGCCAGTCCTCAAGACCCCCCCAACAGGTCAGGTTTTCAGGATATACCAGCTTCAGCACAGGTGGCTCAATCTGAGGCTCAGTCTAAGTCTGAGCCTCTGATTCAGCCACATGTGCTGAAGCAGGGACTGATTGAGCCACTTGTGTTGAAGCAGTGATATCCTGAAAACCTGACCTGTTGGGCGGGGGGAGGGGGGCTTAGGACTGGAGTTGAGCACCCTTGCTGTAGGGGAACGGTGCTATAAACCCGCTGTCTGTTGGATGTTGAAGGTTTTCTAAGTGTTATTAAACTGTAATCTACGACTAAATTGTAAAATATAATAAATGACAGCAAATGCCTTTTGTTTTTTCCGTGCAGTTTTCTGTTCACAGCATGTGGTCTTTATGATATGCTCATAAAAGTCACATAACCTATTTTAACATGCCAATTAATTTCAGCTATTAGAATTAACTTGTAGAACTCAGGAGATTACATCACACTGTAAAGACACTACAGAATACGATGAAAAAGAGGCGTCTAAGAGGGGATATGATAACTATATACAAATATATTCAGGGACAATACAAGGAGCTTTCAAAAGAACTATTCATCCCACGGGCAGTACAAAGGACTCGGGGCCATCCCTTAAGGTTGGAGGAAAGGAAATTTCACCAGCAACAAAGGAAAGGGTTCTTTACAGTAAGGGCAGTTACAGTGTGGAATTCATTACCCATGGAGACTGTGATGGCAGATACAATAGATTTGTTAAAAAAAAGGTTGGACATCTTTTTTTTTTTTTAGAAAGGAAAGGTCTATAGCAGGCATGTCAAACATGCGGCCCGCAACGGATATTTTTGCGGCCCGCTCACAACCAGGTCGTGTGTGTCGGCGAGCGCGTGGGCGGCGGTAAAAAGTTTTGGCCGCGGGAGAAGTGAGCGCGGGTGTTGGGGAAGCGAGTAGCACGGGCGGAAGTAAAATTTGTCCTGCAGGGGCTGGAGGCGTCAATCTGCACTCGTGCCGTGTGTGGGAGGACACGGGGGCGGAGTCAAAACCCCGAGGAGAGACTGCATTCTCCTAGAAGCCTGGTAAACCAGAGAGATCATGGCCGCCCCCCTCCATGAGGTGCAGAGATTTCAGTGGAGATCCCACGGACAGGGGGATGTCTTCACAGCAGCCCCCCTCCCCCCTGTCAAATCTCTGTGTGAGCTGCACGTGCAGAAGGAGATCTGTGTGTGCATGTGTGTGTGTCTGTGTGTGTGTGTGTGTTTGTGTGTGTGTGTGAGTGTGTCTGTGTGTGTGTGTGTTTGTCTGTATGTCTGAGTGTGTGTGAGTGTGTCTGTCTGAGTGTGTGTGAGTGTATCTGAGTGTGTGTGTGTGCGTGGGGAACACGGGGGGCACGGAGAACGCGGGGAACACGGAGAACGTGGGGAACATGGAGAACGTGGGGAACACGGGGAACGCAGGGAACACGGGGAGCACGGAGAACGCGGGGAACATGGAGAACGCGGGGGAGTGGGAGGTGCACGTTGGGAGTGGGAGGTGCGCGTTGGCAGTGGCATTGGATATAACTTCTCTGCTGCTCCACTAATATTTTGAAAGTGAGCCAAATGGAGAAGGGGAATCCCATTTATTGATAGGCAAGAGAATACTCCATGCACATGATTAATAGGAAAGCTGTAATTCACTAATGGAGAAAAACCACAGCACTTTATTTGATGTTACTTTGTAACATTATTCTTCTGGGAAACACTGGCCCCAGTAACAGACATTTCTTTGACATTTAACACAAGATTCCTTACCTTACAACGGACTCACTCCTGCAAAAAAAAAAAAAAAAAGGGATAAAACAACATGGGAACAGCACAGAATTTATTAATCAAATTACCACCCAATTTAAAGCACCTGTACTGACGAAAAGAACCAGTTGTAATTTTGTACAGTTGTGTTGATTTGTGTCTTTTTATTTAAAAGGTTGTCTTTTGTTTCTTAAATTAAGAGTCTCCCGATGAAACGAATGACGTTTCAGCGTGTATTTTACTTAAAGCGGCAGCCTGCACTGATCGCCTTTTTCACAGCATTTTTTTAGTTACTGTAAGAGATATTTGTTTCCTATTCCGAAGCCGTTTTTATTTTTTCAATCTGATTCTCCATTCAGGAGATAAAAGCATTTCAAGTGTCCGGGAGGTTAAAATGGAGCCCTCCCAACAGCCCAATGCATCCTAAAAGTTACCAAGGTAACCTCAAACGATAGAGATGTAAAAAAATCATTGTTGTAAAACTAAAAAACATTTTTTTTAAAGGACAGAGGGTGCTCAGGGGGCAAGATGCTGACATAATATGAGTTAAACTCATAGGGGGGGGGGTTGCTGAATGAATTTGGACACTCAGATCACGTGTCAGATTTTTCTGGGTGTGATTTTTTCGGCAGCATTACTTTTTGTTATCAGGTTTATAGCTTGGAGAGATTGAGACATGTTCCCTATATTCTTGTTCATTCAGAAAGGAATCGTGTAGCAAACCTGCGTGAGCCTGAGACCGCTGCTTAACATGGCGGAAATGGAAGACAGATATCCCACAAAAGAGTTTCTTAACAAATCAAAGGGATACAAGTGAGAATGTCCCCTTTTACTTGCTCCAGAACAGCAGCCCTGCTACCAATACAAGGTATGCTGGCCCGCCTGATTCCTATCCCGTTACCAAGGTAATAAGATGGACGCGATGTATGATGATGTGTAAGTAACAGACGATGTACTGTATGGCCATGCCATGGAGGAGGAAAGACCAGGTTTAATCTCCATTCACTGGTCCCTAATACGCTCTAGTCCAAGTCAGTAAACCATTGCACACCGAGAAAAGTTATACGATGTATCTTCGCGGCAGGACTGACGTATACAGCATGTCTTGCAAAAGGGTTATTCTTTATTTCCCCTTCCAGTAAGCGAATGAAAATCTGATATTTCTAGAAGGCAGAAAAACCACATACTTGGGCAAAACAAAAAAACAAATCAATAAGTGACAACTGGAATTCTCCACATTCCACTGAACAATAATTACGAGAACCCTTTTTCACCGCTGAACATACTATTGATTACCAAGAAAATATTTACTGTTTGAGAAGTAAAAGTACAGAACAAAATTTGCTGCATTGAATTCTCAATAAATTTAATTAGAGGCCAGGTAAGGATGGTGTAACTAGCAGCTTATGGCTGCAAAAATTGGCCTAGGAGACCCTACAGTCCTATGCTTAGCACACTCTGAAAGCACCACCCACTGCAGGCATGAAAGCGCTTTACACGCGACAGCAAAATATGCACATTTCACACATTTTGGTTTGGCAAACAAATTGCTTTGATCGAACAGTTTCCTTAATGCTAATGGTCAATGGGAATTGCATGTTCAAATCACTTTGAATACTTTTGCTTTCATATAGTTACATAGTAGATGAGGTTGAAAAAAGACATACATCCATCAATTAATTTAATTCCCCGGTTGTGATCTAGCTCCCTCTTTAAATATAGGCACCACATCTGCTTTACGCCAATCTTGTGCTACTGCACATGTGGAAATGGAGTCCTTGAATATTAAATATAATGGTTTGGCTATTACTAGACTTAACTCCTTGAGAACTCTTGGATGTATGCCATCGGGGCCAAGTGCCTTATTTACTTTAATTTTTTCAAGCCGCTTATGAACTTCCTCAGTTAACCAATTGTTCATTAATATGGAGGTTGTGGCTTCCTCCTGTGGCACTACAATTTAAATTAATTCTTCCCTGGTAAACACAGAGGCAAAGAATTTGTTTAATACAGTACCTCTGCTTTTCCCATATCTCCAATAATCTGCCTGACCATCTCACACTGAAAGGGTCCTATATTTACTTTTCCCATTTTTTTGTTATTAAGGTACGTAAATAACTTTTTAGGGTTGATCTTACTTTCTATTGCAATCCTTTTTTCATTATCCATTTTTGCTAATTGAATTGCCCTTTTGCAATTTTTGCAACATTCCTTATCATTCTGATACGATGTCTCTGTCCCTTCTGACTTAAAGAATCTAAACGCCTTCCTCTTCTTGTCCATTTCCTCCCCTACCTGTTTATTTAGCCACATTGGTTTTTACTTATTTCTTTTATACTTATTACCCAAGGGTATACACTGATGATTGTGCTTTTCTAACAATGTTTTATTAAAGACAGCCCATTTATTTTCTACATTTTTCCCTGCAAAAGCATCATCCCAATGTATTACTTGTAGATTAGTCCTCAGTTTATTAAAATCTGCCTTTCTAAAGTTTAAGGTCTTTGTTGAACCCAAGTAATCTGTTTTTGATCATTTATTTCAAATGAGACCATGTTATGATCACTGTTACCCAAATGTTCCAGGACTTGAATATTTGTTATTACTTCTACATTGTTTGATATTACCAAATCCAGAACTGCCCCTCTCCTGGTTGGTTCCTCAATAATTTGAGTCATATAATTGTCTTTAAGCACCCCCAAAACCTGTTTCCTTTTGTTGTAACGCTAATCTCATTGCCCCAGTCTATGTCTGGATAATTAAAATCCCCCATTATGCAAACATGACCCAGTTTTGATGCCTTTTCCATTTGCAAAAGTATTTTAGCTTCCTCAATCTCACAGATATTTGGTGGTTTATAGCATATTCCCACAAACATTTTCTTAATACTTTTACCTTCACTGCTTATTTCTATCCACAAAGTCTCTACACTTTCATCATTCCCTTCATAGACATCATCCCTTATAATAGGTTTCAGATCCGGTTTAACATATAAACATACTCCACCTCCCCTTCTATTTGTTCGATCCTTTCGAAAAAGGGAATAACCCTCTAAATTAACTGTCCAGTCATGCGTTTCATCCCACCATGTTTCAGTAATGCCTATGATATCATACTGCTCCCTTGCAGCATTTAATTCAAGCTCCCCCATTTTATCTGTCAGGCTTCTTGCATTAGCAAGCATGCATTTAAGTTTTTTTTCAGCCTGTACTATTATCTTATCTGCTCCTTCCTTTCTGCGCCAACTTTGTCTCTGGCACTGGTAGTATTTCAGAAAATACTTCCTTGGAGGTCCTTGCCTTAAGCTTTTGGCCTAGATCCCTGAAATCATTTTTTAGGACCCTCCATCTTTCTCTAACTTTGTCATTGGTGCCAACCCTTGCGGGTGAAACGCGTTAGAGTTACTGCGGGGGACCTTCCCTTTTTATCCATTTTGCATATGGTTAATAAATAACTTTTTACTCCAGCACAGTCCAGCCTCAGTAATTGCCGAGCAGTGCCCGCTGTTTCTTCTCTCTGGCCAGTGAGAAGTTTCCCTTCTATGGACCGCACACAGCACAGAGCACGCGTATCCGGATACCAGTTGCAGTAAGCGATTTCATTCTTAAACACTGATGGAGTGTCCCCAGGAGGATTGGTTTCATGTGCGGTTACATTTACTGAAGGGGTCTGGTGCTGGTCGAGAGACCTCCCTCGGTCATCCCTCTCTTGCTAAATTCGCCAACCCGTCCCCCACACTAGGGGTTAAGTCATTTGACTTATATTCAACTCCGTTCCTTATCTGGATATACATTGGCATTTTGGATACATTTCTACCATGGAAACATCCTTACTCTGTAGCACACGTTTTTGAGGGGGTCACTCACCTCATTCATCTCTAGTATTGGTGCCAACATGTACCAAGACCGCCGGGTCAATCCCAGCCCCTCCCAACAATCTGTCTACCCGATCCGCAACGTGCCGAACCCGAGCACCGGGAGACAACAAAGTGTTCGGTTCACGCGGTCACAGCAACAGATTGCCCTATCTACCTTCCTAATAATGGAGTCCCCTACCACCACAATCTTTCTTTGTATCTGAGCATCCTGAGTCCCCACTGTGCTGGAGGAACTATTCCCCTGGTTGCTAGAGGAATTAGTCTCCCCCATCCTTGCCATTTCTGCCCTGACACTCCCAATATCTTCACTCAACACGGCAAATCTATTGGGATGGGTCAGCTCAGAACTGGCCTGCCTCTCGCTATTGCCCCTGCTTCCCCTTCTAACTGTTACCTAGCTACTTACCTGTTCCTCACTAACAGCAACCAAGCTACCTACCTGCTCCTCCCTAACAGCGCCACCATCTGCACCACTAGTTCCAGCCGGGGCCTGCTCAGTGAGGACTAAACCCCTTTCAAGATTGCCAATGTCCCTCAATATTGCAAGTTTCCTCTTCAGATCAGCAATCTCTGACTCTAAAGAGACCCCCCGCTCACACCTCTCACAGCGGTAATGCCGGCATGTGTTGGAGCTCTTATTCTATGTGTGTAGTCGCATTGCGGGCCTGTTATGGGTGACACATTTGTGAGATGCATGTATACTTCACAAAGGATACTTTTAAAGTAGCAGGAACGAGTCTAGCAGCTGTTATCCAGATGCGCATTAACAGCCCAGCAAGTATCTGGATCTCTCTGACTGTGGGCTCTTCTCCTCATGAGCCATTCCTCTGTGTGTAGCTCAAGTTTCTTTTCAGCCATCACTCTCTTTTTCTGTGTGTAGGGTATGTGTATCTGCTGCTGTCTCTCACGTTCTCTCTCCTTGGCTTGCAGTCTCCTTCAAGCCTCCTTTTCCACATCTGTGTGTCAGACTGTCTCTCTCTGTCACCTGGGCTGTCTCCCTTTGTGCCTCTCAGACTATCACACTATCTCTGTGTCTCTCAGACTGACAGCTGGTCTCCAGATTCTATCTGTGTTCTTCTTATCCAATCCCATATCTTCTGTCCTGTTGCCAGGCAGATCAGGGACAGTGTCTCGTATTCCTTAATCTCATCATGTGATAGGTGGAGCAGATTAATTCTGTATTATCCACAATATATATATATATATACATATTTGTAGCAGGAGCTATATATATATTACAAGGCTATTAGTTTAGCAGAATAAAATGATCAGTTAAAAAAAAACATGATCAGGCTTAATTATTAGCCTTGGATAATGCGATGTGGGGGCCAGCTGGCACATTTACTACATTTCTCTCCTTTTTGTGGTATCTGCAAACCCTTTGTGTCTTAAATTGGGTAAAAAGAGATCTGCTTGAAATGATAAACACGTTTGCGACATTTAATGCAGATCTTAATGAAAGTAACAATAAATCTTTGTCATGTATCATGGTTCAA
Source organism: Ascaphus truei (assembly GCA_036426205.1). Taxonomy (NCBI): domain Eukaryota; kingdom Metazoa; phylum Chordata; class Amphibia; order Anura; family Ascaphidae; genus Ascaphus; species Ascaphus truei. Next base: position 16,747,389 of record CM071583.1, read on the forward strand.
ATTGTGGCCCGTATTCCCCCTTTAATATCAAATTGCAAAAGAGTTAGCCCCCGGAGAATGACATGATTTACATGCTCACAAAACTGAAGTGGCTAGAAGCTCCATAACCATCCAATGTATGTTTTCCCACTGGTGAAAAATAGCAAAACAGCGTGAGATGCCACACAGGATGTGTGCTGATCCTCACTAGTTCGGTTCTTCTCATTAATGTTTTGCTGCTATAACCTAATGTAGATATTGATGTTTTTCCCGAGTCTGGAGAGCCAACATCCTGCAGTAAAGGCTGGTCATAGAAGAGGCAGGTTTTGTTATCAGAAACGCACTCTTGTCAAGAAAAGAACCTTTCCAAATGAATACACTATTCAGATGTAATCTTTAATACTCAATTAACAAATATATATATATTTACCTTTACAGTGCCAGGGGTCCAGCGGCACCAAAGGCTCACAGGTCCTGCGGCATTTCTAGGTCATGTGATTGATCCTGGACTGCGACTGGCGCCCGGATGCTGGAAACGGAAGTGGAGGGAGCGCCACTTCCATTCTGATTGGACTGGTCACTCTGCCGGTCACCCCGATCATCCCCTAGAAAAGGAGCAAGTGCCTGTGACGTGCCTGGTACATCATACGTGCCCGAGGCGTGCCAGGGACCACGCTGTGCCAGGGGCCACACTGTGCCAGGGGCCACGCTGTGCCAGGGACCACGCTGTGCTAGGTACTGTACTTCAGAGGAGTGCTGCAAAGGTTAAAGTGGGGGGGCACTTTCACCAGCGTTTTAATTACGTTTTGGTTTGAAAAATGTGTGGGGTTTTGGTTACGGAAAATTAACTCAAAGTAAAGCAAAAGTTAGAGATCTTATTCTGTTGCTGTTGTATTACTGCAGTGTGTGTGTGTGTGTGTGTGTGTGTGTGTGTGTGTGTATTGTGCTGCTGAATGTATCAAAAGGTTTTTTGTCTTCTTCATGAGGGGATCACCGATCAAAAATTATATCAACAAAATCCAGAACCCTGTCAGCGTATACAAGGAAGATAAAACAAAGCGTGTGCCCAGTACCTCTGCACGAGGGTTGCATTTCAATGCAATTTAGCATTTTGAAACCAATAGCTAAATATGAAAGTTTGATGGCAGTATTTGCAGTTTACAAATGCACTTTGGATATTACCACACTACAGACTTTAAGTCAAACATATGTTTGGGCAAAATTATTCAAAAACTCTGCATGATGTTCCAGAGTCACCGGCCTGTAGTGAACACGAGTGTGAGTATTATTCTTCAGCTGCAATCATTTGACTGTTTCAGGAAGGTGACACATCTGGTTTGAGGAATAGATTGATGCTATCTTGTCACCAACATCCCTTCTCAAATACTCCAGCATTTCCTTTCGTGGCAGAAAGGTTTTCATTACCCCTTCAATGCCAGAGTGGTTAAATCTGTCCCATCTTCATTGCAAACAGAGAATAGCTCTGAGTGTGTTTGCATGGCTTCCATAAGTTTCCATCTGGAAAGAGGGCGTGAAGAGCCTTTTCACAGATAAGTGTGGAAGGCAAAGCCAAAAATGATCTAATCGACTTAAGTCTGTGCTAGTAATTACTCACATCTGCAGAATTGCTGAGTGCTCACAGAGATTTGTATCAGCAGCACAAAAACATTGGGTACAAATGATCTTCATTCAATGAAGAAGTCATTGTTTTTATTCTTATCCATCTGCTCCTCGAGTGACTCAAAGTCTGTGTTATCCATCACTTTATTCATGTTCAAATGTATCATTTAAGACTGACATTTTAGGACATTAAAAGATACAGACCCTCAAAAACATTACTTGGAGTAACCACAGAAAACCGCATTCATCTAGTAAATATACAACACCACGTTAGAAATAATACAACAACATCTGAGATAAGCACAGAGAACTAAACCCCTGCTAGAAATATTTATTATTTTCCATGAGAGACATTAGCAACCATTTTATGAACGCCAAGAAACCCTAAAAGATTACAGATTGCGGATTACGGATATGTTTGAGCTGAGATGGGCGACACTATTTGTGATTTTGGAGAATATTTGACATTTGTGGTGGGAGAAAAAGTCGTGAATATTTTGCGGGGAAAGAAGTTGGCAAATATTGGAAAATGTTGCAAATAATCCCATAAAATAATATGTGGCACTTTGAGTGAACACAGAACCTTCTCCTTTGAAATGTTATAAAAACAAAGTAAAACACTTCTGTAGAAATGGTTTGTTAAAGAGGTGAACAATATAACTGGTGTTTGAGATTGCATTTTAATTGCGTTACTGCACTGCAGACACTTCCTCCATGGTGATTATATCATAAATCTGCTGGTCAGAAAGCGCATAGAACAGCAGATGCTAATTTATTTTATTTATTTATAAAATATTTTACCAGGAAGTAATACATTGAGAGTTAACTCCCGTTTTCAAGTATGTCCTGGGCACTGAGTAAGACAAATAATACATGGTTACAAATACAGTTACATAAATGAACAGGGTATACATTATATACAAGACATTGCATGCACAGTTAAAGAAAATTTATATCATGGGCGTATGAAACAGTTACAGACCAGATTAAAATGTGAGACAGCCTTAGATTTGAAAGAACTTAAACTGGTGGTGGATGTGAGAGTCTCTGGTAGGTTGTTCCAGTTTTGGGGTGCACGGTAAGAGAAGGAGGAACGGCCGGATACTTTGTTGAGCCTTGGGACCATGAACAGTCTTTTGGAGTCTGATCTCAGATGATAAGTGCTGCAGGTGTAGGGGTGAGGAGCTTGTAATATATTCTAATACCAATTATAGACTGTGGGGATATAGTATATGGCACCGCACCCCAATGCCACCGTAGCAAACGTGATACCCTCTACAATTCAATATGCTGCGTTGTCCTCCAATGTAACTACAACACACATCACTGCGAAATGCTCAAAGAACTAGATTGGCCATCACTTGAGTCAGGACGCAAAGTTCATCTTTCCTGTCTTGCCTTCAAATACTTCTTGGGCAAGCTAGCCTCGTATCTGAACGAGCTCCTCACCCCTACCACATGCAGCACTTATCACCCGGGATCTCACTACAAAAGATTGATCACGGTCCCAAGGTTCAACAAACTATCCGACCGCTCCTCCTTCTCTTACCGAGCACCTCACACCTGGAACAATCTACCTGAGACTCTCAAAGTGCCACCAGTCTAAGTTCTTTCAAAACTAACGCTGTCACATTTTAATCTGGTCTGTAACGGTTTCATATGCCTATAATATATATTATCTGTAACTGTGCATGCAATGTCTGTAAATATTATGTATAACCCTGTTCATTTAATGTAACCATGTATCTGTCATCAGAACTCTGTGCCCAGGACATACTTGAAAACGAGAAGTAACTCTCAATGTATTACTTCCTGGTAAAACATTTGATAAATAAATATATATAACGGGCGCTTTCTCTGCTTTCAGGGGTCTAGTACAATGTAATAGCAGTGAGATAAGTACTGGTAAATATATACCGGGTCTCTGAATGGCCAAGCGACAAGCATCTTAACCTCACTTCCAAGACTTTTAAGTAGGTGCCAATAAATAATTCATTGTCATGTATAATATCTTTCTAAGGTTACCTTACTGAACTTTAGCCCATGCAGAAGAGGCTTCTTCAGTATGACCAGCTGCAGATTCTGTTTGTAGAATTCCCCCTTTCCAGCTGTCATCGCTCTTTCATTTCCCACCAAGGTTTCCATAAAAAGCGCTTTTTAATTGAAGTGCGCTTTGTAGCACCCATTATAGCTCTGCTTTGACATCACCTAAATGTCACCTACTTCAACAGAACAGTTGACAGAGACAACAAGCAATTCACGCCAAAGCACCAGAAATAAATGGGATATAGGGATCACTTAACCAATATAGATCGCGCAATATACTAGGATTTTACCTCCATTAAAAAAAAACAGAGCTAACATTTCCATCAGCAGCGGGAAGATCGCTTTACTGCGTATTCAATGAGATCCTTCGACTATCTGACCGTTGACTTAAAAAAATTATTTTGTCGATCATTTTGTTTTGCATGTATTCCTCTATCATTTATACTGAGAGGATGGTCCCTACATATCGGAACCCCTAATTGATAAGGGCCTTACTTTGCAGGGATTTGACATTATTTCTTTAGCAATATGGAGGTTGCACAGCACAGAGGTATAATTTGCAGTTATATTGTAGCACAAATGGAAATCTAAAGTGAAATAAGAGACAGTAAAGAATGAACCTAAAAATACGTGTTTTAAGAGATTAGCCGACAAACCTATAAACCTACAATTTCAGGCACAAACCAGAGACAGATACCGTTCAGATTGTTAGTGAGCAAAGCTAGTAAAGAAACATTATAAATGTATCAGGCAGAGCAATGCTCTTGCTGTTTTAGACTATTGTATTTCTCTTTTTAGGGGAAAGAAACATAGATACTGATCATCTGATACTGATACAATGTCTAGATGTTCATTTTGACTCATACATCGCTGCCCCCTAAAGGGTAAATAGATTATTTAACATGTTAGACCTGATAACGGTCAGCGAGCGGTGACATCTGCATGTGGTTATTTCTCCGGGTCCCCTGTGCGGATACGGGATGCCGCGGGGGTAAAATGTACCAGTGTCAAAACGTTGCAGGCCTCCCCTTGCTGTAAAAGTCTCAGTGTTATCATCAGTTCAACAGACCAGAACAAAGCGGGTTATATCGTAAGAGCAGCGCAGCGCAATTTAATCTGATCAAAGTTCATCTGCACACAACCATAATGAGATGGGATCCCTAGTGCATTGTCTCTGCTAATACATACGTGTAGTTCTCACGCTAATAATGTGTACGGCAATTTCCGTGATGGAAAGGGAAATAAGGGGCTATAATTCCTCTCTATTCCTACATACAGTATTCTACTCTGCCTAATTCCCTTGGGCTATTAAGCAACATTGTTTCCTCGCTAATGTACAGACACAGAGGTGAGGGTGCGACATACTTAAATTAACCACATTCCAAGTTCATTACTATGAAAAGAACATGATACTCGGATCTTGGTCAGTGCATTTTTCTCTTGCTGTCCTCCAAATGATCACCTGTAGCTGGATATTAATAATAATAATACTTATTTTCACTTTCTCACGCCTGAGGCTGCCAGTCTGTCGCCAGGTTTAAATACAACAGACTTGTGGGGGCTCAGGGTTTCCCAAAAAGAGCCTGCTGGGGTTCTGTGTTTTGTTAACCAGGTTTAAATACCCCAGAGGTGGCTGAGAATTCCGAACAAATATTCTTGCAAGTTGCTATGGAAATGAAAACTGCTGAACGGCTCTGTCACGTACGGCACACTCCGAGCACGCGACCTGCATACGGGACAAGGGTTAATACTCACGCCCGCAAGCGCTCCCACTTTTCACCTCCACAGGGGTCTGTCAAATGGACAATATCTCCTCTACAGGAGAAGGATCAATACTCAACCTGCAAGCTGCCCACTCTTCACCTTCGTAAGGTCCTTCAAATGAGTTATATCTCTCCTACATCCGTCCCCATATACCACCACCACGAACAGCACACAAGTGAGCACGTAACAGATATGCAACCAGGGTTAATACACACGGCTACTCTAGCCAACTCACCTTTCGCCTGTGCAAGGTATCTCCAGTGAGTTAATATTAACCCCATCTCAATTGAAAATCATATCTACCCACTGCCACCACCTGGGGTATGCAAATAAGAGATGTCACATTAATATTTGCGAGAGCCCCAGGTCCCTGTTTATTATAGAAAAAAACTATGCACTTTAACACACAAAAATCAGTTGTAGCAAAATGTGTCAGAAAACGTAAATACTCTCTCCAGAGCGTGTAACAGTTCATTCAGAGCCCAAAGCATCACGTATTAAATGTTTTAATATATATAAAAATACAGTGCTTAGGTTACAGAAAAAAGATTACAAGAAACATACCGTTAGAATTAAATGCAGAACAGCTTCTTAAAATAAAAGGATAAAAGCATAAAAGAAAACGCTATACATCACCCTATAACATATGTTTTCCCCCATAGAGGTCACTGGTAAGAGACGATGGGATATCCGGTATCTGGTCCCAGATACACCTCTGTAGACCTCTGATTTTCATAATCTTTGTTCAGACTTAAATATTCTTTCTTCCCAGGTAAACCACATAAACACAGCCACTGTTGTAAATCAGCGGTGAGATTGACAGTTTTACGACAGAATAAAAACCCTCCTACAAAATGACGTTTACCTAAAGCCTGCAATATCTAAATGTACTCATAACTTTCCTTAACTAACACTTACACACACACATTCAGGCACTCATGGTGGACACAATGAGGTACTAAATATGAACATCTTCATCCTAAATTTAAGAGACAAATTAATACCTTTCTCTTAGTACCTGCTAGACCTGACATGTCTGTAATCATTATGTGCAACTCGGTTCCACGGATACACACATGTAATTTTTAGCATGTTCAGCAGAGGACGTCACAGGATATTCTCATTTTTAATAAAGTCGCTCTTGGTTTGATACGTTCTTAGACATGCCCCGTGGCCATCCATAAAATCCCTCCACAGAATGTTTTGAAGCTCGCACTAAACAGACCATGTTTATAGAAACTTGTCACAGTGGCCATATTTTATTCCCAAGTCTGCCCTTATCTGGACACTATCAGCAACATGCAACCCATCTGGCCCCTTTAAGTGAGCCCATACAGGATAGGCACCCCCAATTAAGCTCTCTTTCAAGCTAAAAACAAACCTGGAAAAAGTCCTGACATGTTACAACCCCAAACAGATGTTATTTTAAAATAAAACTCCAATCACAATAACCCCTGATGCACCGGATTAAAATACATAATATCTCATGACATTATCGTGACAGGCTCTGCTGCCCTAACCGACGGATAATTTATTGGACCAAAATTAAAAATATAAGAAAATATATGCAGGGCCGCGGGACATTGGGCCCAACTTCTGCTATCCGCAGCCTGGGAGGACCTCAACCTTGCCCCCAGGTTAGGGCCTGGACTCTCACCCCTAGCTCAGCCACTGATGGCTATGAGTGGTCATACTGGTCTAGAAAGAATAAGATACTTAGTTGGCTGTGATACATTTTAATGGACCATGTTAACATATAACATATATTAACATATAATTTGTAGAAGGTTGTCTTGTCTTAAGCTTTCAAGACTGCAGAGGTCTCTTCATCAGAAGTGATCTCTAAATTGCAGATGCGAAGCTTCAACACACAGCGCATGGAAATCAGCACGTTCCCATTCAATTTATGGTCCAGAGCGCAGTGATTTTGGTTCTTGGAGGTGACATCTCTACATTCACTGGGCTTTCCTTAGAACAAAACTCTAGAAGCAAATATTTTCACCAGGGTAAAGATAAGTAGCGTCCTTCACACTCTCCAGCAATCAGGTCTTTGCAGTCACCCCTGGAAATGAAACATTATAAAGCTCTTTTCTAAGGAAAGTGCAGGAGAGAGCACAGTGTCTGCTCCATATTGTATTGTATGTCTTTATTTATATAGCGCCATTAATGTACATAGCGCTTCACAGTAGTAATACATGTGGTAATCAAATAAATATATATATAACCACTAATCACCCCCCTTCCAACATGGGGTAAGTAATGCGGAATCATGCCTTGTACGCTGGTAATCATAATCAGTACCAGTATTTGAGGCTATTTATAGATTAAAAATTCACTAATGATCTCATAATTATATTACTTTAATATGCAAGAGCTCATTGTAATTTTAAAGCTTGATTAATTGGGAGGAGAATTGCCTAATATTGCAAAATCTGTGTGTTGGTTTTACAGTAGCATTTGATATACTTTCCCCGAAGTGAATTGCATTGTTAATAAATAGAAACGCCCAAACATCCCCGCGGAATGAGTAATCTGAACAATATTTAAGTGATTAGATTGCAGTTGAAGTTCTGTTCTCCTAATTTAACAAGTAACACCAGCACATCACAAAGCAGGACATTGTTTTTGAGTTCAGCATCAGCAGCCGGCTGCATTAAAAGAATCCGATCCATTAATATTAATCCTTCTATACCAGGGGGAGCAATATCTATTAATAATTCCAAAGGATAGACATTGCTCTCATTCTACACTCACCAAGAAAAAGCAGCACACAATATAAATACAGATTTCACAGAGGAATAAATCAATGGAAATAACGCTTTCTTTTTTGCTTATCCACTTCTGCAGTCTCGTTACTTCTTTCCAATTAGTGAGTCATCAGGCAGACCTGTTTTCTGATAGATCATAGTATTGAGCATTTCAAACTCACTGCAGTGAGCAAAGATATTGAACATCTTGGGGCTGGCGGGCGGGGGAACGTTTAACGCATACAACACGTTTGTTTCCCAGGGAGCCACGCTGCATTGCATTCAAAAGGGTTAATATCGCCCCTAATGATGACCTTTATCCTTAACATGAAAAGACCGAAACCCTTGGACGTTATACATTTTAATACCTAAACCCCTGACCACTTTAGTAAACAGTGGCCCAACTTGGCACCTTCTTTGGATGTGGGCCAGTGCTGCAGACTCCCGTAGTGTGAGCGTGTCTTATGGACGGTGCAGCGTTTCAATCATTACATTGAAGAGACAAGTAGTAATAACATAAACTAGGTACGAGTGCCACCGTCAGATATACAGTGCACTATATGAGGCGGTGGAGCTGAAAATAAACTATATAGGGGGATACCAAGCAGAGCACCCCACTTAAAGCAGCAATACTACATAACCCCCCCCCCCCTTTTTTTTTTCTTCTTTCTTATTTGTGTATGTAAAGTGTGTGACAATGTATAATTTTACATTCTTACCTAAGCTGGCAGTTGTTTGATGCTCCTGTTATAAATCTATCACAGTCATGATTGTGTGCCTAACATAATGGCTGCGTTCATCAGTGTAACTCAGCTGCTACAATGTATCCTGATATTACTAAGGTAACATTGACAAGTTACAGTTGGAAACATTGGCAACACATTATCACAACTAGGAAAGTGTTGCAAAGATCTTGCATTGCTGGGGAGGTGGCTAAAAGCTGCTGTAGAAAGCAAAGGATGCTCAGTATAATTTTTTTTTTATTAAAAATGGCATAAAGAGCTGATTTTTTTTTTTAAACACAGTCACTATTATCTAATACTACAGAACCGACATACAGTATTTTAAAAACACATATAAGATTTCACATGTTTTGCCACTTTAAGGCATACTGGGAGGTGCATTCTGTAACTGGACACAGTGTGGGTGAATTCTGCCCGGATACGGGAGCCACCACAGCCCTGAACAGAGCCCGGCAGGCAAGTAGAGGCTCTCTAGCCAAATACTGCCTCCTGAAACGATATAGCTCGCTTGGCTAATACCAGGAGTAAGTTGACGAGGAGGTCCCTGGCAAGACAAATGTTTTATCACTCTAGGTATAGGAAACAAGCCACATTCTGCCGCATACAGAATTACAGTGCTTTGATAGCTTAGTCGGGGTTAGTCAGTGTGACTCGTGCTTTGTTGGGAGCCAGACCACATGACATATAAAAATAAATCAGTGCTGACAGAAGTGTTTACTTTTGTTGCCAGGAAAATCAGATCAAATCATTCTAGAAAGGACATAAAACTAACACCTAAAGAAGCCCATCCCAGTGGAATTACATAGCCTCATTCTACTGGAATGCAAACTGGATAATGGCCATTTTCCAAAGAAATGATACAATGCTTACAGGTGTTGTCACTTGTCAGGAATCCGTGGTATGTTCACCAAGCCAACAATAGAGACAGTGTTATACACTATACTGCATAACACAATGTAGGCAAAAAAGGCTTACAAGATACAAACAATTCCCACTGCAAAACGTGTAATGGGGTATCTTACGTACATGGGTTTTATTGATGAAGAAGAGCCCCAAATGGTCTTGAATGTCCAACTCCATTAATTACATCACAACTTTGTTACCTGAAATAACACTTCAATATATTGTCTCGCAACCTGTCCCATGTAAGGTCTTCTTATACAGTAGATCTACTCAATCAACCCATACTCAGTGTAACCTCACCCGTTCTCCAGTGTCTTAACTATCATAGTCCCTGCCATTCAGTTAAGCCTTTTAGGCTGCATCCATGGTGAATTATGCCGGGCGGAGGCGCGCTGAGGCTGAGGTGCTTTCCCTGGCCTTAGACCGCGCGCCGTCCGGGGGCGTGTCGGGGGGGGGCCTGTGACGTCACGGAGCTGGTTCGCTGTCATTGGGCGAACCGCTCACGTGACCGGCCCTGCGCTCCCTTGAGTGCTTGAATTTAAAACATTTCTAAGACTTCCGCTTCCGCACGCTTGCGGAATCGTGCGCGAGCCCCGGCTAAAGCCGCTCTCATTGCGGCTGCAGGGGCTCAGTGCCGAGCAGCAGCGCGCCTCAGCACGGCTCAGCGCATAAGCGCTGACCATGCCCGAGGCCTTAAATGGTGTGTATTATAATTATAGATGTGACTTGTGTGACTGATTGTGTCGTCATGTGATGCATTGTAATATATTGCGATATAATAAGAAAGCATTATCACATAGACCTATGGAAAACATATGATATGCTGTGACATACTGTTACATACGTATAACGCACCACAATTTCTGGCACACGTGACATTTGTTTGCCATGGACCCAAACCCAATTATTTATGACCCGCACAAAAACCTTTATGATTTTCACACATCGTTTGAAAAATAAATAATCTGTACATATATTAAAAACATTAAATTCTTGCATGTTTTATCCTACTGTACCTATGTAGAGAGAGGAATCTTTCCGTCTCACGTGGTCATCAATGTAGGAGACCCCCAGGGGCTGTACAGGTGTAGCTCCAATCCCAAGAAGGACCTGGGCTCCAATTAGAAGTAAGTACATCATGTTGGTGGTAGTTGTGTTCCCGCAGATAATATCCGGATCTGGGACCTCGTCACTGGAGGAACCATTAAGCGCACAGACATCTCTTCCTGCCGCGCCCCATCGGATCTCACCCGATTCATATTCATACTGGTGGGTGAGAAATTCAGGCAGTGCTGAAAGGAGAGCTCCAAGGGCCATGACTATACCTCCACATCCTATCAAGCGTGGTCTGTGCCCCTTGGCGCCAAAGTAGCTCACGAACAGTATGAGGGCCAAGTTCCCAATCTCAAAACTACTGGCAATCACTCCTACATCAGCGCTCTGCAGGTTGAACCTTCGCTCCAAGGTCGTCAGTACACTGACCTACAAGGAAAACGTAAATATTAGTATGCACCATCTACTGTAGGTTATACAAGTCTATTACATATGGGAATAAAGCATTTGGCCATGATGAAATCACATATTGTAACATGCTTAGATTGATGTCTGGTCACATGCACTTGGATAGGAGTCGGAAACCAGCTAGAATACTCAGTTGTGGATTTAGTGATGAAGCTACTTTCAGGTTCCCCAGGCAAATTAAACAAGCCCAGGCTTACAAATTAGATTTCACAGTGAGAAGTATCCAAGGAAACAGTGCGGAACCCGAGTCAACACTAATATACACCTGAATATATAAACCATCTAGAGACAACTGTTAACTAAGCAGCCTTCTGCATGAGACACCATCCAGCACAGGAGGACCCAGTGACTCGAATGTTCTGCAAAGTGTCTTCCAGCGCCGGTGACTTATGGCAGAAAACAGCTTAGTAAATCTGGGCCGTTGTCCCTACGGAAGAGAGTCTGAAACAGTAATATTAGAACATATTATCACAATTGTGTTAGTTCTTGTTTAATAACTAATAATATAAACGGAAAATGATTGTGTGCTGAACGGAAGCTTTGTATTATTTCCCATGTCTCCCAATATTCCTATACCTTAAAATTGCTCGCAGGTTACACTGGGGAGGCGCGTACGTAGCACAGGCTACAAGTAAACAAATAGTTTTAACAAGTGCTCACTAACGGACAGCTACCGAGGACGGTGTGCTGAATCATGTACTTCATTTCCACAGCATGAAGGGCAATGTGCTGGGGAAGGACTTTACGTTGCAGAGAAACCACTGATCCAATCAATGCAGCAGGCAGGTAAACAGCACGACAAGCACGAATAATGCAGACATCTTCAGGACCAGGGCTAAACAACCAGTGCACGATGAGCAAAGAGAAACACACTGCAATGGCATCTCCAGGATCATACCACAACCCACAAACATCTGACAAAGGATCACAGCAAAAAGGAGCTGAGAAATGCTGCCTAAAACCTTATCCCTTTGCCTTATGCAATCTGAGGTTTGTCTTCTCTTCTTCCGTATCTTACACCTATTTTTTATACCACTAAATTGAAGCGATGACATTTTGTATTCATACCCTAAGCAGGAGAATTACAAATAAGGCCACAGAAAGGTTGGAATAACTTTGTGTTATATTTATTATAGGGTGACCCTTTCATTACAGACTCTTGATTATGCGGGTTATGAATGTTAATACAATGGGCTGCTGGTAAATGTTCTCACCTGGCTGGAATACCTGGCAGCATATTATGAGCCATGCAAACGATCCAGGTGAAATGAACGCACTGCCCAGTGGGGACACAAAAAGAGAAACAAGAAAAAAAGAAAAATGGTGCAATACGTTTTAAAATTGTATTGATCACGCATGTAAATTGCAACACTTACAATATTGAAAATCTTTAAGGCTTATCGGGCGGATTCTGCGGTATAGTCACAGCGTGTGCTCCCAGTAGAGGCTCCGGATTTCGGCAGTCAAGACTCCCAGCGCAAACAGCTGTTCTCTAGAGATGGGGGGGACCAGTCCAAATCTGTTTCCCGGATTTTCACGAGTTTGCCATTCAAAATCCGCCCCGCGGTGTAAAATCCGTTACGCGGTGTAAAATCCGCTCCGCGGTGTAAAATCCACCCCGCGGTGTAAAATCCGCCCCGCGGTGTAAAATCCGCTCCGCGATGTAAAATCCGCTTCGCGGTGTAAAATCCGCTCCGCGGTGTAAAATCCGCCCCGCGGTGTAAAATCCACCCCGCGGTGTAAAATCCGCCCCGCGGTGTAAAATCCGTTCCGCGGTGTAAAATCCGTTCCACGGTGTAAAATCTGCTGGCGGAGGAATCTAAAACCGTTACTGCATATAATCAGCTGGTGGATTTTAACAATCCACCCGCGGATTCCGCAATTCGCTTACGGATTTTAAGAATCCAATGCGCCGATTCAGCATTCAGCGTGGGGATTGTCGGTGTTAACATAAAAAATTTTTTATCGCAAAACGTGAATCACTATTTAGAAGACTGATCCGCGGCAGATCAAAATCCGCCCAAAAAATCCGCCCATCTCCGCGGATCTCCCAACGTAACGCAGAATCCTCCTTAAACATTTTGAATATTGTAAGTGTTGCAATTTACATGCGTGATCAATACCATTTGGAAGCGTATTACCCGATTTTTCTTTCCTTGCTGCTCTTTTTGTGTCTCACATTTTCGCCGGCGCTTTTCCTTTCGCCTGGAGCGTTCGCGTAAAGTCTTTTGCCCGCATTGGAAGGCGACCGGTACGGGGCAGCTCCAGGGGACAACGTCGGGTTTTGACCTTACATATTGGATTTTGGTAGACCGCGCGGGACATGATTTTAAGATGGATTAGATATAGTATATTCTTTTTTCACGTATTGTCGCAGCTCCACGTGTTAGTGTGCGTACGCATGAATCCATTGTGTAGCGCAGGGGGGCTCAACCTCAAACCCCCAACCCCCCCCCCCCCCCCCAGGTCAGGTTTTCAGGCTATCCAGATCCAGAACAGGTCGCTCAATCAGAGTCGAAGACTGAGCCACTGATTGAGCCACCTGTGCTGAAGCAGGGATATCCTGAAAACCTGACCTGTTGGAGGGGGTTGGGGGGTTGGGGGGGTGGGCTGAGAACTGGATTGGAGCACCCCTGGTTTAGCCCTATATAACGTATTATTATATATGCATCTCTAATATTTTTAGCAATCTATGCACTTTTCTCCACATTGTGCATATTATTTAGAGCATCGCTTGAGTTTTTTCTTTACAATGTAATATTATGGGCCATATTTACTAAGCAATGCCAAGCCACACAGCACCTTGCAGACGATTCTGTATTTTCAAGTGAATGCGCCGCAACATGCCTTACAGTTTAGCACCGCTTAGGAAATATGGCCCTATGTTTAACATTTCAGGAGAGGTGCAAGGTCGGCACCCAGAATGCACTACACAAGAGCGGCACAAATTCCCGTCTTCCGATGGCTCTTTAAAACGTCAGGTGGTTTATTAGCTGAAGTCAAGTGGCTTTCAAACGGTGTCACAGGCCGCTGCCTCTGACCGCTATTAGATCTGAATGAATAGTTAAGGATCTATTGACCTCTCCTGAGCTGAAGGTGACAGTGCCGCATTGCTTTTAATTGCCCTTGGATTCGTTCAGCAAGATATCACAAATGCCTTGCTCTCAATTGCGCTTCGGCTAATTCAAGGGGCAGTTCCACTTGCTACAAAAACTGCCTTCCCTTTGTCTGTCTGATCCCGATCACACAATTTATTGTTTCCTATTCAAACCAAAAAATAAAGAAAAAAAACTCGTTTCTGAAAAATAATATTTCAGGGACCTTATAAAACAATTAATGGTCCCGGTACGGAATCTGAGCAGATTTCTATCTCACAGACGGAAAATGCAATATTATTTATTAGCCCTCAACAAATGCAATTTTAAATAGCTGTTGTGCTGTCCAACTTTCATGTCTAAAAATAAAAGCAACTGTAAACACACTTGACTTATAGTGACAGAAGAGATGTAAACAGGGCGAGTGCTTTCTCTTTATTACAGGGCTGACCTATCTTGCTGCATGGGACGGGCCCGTGTTTGCAGTTTCAGATGCAGGCGCGATGTTTGGGTGGATTCGTTAATGAATCCTGTTCAAAGTCCATGAATCTTATCTAACATCAAGGAAATAGATAGCACAAAAACAGTGCATTTGTTCCCCAACACGTCACAGCCGCGTTATACAGTATGGGGATCGGCCTCTTTACATGCGCTGGGTCAGAGCGTTATACAGTATGGGGATCGGCCTCTTTACATGCGCTGGGACAGAGCTGCGTTATACAGTATGGGGATCGGCCTCTTTACATGCGCTGGGTCAGAGCCGCGTTATACAGTATGGGGATCGGCCTCTTTACATGCGCTGGCCTCTCCTAGTGTTATCATATTGTTACTGAGGGTAAATGCAGCGCTAACTTTACTTGCTGCACAGCCCAAAGTGCATTAACCCCCTCACTGCCAGAGAGCAGCAATGAGCATTTCCCTTTATTTAAGTGACTTGCTCCCCTTCTGTGCCCAGTAAAGCTGCTTTTAAAAAAGACAGTGCACAACTTCTGTCTGCAGCACCATGTGATTGAGCAAAATACTGTACATAAGTGTCTCTCCATTCTCTGAAGCCAAAGCTAAAACTGGCCTAATTCATTGAGTGTGTCACGTTTTTACCACAATCACAGTATGTAACACTTGTGGTTTGGGTTTGGCTGCCGGTAAGCCGGCAATGAGCGGAATCTGCCTTTTTTTCTGGCAGCAGAGTAAACATATCGTACTTTATGCAACAAACATTTAAAACAGCAGAGATTTGCACAACACAATCAACTGCAAACTAAGTTACCGGCAACATAAACACAACCAGAACTGTGCAAATAAAACTTCACGTTGTGGTGCATAAATGGTTATTTTTAGAGCCCATGATACAAATGCCCAGTGTGAGATTGTGATATGTAGCAAAAAGCATTAGTCACTGAATCACTCATCCAACACAACGTATTCTAGGTGAGGAGAAGCAGCTGTGATGTCAGAACCCAAGGTATGAATAGCATGGTATAACTAATACCATTCAAAGCCCTAAAGACTGTGTTATATATAAACAGATGACATATTAAATATGTATATCTTTTGATGAAATATTTATACGTATAAGGGTATCTGTGTCACATGGTGACAAGTGTTTTCACCAAGGTGATTTATAATCCATACGGCACCTAAGAATTCTTGTTCTCTCTTAATACAGCTGTATTTATTTTAATGGTAATCCAGTGTATAACATTAAAAACCATTGCCTTTTCTGTAGAGATTAACTACAGCAACACTGGGAGACAATTGATTTCTCCTACCCCCTAAGGATTAATGTTGGTTGTCATCTGCCTTTTTTATGTTGATTTTATTTTTGTTTTACACCTTGATGTAACATACAACACAAACTGTTCACCATTGAATATGCTGAGAAGCAGCCACTTCCCTGCGCTGGAGAAGAGCTCCACTCCATTTACATCAACTGGACTGAGAATTTCTCCATGACTGGGAAGCCACTTCATAGCATTTCCAATAAGGACCACATGGCGTATGTGAATGGGTTGCAAAACTCCACAG
Organism: Ascaphus truei; assembly: GCA_036426205.1. Taxonomy (NCBI): domain Eukaryota; kingdom Metazoa; phylum Chordata; class Amphibia; order Anura; family Ascaphidae; genus Ascaphus; species Ascaphus truei. The sequence continues at coordinate 16,763,832 of CM071583.1, forward strand.
CACTAAGGTGTGTAATGCTCCTATATGTTCTTTGCAGTGGGTTAGTGAGAGGATGCATTGCGTAGGAGAGTTTAGCTGCTCTTCATCTCCACACACTGTTACAGATTACACTATGTAAAACCTGACAGTGATGGAGTGTGTGAATGTTGAATAAGGAACCGGATAGCATCTTCTCCTCTGCGCTTGTCACATTTCTTTTCATTACATCAGGCACTTCGATGTTTGATTCCCTTTGGAGGCAGCTGGTTGGATACTCATCTTACTGCCCAAGCTCAGGGTCCAATCCCCAAGGAAAATAAAAGTGTTGTCATTGTAATACAAGGGGATAGTAGACCCCGCAAACGTCTAAAGACCACATACATTTGCTGCCTTCCACAGTTGGCATCTCCCAAATGGCAACAGAGAAATGACTAGTGTGGTGATGGACCGTGGGTTGTCAAGCAGAGGTAATAATAACACAGGGGATGTAGATATATAGGCGATGTGGCCTTGCTGGGGGAAGCCCCAGGTATGGAGGCAAGCTGACCCTTGGTACTGAGGGCAGGGGGTGAAGTCTCTACAGGACTAATAGGAGGATTTCTTAGTTCCTTTTTTGAGTGTCTTATCTGTAACTAAAGTGCATTTTCTCACCCGTTTTGTAGTTTGCACAGCGACGGCCACGTTTTCTCAGTGGGAGCCGAGCACACCAAAAAAAGGAGTAAAAGATGGAATTAATGCAAAGAGATTATTTAATGACCACACATACCCCTGATGAAGGTGCACTGCACCGAAACGTTGGATACTCTTGACTTGTATAGTCATTAAATGATCTCTTTGCATTAATTCCATCTTTTACTCCTTTTTGGTGTGCTTGGCCCCCTCTGCTTGCTATGCTGCTCATTGACTAGGATTTTTTTGCCTTTAGCACCCATCCTCTCAGCATGTTTTTTATCCAGCCCCCAGGATGTAATGTACAGTAGGGGCATCCCAGGATGTAATGTACGAGTTAGTGGCGTCCCAGATGTTAATGTACATAGGGGCATCCCAGATGTAATGTACAGTAGGGGCTTCCTGATGTAATGTACAGTTAAGGGGCGTCCACGGATGTAATGTACAGTAGGGGCATGTGTCATAGATGTAATGTACAGTAGGGGCGTCCCAGGATGTATTAACGTAGGGGTCCCAGGAATGTAGCAGTAGGGGCGTCCCAGATGTTATGTACAGTAGGGGCGTTCCAGGATGTAATGTACAGTAGGGGCATCCCAGGATGTAATGTAAGTAGGCATTGCAGGATGTAATTGTAACAGTAGGGGCTTGCAGGATGTAATGTACATGTAGGGGGCGTCCCCAGGTGGTAAGTACATTAGGGGCTCCCAGGACGTAGTACAGTAGGGGCGTCCCAGGACGTAATGTACAGTAGGGGCATCCCAGGATGTAATGTACAGTAGGGGCATCCCAGGATGTAATGTACAGTAGGGGCATCCCAGGATGTAATGTACAGTAGGGGCGTCCCAGGACGTAATGTCAGTAGGGGCGTCCCAGGATGTAATGTACAGTAGGGGCATTGCAGGCTGTTTTTTCCCTGATCCCTTCTTCTGTTCATTTCTACTTCGTTTCCCCCTGAAGGTTCCTCTTGCCCTTAAGCAGCAGCTGTGACCCATCCTGGCTGTGTGTGTGGTGTGTTTGGCGCGGTGTGTGTGCTGTGTTGCTCTGTGTGCGAGTGTGTGTGGTGTGTGCATTGGTGGGGTGTGTGTGCTGTGTGTGCTGTGTGTGTGTGTGTGTGACCCTCCTGGCTTTGTGTGCAGTGTTGGTGTGTGTTCAGTGTGTGGTGTGTGTGGTGTGTGTGGTGTGTGGTGTGTGTGTGCAGTGGTGTGTAGTGCTGTGTGGCGGTGTGTGTTGCTGTGTGTGGTGTGTTGTGCGTTGTTGTGTGTTGTGTGTGCAGTTTTGTTGAGTGTGTGCATGTGTGCAGTGTGTGCGTGTGTGGTTTTGTTTTGTTTTGTGTTTTTGTTTTTTTTTTTTTGGTTGTTTGTTGTTTGCTGTGTTCTGTTGTTTGTTTCTGTTTTTCTGTGTGTTTTTAGTTTTTGTTTGTGGTGTGTGGTGTGTGTGGTGTGTTGTGCGGTTTGTGACCCAAATGCTGGGAATGTCCCCACCTATGCTGAGCTAGTCTCAGGGACACAAAGTGCACAACTTACTCCAATGCTCCTGGTAGTTTGCGCAACCGACACACTGCAGCAGCACTCATCCTGCCCTCCCTTACCTGTCTGTAAATGCAGCCCCCCTGTGCATCGCCTGGCACGCCCCTCCTGAGTTACCACTTTATTATCTATACTATAGCGCTCAATACCACAAACATCACGCTCAATTTAATAGTGTGACAATGTTGCTATTATTCCATTATAAAACCATGCTGCTATAACAGCAGTATATATGCACCCTGCACCCTGTCTATATTAACAGCAAGTATATATGCACCCTGCCTATAATAACAGCAGTAATATGCACCCTGCCTATATATACAGCAGTATATTGCACCCTGCCTATATAACAGCATATATATGCACCCTGCTGTATATAACAGCAGTATATAATCGACCTGCCCCTGCCTATATATAACAGCAGTATATATGCACCCTGCCTATATATAACAGCAGTATATATGCACCCTGCACCCTGCCTATATATAACAGCAGTGTATATGCACACTGCACCCTGCCATGCAGAATCATACTGCTATAATACTACATGTGACACTCATGTGTTATATACTCCATGCAGAATCACCCTGTGCTATAATACTACATGTGACACCCATGTGTTATATACTCCCCCCTGCACCCTGCCATGCAGAATCACCCTGTGCTATAATACTACATGTGACACCCATGTGTTATATACTCCCCCCTGCAGCCTGCAGATGTCCCGCATTGCATGGGCTCCCTGTGCAGGGTGAGCTGGCAGCGCTGTGATGTGCAGAGGAAAGTCCCCGTCTCTCCCTCTGTAACCTGAGCACCGGGCATTAAATATACATAGTGCGTGTCCTGGCATTGCGCTGCGTCCCCCCTCCCCAATGCGCTAAGTTACTCACCAGGTAAGCGCCCACCGTGCCCTGCGCCAGCATCAGGGCGCACTCAGACACCAGGAAGATCTTGATGTTTAAAAAGCAGGAAGCCTTCTTCTTGCTCCTCTGCGCCTCTTCTCCTGGCGCATCCCCACTCCTGGCGCTGGCGCTCCTGCTTTTCGTACCCGGCATCTTTCCACCCGGTGCCTCCTGCAATACCCAGGGACCCGGATAGCAGACCCCTCTCCTGCCTCCTGGATGATGCGCTGCTGCTCCTGCCTCCCTCTCCTCTCTCCTCCCCCCTCCCTCTCACTGCCTTGTTGCAATCACAGGAGCTTAGAAAGAGCCAGCCCAATCTCCTGCAGCTTTCCCGGAGCTGGGGAAGGGTCCTGCAGCTGGGAGAGGGGGAGAGCTGAGGAAGGGTCCTGCAGTTGGGAGAGGGGAGAGCTGGGGAAGGGTCCTGCAGCTTTCCCAGAGCTGGGGAAGGGTCCTGCAGCTGGGAGAGGGGGAGAGCTGGGGAAGGGTCCTGCAGCTGGGAGAGGGGGAGAGCTGGGGAAGGGTCCTGCAGCTTTCCCAGAGCTGGGGAAGGGTCCTGCAGCTGGGAGAGGGGGAGAGCGGGGGAGGGTCGCGCGTGGGGAAGGGTCCTCACGAGCTTTCCGATGCTGGGGAAGGGTCCTGCAGCTGGGAGAGGGAGAGCTGGGGAAGGGTCCTGCAGCTGGGAGAGGGGGAGAGCTGGGGAAGGGTCCTGCAGCTTTAGAGGCCGGGAAGGGCTCACTTCCGGCGCTGGGAGAGGGGGAGAGCTGGGAAGGGTCCTGCAGCTGGACTGACGGGCAGGAGCCGATGGTCCTCAAGGCGAGGGAGGGCTGGGGAAGGGTCTGCAGCGGGGAGAGGGAGAGGTATCATTCTCACTTGCCCATAACACAGACCACTGATTCCCACAGCATGCGGAGGCCCCCTGCTTCGATCCGTTCTACAGCCACCACATCTCCAGCTGACTCTGTGGATGGGAAGCTTTTCAATGTCTCCTGTTTGGGCCAAGACTCCGAATCCTGTGACAATGAACATTTCAGCTATTATGTTGATACATATTTGACCAGGAAATAAATGACGGTGAGGGTCAGCGCTGGTTTCCCTGTATGTCCTGGGCACAGAGTGTGATAACATTATTACAAACATTTAAACATGCTGCACAAATGATTTGGGGATCTCGGGATACACGGAGCAGACGTCACTGTCCCCTCGGGTGGGATATAGTGCGCTACGTGGGATATAGTGCGCTACGTGGGATATAGTGCGCTATGGTGGGATATAGTGCGCTATGGTGGGATATAGTGTGCTACGTGGGATATAGTGCGCTATGGTGGGATATAGTGCGCTACGGTGGGATATAGTGTGCTACGGCGGGATATGGTGCTCTATGGTGGGATATAGTGCACTACGGCGGGATATGGTGCTCTATGGTGGCTTAATGCGCATGGTGGGGATATAATGTGGGTTGCTATGCTGGGATATAGTGTGCTACGGCGGGATATGGTGCTCTATGGTGGGATATAATGCGCTATGGTGGGATATAGTGTGCTATGCTGGGATATAGTGTGCTACGGCGGGATATGGTGCTCTATGGTGGATATAAGCCTATGTGGGAATAATGTGTGCTATGCTGGGATATAGTGTGCTATGGGCTGGATGGGATATGTGCGCTATGGGGATCATAGTGCGCATAGGTGGGATATAGTGTGCGTATAGCTGGGAGCGAGTGTGCTCTATGGGGGATATAATGCGCTATGGTGGGCTATCTAATGTCGCGTACGTTGATTATGTCGCTCTAATGGTGGGATATAGCTGCGCTACGTGGGATATGGTGCTCAGGGTGGATATAGTGCGCTAATGGTGGGATTGGTGCGCTATGTATGGCGATATGGTTGCGCTATGGGTGGGATATGGTGCTCTATAGTGCGCTATGGTGGGATATGGTGCTGCTATGGGGGATATAGTGCGCTATGTGGGATAGTGGTGTCTATGGTGGGATATAGTGTGCTACGGTGGGATATAGTGCGCTATGGTGGGATATAGTGCGCTATGATGGGATATGGTGCGCTATGGTGGGATATGGTGCTCTATAGTGCGCTATGGTGGGATAGGGTGCTCTATGGGGGATATAGTGCGCTATGGTGGGATATAGTGTGCTATGGTGGGATATAGTGTGCTACGGTGGGATATAGTGCGCTATGGTGGGATATAGTGCGCTATGATGGGATATGGTGCGCTAAGTGGGATAGGTGTGCTAGTACGGTGGGACTATATGTGCTACGGTGGGATATAGTGTGCTACGGTGGGATATAGTGTGCTACGGTGGGATATAGTGTGCTACGGTGGGATATAGTGTGCTACGGTGGGATATAGTGTGCTATGGTGGGATATAGTGTGCTATGGTGGGATATAGTGTACTACGGTGGGATATTAGTAGGGATATTCTGCGCTTTGGCCAGTTGGAGGGCTAGATATATTGCAGAACGTGATACATTATAAGATGATAATTCTTCCTAGCTGACATTGTTGTGTACACACTTTAATTCCTCCCTTCTCTTCTTCATGTGCACTTGTGGAGATATACATATGATGAAGAGACCTGAGAGGTCCTGAATGCTATGTACGGTATCATTTAATCTACGAAGAACTATTATGTTGGTCTATTAAAAGGTATCAACATGCAATTAATCTGCATTTTAGCACCAATATAACTGTAATTATTGGAAGGCTCCTGTTCCATCCACATAATAGAAACATATATATTTGACTGCTGTTATATACTGTACCATGTTCACTTTGAGTGGGATGTAATGAACCTAAAGCTGAATTACCAAACAATAAAACCTGCACTCATATGTTTAACAAAACAGACACACACAAAAAGCACTGAACATCTAAAGAATGTAGCAACTAACCTGGGCCCAGATTTACTAAACTTCGCTACATTAGGGCAAATAACCTAAACGTGCTTAAAACAACAAGGGAAGTTATTTCCCAAGTTAAAATGGTATCCACAAAGCTAATTGTATGTAAAATGAAAGTCCATACGACATCTTATAACATAGGCTCAATGTCACGTTATTGTAGCAAAACATTGCATTATCTTCCATTAATGTGACATTACGTATGTCGTGACGTTACGTATGTCGTGACGTTACGTATGTCGTGGCGTTACTCCGATTCGGACCCCAAAATAGGTATTTTGCTGGAGTGGAAAGAGAGAGATGGAAATAATGCGATTTTTATTATAATACATATATTTTTTTTTTGTTTCAATTTTTTAATTGGTTTTCACAGGGGTATACAGTGTTAGGATATAGCAGTGTATCATAAGGGTATCTGTACAGCATTTCTTCTATACCCGGGACCGGGTATTTTCAAAAGAACGATATTATGAGTATTGATAACATTTCAAGACATTTCTTAACCCTTAAACCCTTAGACGACGTTTCTTTATCTATCATACTCTCCTCATTTTCCCTGTAATTAACGGAGAAAGGATAGAGAGAGAAAATAATAGAGAGAAGGGGAGAGAGGGGAGGGGGAGAAGGAGGGGGAAGGAGGGAGGTGTGGGGGGGGGGTAGGGGATACTCGCGGGCCAAGGTAGGTGGGGGAGAGGGGGAAGGGGTTTAGTCCCTCTCCCCAGCCCTCCCCCCCTCGCCCCCCCCCCCTACCAGACCGCTAGCCATCTACGTTTTGGGGATCAGTTCTTTACTTGTATTTTATTCCTAATACTTAGTTCTGAGGCCAGGCCCCCCATATCATATAGAATTGTTCTGTTTTCTGATTTAGTTTTGCTGATAGTTGCTCCATAAGCCTAACCTTGTTTACTCTCCTAACAACCGTGCACTTACAATACATATATATTTAAATCATACTGAACTTTGGATTTACAACCATCCAGATACTATAAAAGCCCTATTTCTGGATGGGATCATGGGAGCAACGCCAGTTTAGCTATGACTTAAATAGCATAACGCAAACTCCTCTTCTTAACTTTAGTTGATTAGCTATGTGATGATAGCACTTAGTTGAATATCATTTGCATCTCATTATGACTATCGTCCATTATAGTTAACGATATACTTGTAATGTAACAGTGACCTAAGTTAACGTTATGTTGAATACCCTAATAGAGATTAGTGAATCTGGGATGTAGAATCTGCAGGGATCATTTCACATCATGCTGATTCATTGACTAGAAATTCTGCTATCAGCCTGCTATGTTTTAAATGCCTAGCTCAGGCCTGCAGGGTTCCGCTAGAATATGTCATCATAACTAAACACGTTGGTTACAAAAAAAACCCATTAATCCTGTCACGGGAGACCAATGCTTTTAACACAAAAATACCCGGATCCTTTGATTGAGCAAAACAGGAGATAAAATACATTGTAATTTATTCACACAATGAACATACACAGCTTAATTTACAAAATAATACGAAAATATACTTACTGAGTTACGATGTTAACTCTGGTTACAGGAAAGATCTTAGATGGAATCTCAGGTGAATCTTTTTACAGCATGTTCAATCTACCTCCTGAGTGGCTGCACGGACTTTTAAAACCGCACAAGTCCTATCTTTACACTGTGCAACCAATCGCGGCGTGGGAACAAAACATCCCACATATTAGCAAGGTTCGCACATACTTCAGGGAGCCTGGAAGAGGCTTCAAGGTATGAAAAAATTAGTCAAAGACATCAATAGAAAACTAACAGTAATGTATTGAAACAATAAATGTATAACATAAGCCAACCCTATTATAGGCTAGGAGAGAGCCTAACATGAAAAAAGAGGGCTACACAAAAAATTACAAGTCTGGAGAGGGAGGGAGGTGGGGAACAAAACGTGGGGAATAACAACCATAGGGTAAAAAGAAAAGGCAGTAGACAAAAAAGAGAAAAACACGGGTGACGTATAACATACGGTAAGGTAAAGGTGATATATTATAGGGGGGCAAGGACCGTTTCGGGGACAAAGATTCCCCTTCCTCAGGCCCGTTCCCACAAACTAAAATAGTCTCTGGTACTTACCTTTATTATATCCCTCCACCTAAACATCCCTCAAAAAATCAGCAAGAACACAGAAGTCAAATAATGCATGCTGTATTCTATAGTCAACTAACCCTGATGTACTGTCAACTACCAGGATTAATATCTCTGAGTAAAGCACACAAATATGTAAACCTCACAAATGAGGTCCCCTAAACAGGCATAAATGAATTAATCTGCATGTAAATCCTCAATCTCAGGAAAATGCAAATCTACACAGTACAAGCTACAAATGAGCAGACATTAGTGTCCTCATGGCTTATGTTATACATTTATTGTTTCAATACATTACTGTTAGTTTTCTATTGATGTCTTTGACTCATTTTTTCATTTTTTGAGTGCTGGGCACCATCATATCTATTTAGTTATTACTCTGAGGGGGCCAGGGGTCCCTCTCTGGTTCCGCGCACCTGATCATCTATTTATCTACTGAGATACTTTATCTCTAGTGGAGTGCTGCTTAAACTCACATACTTTTTGTAGGCTTCAAGGTATGCTGCGAGCATGTGCGAACTTCGGCCTTAAGCCGCTTAGCATACTTAGCCAAGCCCACCTCCCTGGTGACAGGTTGTCTGCCTTTGCCCTGACACCTGGACATACGTCAGGGACAACTATTTACCTCTCTCCCTCCCCACTCAACACTTGACAGTGTCAGTTTCTTTGAACTACCAGACACAGGGGAACCGAATCAGCAGGGTGGCTTTAGAAACCTGAGTCTAATTATGCATTGCTTACTCACTGGGATTTCCTGCCATGCATTTTAAAGCCTAGTACTCACACTTTAAGTGTTACCTCCTGTTCTGGCCTGAATGAAAAATCCCCTTATATCTATAATGTTAAAACAGTTAAACCGGGGTAACTTTAATTCATCAATTTTTATAAGGCTTTATAAAATTGTGTGATAACCTTTTTAATGGTTTCACCCCAGCAGCGCTCACTTCAAAAACTCAGCGCTCTAGGACATCCCCAGCCAAAGTTACCTCACTGCTTATGCGCTACGCAAAAGGCTGCTGGTTTAAACCTTTTTCCTTTCTTGCGGTTGGCAGTGAAACACTATTGCAATGCGCACACACGATACATAACTGATACAATGTAACTCAGCATAATGATGTGGTTCTCTTATGCTTAGCGGGACACTCACAGACAATTCTAACACATTTACAGGCTTGCAGCCAGCAGTGGGCTGCAGAGCTGACACTTCACATTTACCCCATATGACTGAGGGGAACTCTGTTACATGACTTATACATGTGGTCCCCTTATACCTAGCGGGGCACATACAGACCGTTCTAACACAATTACAGGGTTGCGGCCATTAGTGGGCTGCAGAGCTGACACTTTACATTTACCCACGATGACTCAGGGGAACCCTGTTACATGGCTGATACAGCTCAGACATAGCATTACTCTCACCCCCTTATCCCTGTGGGGAGAGACACAGGCATTTTGAATACATTTGCAGTATTACCCCCCTTGTTGGGTTGCAGGGCTGTGTGAGAGGAGTGGCTTGGGAGGTAGGGAACAGTGCAGGTAAAATAATACATTTGTTAAGTGGTACTGCTTAACGGAGCAGTTCCTCCTACTGTTTATTTTAAACCCAATTTTCTGTACAGGGTGGGAATTGGGGGTCCCCCAACCAATCACCACTATTGTCAGCTCCAGGTGACCCCTTAGTTCGGAGGTTAGTTACTGGTAAAGTTACCAGGTTTAAATCTCCCTTGGGGGGGGGAACAAAATGGCTGCCAAATTACTGGCTGCAGCATCATCGGTTGAGGCTTCCTATTGGACGGCCATTTAAATCCCCTTTAAAACCCAGGAATAATACCTGTAACTTCACCTGTATTTATCTCTGGAGCCGGGAGGCCCCTGGAGCTGAAACTAGTGCGGTTCCTCTCCTGTAAAAGTGGAGGTTAGTTAGGGAGGATTACTTCTTTAAAGACCCAATCCTTGTGACCTGCAAATAACTGTATCTTGCTGCGGTCTAGGATATTTGGTCGCAACCCTTGCGCTGAGACCAAATGACCACCGGCGCTTGACCGCGACTCACCCTACCGCCAGGACACTCCACTGCCGGCTGCTTCGCCGCTAAGGTAAATGACTAACCAGGTAAGTGACTAACTTACCCTAAAATCCCTTAATGTTAACCCCTAATACTAACGCTACCCCTTACCCTAGAAACCTTAACCCCTTACCTTAAAGCCCCTTACTCTAACCACTAGAACACCAACAGTTAACGCCCTACCCTAAAAATAAAACTAACCCCTTACCCTAAACCTACCTTCTCGTCGAAGCGTCCGGAGGCAGAGCGGCTGCGTTTCTCCCTGCGGCTAAACGCCAGTGTGGAGTTGGTTGCGGCTGGATGTCCGCAACCAACGGTCCCACTCCAATCTTGCTGTGCCTGGGGCTGCAATAGCCGATTGTCGGCAATTTATGGTAATGATTCACTGTGCCCCTACTTATTGTGCTACCTTATTCAGGAGACAGTGCTAGCCATTTGCGGGCTCTGATTTTTACATTGCATTACTTAGTTCTCCAGTCAATTTTGTCCTTGGTTGATGTCTGTAGAGCCTGCAGAGAAATAACACTAAATGGTATTTTAAACAACACTTTGCATTTGGCTAATGATGCAATTGTTACCTGCAGGTCAGATCTCGCCACGGCTGCATCTCCAATAGAGCTTCTTGCCACAAGCAGAGTGTTTAGCACCGCTCTGCCCAGGCCCGACCTCTGTCACATTACATAAGTCTCACTCATTTCAAGACAGACTCATTGATTGAAGAATATAACAAGAAAATAGTCTCCATATTTGGAAGGCACTCTCAAAAAGCAAGTATCCTGAGTAGTAATTAACGAGGCCTAAGAAAATAAACAGGAATTCTACTTAAAAGAAGTCTGAATATTAACATGTTATGTTATTTAGCAGTGTTCATTCGACCCCGTGTTTTGGTTTTGCTTATACATTTATACATTTTTTCCAGATATAGCTTTATGTTCTGGTTTTGAGTAAAGTACCTTGGTTTTGGGTTACTGGCAGAATGAAAAATAAATAAGTAAATAAATATAAATATATATACTATATAAATATATATGTATATTGTCCAATAATGTATATTGCAGTGCAAAACAGACTGATTACTGTTCAACAGCTGCCAATCACCCTTCCCCGCGCGCCTGACAAAGCGTCGCGGAGTGCATGAAAACTAGATTCTAATGACTGCTAATGCCGGTGACCAGATGACCGGAACGCTCTTTGCTTGCAATGACAGTAACAGTGCGGTTATTTTTCTGCGGAGGGGATAATGGCGACAACAGACGGACAAAACCTTCACAAAATTTGCGGACTTTTGCAGTTGGCAAAAAAAGGGAAAGTTTTTCAGAAACCATCAACTAAACCATCTTACTAAAGGCGCCCCAATATCCGAATGGACAATTCATTTGTGAAAGTTAACAAATGTTGGTGAAAATTGTTGAATTACGCCAATATTCACCCCCCAAAAATAGAGGATTACACATCTTTGGGGAATCAGCAAAAAGCCTTCTCGCCAAAGGGTTGTCAGGTCACAGATTCTTAAAAGAAGGTTAGGCACTTCCGAAAAGCGAATAGATCAGGTGAGGTGTGCCCACCTGTACGTGCGAGGCCACTATTCTACACTGCGGCCTTCATTAGTGTCCCTGAAACACCATGATGTGGTCACTGAACTGACCCGAACTGGGCTTCCCTGATTATGTGAGGAATAAATCATTTTTAGTATCTTTATGTACTGGGGAGCTTGCAATCTACAGTAATGTGTTGATGCCTGAGCTGCAGACTGTACAGAACAATTGGTTGATGTAGTGATGGGTAGAATATGAAAAGCACAAATCCCTCACATCTGAACCTTAGTTTCCCACCAGCCTTCTCTATGACCTTGGGCACGTCCGTGCTTACAGCAGTCCATGTTCACTCAACTGGAAGTTAAGCAATTAGTCAGTTTGCCTCCAATAATCTCTGTTTAACCAACTGTAAATTGATTAATTATCATTATTTGCTCTGTTTCAACATCCATAGCTTCTAATTATTTAAAGGATTTAAACAGTTGTTGCTTTACTAATGTAAGTAGCTCTTATAGACTCAGTAGTCTCCTATACTGACTTACTTTATTGTTAATCTAACCATTTCATCTATAGATTTCCGGGCTGGGGGTATGACATACCGAGGGGGTTTATAGTAAGAGGAGGGACACACACAGGTCAATACACAGACAGGGCAGAGGCCCCACAAGGGCAGTGCCCAAAGTGTCTGCAGACACCAGGGAAATGATATGCTGGGTGGTGCCATGTTTATTCTGCTCGGGGGAACCAAGTGAGAAAGGTAACAAAGGGAACCAAGCTACATGCTGCTCAGCCAGGGGTCTTTCAGCTCAAAGCATGAGGGGGCAGCGAGGGGGGGGATGAGGAAAGAGTTGAAGAGGCAGAAGGGTAGGCCATGGGGTGGCAGATTCAAACAAACCACGCCCGGCAAACACTGACCCAGCACGGCATCAAACAGCAGGACCCAGCTTACAAGGGACAGCCCCCAGCGCCACTTCCTTCTACACTCAGCAACAAGGCATGGTTACCTCACCCAGCAAACTGAGCACTATAATGGGTCCAAGCACCCGTAGGGCTGCCCTTGGCTCTGTTACCGTCTCAGCAATGTACAGGGCAATGAAAAAACAGCTCCTGACAATTAACCATGGCGTCAGGACATTGCAAGGTAGTAACGAAGGGACAAGAGAAACCGCTCAGTCACTGCAACAGGGGTTACCCAAACCTATGTTCCCATCTTCCGAGCAAAGGGAAAAAAAGCCATACTGAATGGGAAGTACAGGATCAAAGTCCAGTGTCAAATGGTGCTCACACTCCCCATTCACTCAGGAAAACGTTAAGTCCGGATTACCCTCTAGTGCCCAGAATATACATCCATATACTGTATGTATACTGGGGAGGAATAAGCGCCTAGTGAGGTACTAAGGATCCTCACATACTGCAGCACAATAACAGCCTCCATTAGGCAGTACCCAGAATACAACAACAGGAGGAACAGCATATATAAAGTCTGATGCCTAGTACTTGTTGTACACCCTCTCTGTGACCAGCAAAGCCAGGGCGTGCAGCATCCAGGGAGTGAGTAGATCAAGCCGTCTTCTGGAGGAAACAACGGAGCACAACCAGCAAACCGGAAAAAATGACGCCCTTAATCGCCGTTCTCCGTTTTTTCCTCCAGAAGACTGCTTCAGTGGGAAGTATGTTGACAATGTTCAAGCTAACTGGGGGTCAAAAAGTGAGAGAAAAGGCACAAGCAAAGGGGGAAAGGAAGCCAAATAAGAACAGCATGCATACAAGCTAGAGGAGTTACCCATCCATTACACATTTGGGGCATAAAGGGCAGTGTAGCAAGGTGTTACATGTTGGAACAAAGGATACTGACCTATGGTTTACGCTGTGATCCCAGAAAAATGCAGCTCCGACCCAAAGGGTCCAGGTGGAGAGCCAGAGGCACAACCACAGTCTAAGCAGCGAAAAAGGACGTTCTGGGTGTTTAACGAGGGGCAATGTACAAGGGCTGCAGATTTAGTCACCACTGTGAAGGGGCCCATGGTGCAATTAATAAGGGCAACAACCCCAGTTACGCTAGATAACTTGAGAGTCTGGAAAAAGTACCCCACCAAAGACATAAAACATAGCCTTCCTAAGAGAAGGTTTTGCTGGGTGTTTCAAGATACCCAAAGTATCACCACAATTTAAAGTCTGCAGCAACACATGGGAAAAGCAACAAGTAACACAAGGCCAGACCATTTGCCGAACTAGTCATTTCACCTGTGAGTGTTGTACCCAAGACAACACCAGGTAAATCCAGGCTGACACAACACCTATCCTACCCTAAGGGGAAACAAAGTAAACACCTCTGTTAATGAAAACACATGCTGAGTGCAAATAGGCAGACGTGGCAAGGGAGCCCTCATGGCTAAACTAAACATGGAGGCCACTTTCAGGCTAAGGGCAGGTCCATACTGCCGCAGCTCCGCGAGGGGCGCGATCACATAGCCTAAAGGCATTAATCGCGCCCATAGACAGCACGGACGCGTGTAAGCGCAAGCAGGAGGGGGCGCGCTTTGCGCAAAAAATCAGTTGAAATTTGGTGCGATATGGCAGGTCATGTGAGCGGTTCGCTCTGTGACGCCCCTAGGCACGCCCCCCACGGTGCGTCCAACATGGACACAAAACGCACCCGCATCACGCAGGTGATGTCACAGCCTTGGGCGAAGGCTGTATGGCTTTAGTCTAATACAGCTACATTCAGCCAGCTTCGAATACAGGGGCTAAAAGTTAGATGACCTGTATTTCATTGAAAAAGGCAATTTCCTGCGCCTACTTCAATAGCAATCCGGCAGCGTCCCCCTGACAAACCCTGCTATACCCCCCTGACAAACCCTGCTATACCCCCCTGACAAACCCTGCTATACCCCCCTGACAAACCCTGCAGCCCCGCTGACAGAACCCATGCTAATAGCATTAGATACATGCTTGTCTGGGATGGGGCTGCATGGTGAGGTCACCTAAAGCACAATTGCCCTATATCGTTGCAAGAGAAAATTCAATACTGTGCAGAAGCAATTTAGAACATAATCATTTTCTGGCTGCATAATTAAAATAAAGTCAGGCCATGAAATTCAATTAATTGCTTTTTTTTCAATTCCCAATTTTGAAAGATCCCCAGGGGTACATTTCTTTGTCCGGAACGAGTGTTCCTTTCTACAAAATCTGCACTTTTATTTCTGTCCTGAACAGGCCCCTCTTGCAGCACAGGGGTTAGGCGCATGGTGCTTACATTACAAGACCTCTTCGCTGCAAATTGTTAAGGGGGAAGCTCCATTAAACTAGCAGTGCAAATGTTGTTAAGTGGCAGAGTAAACTGCCATTTTAAATGCCCCTTCAAATTGATCCGGCTCTTTCTGTTTACGTGGAGATTACCAGAGTAATACATTTAACCGCAGTGGGTTAGAAAAGCACAAACACAACACTCTACGGTGCAGATAAATGGTATTAATACAGTTAAAAGCAAAGTAATTTATCTCACTCCCAAGTGAGATCAGTAGAGTGGACGCTTCTTCAATAGGCAAATGTTTCCGTGATTCCTCTATCACCTTCTCCCGCTCTGAAAACGCTGCCGATGCTACTAGCTGCCGCGCACTGTTACTTCCGGGTGTTTGGTGCTGATGTCACGTCATCATGGCGATGTCTCCAACTGGGTCCTGCCTTCCCCTTTAGCCACACCCTACGCGTTTCGCAGATCTGCTCTCCGCTTCATCAGAGGCCTACGAGCGAATACCCGAGTAATACATTTAGCTATTACAAGCAGGGCTTTCTTTCTAGAATAAAAGGTGAGGGAACGCTGACGTGAGGGGGGAATTATTAGTGGATATGCGCAATAATATACACATTTATTCACATTTCAAAATTGTTTCGAATCTATGTTATTATTTTTTAAATAATAATTGTTACAGTCTAATTGTTTTATAAAAAATATTGTAAAATAATTTTTGTAGATTATCATAATAATGTTATAACATTTACCACATGGTCTATGAAAAAAAGCTACAGAAACCACCATATTGCACCTAAAAAAAAAAGCCCTGTTTACAGGCAATAACTATAACATGGTTCTGGAACTGTAATTGTCATTACAAGTTACCCCAGAGATTTATTACACTTGATTTGGTTTACAAGAACAGCAGCCGGGCTGCGGGTGCCCACATTTCGGAGGATACCATTTGCGGTATTGGCGATAGAAAGGCCAGGAACACGCAGTTACGTTATTCCAAGTCGCCGCGGGCAATTCTAGGTTTCCACTTCTTTAACGTAAGATTGTATTAAAGTTTTCATACATTTTGTTGGGAGGTACAGAAAAAAAAAAGGAGAGGGTGCAATTAGAAACAAATCTCCATGCATTTGCCTTCGAGGTGCCTGTGTTCTGCAAACCCTGCGAATGACTCGTCCCAGAGAGCGTGGGGGACGATTTCAGCAGGTGAATGCTGTCTTTTTTGTAGACTTATACATTTTTAAATCTAGAACTGCAGTAGTGTTGAAACATTTCCCACTTCAGAAGCCTAACCCCACAACCGCTTCATTTTCCACTTAGGCCACGAAATGAGAGGATGTGAAGGAATATAAGATTCTCTCTCTGATCGTAACCAACCCTGTAAGTGCAGCAGTACCTCCATTAATATTTTTTTCTTCTATGGCGCTAACAGTGTGTGCACCACTGTACATAGAATGTATTTGCAGGCACAAGTCACTAGAGCTTACAATCTATGTATTTGGTGCATGAGGCAGGGGGAGATAAAGTGACTTATCCAAGTTCATAAGGAGCTGACACTGGGAAGTCAGCGTCCTTGTTTTTAGCGAGCGCCTTTACTCACTGAGCTGCTCCTCATCACAGTTAAGGCTGGGGCCATAGAGGGGGTAGCAGGGCTGAGGCGCGCTGACGCTGAGGCTCGCCTGCTGAAATCTGCGCGATTTCATGCCCATGCAGGCGAGCCAGCGGGCGCGATCGGGAGGCGGGGGGAGACTGAGGGAGTCGGGGCAGTGACGTCGCTGGGCCAATCGCCCGCGACGCACCGACATCAACGTCACGGCGCCGACGTCACGGCGCCGTGACGTTGACGCTGCTCCGCGCTGATTGGATGTTTTCAGCCGACAGCGCTCTGAAAAACAGTTTGGCTGTCAGCTGAAAAATCCAGCGCCTCAGCACGCCTGCGGACACTCGCGTAAGCCCCCTCTCAAGGCATCCTCATTGAGGATGCAGGGGCTCAGCGCGGAGCGTCCGCACGGCTCAGCGCTGCTTGTCCTTCTATGGAATCAGCCTAAAGCTTGATAATGTATCTACAAGGCTTGTACAATCTCAGGGATACATGTAAAACATATCACAACCATGAAAGGGTTAACGCTTCAGACTAAGTGTATCATACTTTGTGTTACACAGTGTCCAAGAAACCGGCTCATAAAGGAGCCATTTCCATCAGATAACGATCCCGTGTACTATGCACCTTCATCCACAACGCAGGAAGGCTGGATATGATCTAAAAATAAATATGCACAAAATTAGAATAGCTTTCAAAACAATCGTCCAGCTCCTCTCCTCTCTCCTCTCCTCTCCTCTCTCCTCCATCGCTGACACTCGCTCGCTGCTCACAAGGTATTAAAGTTTCATTAGCACGGAGGAAAAGTTATTTTGCTTGAACTTCGTTCTACCAATTCCAGTAATTAAAGGAGCTGCAATGGATGGAAACCTTGATCAAAAACTGAACACGCAGGGTCCTATATATGAGGCTCCAACACCGGACATTTCGGCTTTAAGATGACTTTAACCCCCCGGTGTTCCCATCACGTTGCTATATTCATCATTGAGGGCAGCCTCTCGGCCAACCGTGGAAATTCTTTTCAATAGTATTCGGTGGACAATGGCAGATCCCTTCCTGTCCCACGGAGCTGAATCGGGCTGAGGTGTGTGGTTTTTTTTTTAAGAGAAAAAAAGCAAACCATTTTTATTTTTCAGCGAAATATGTTCGAGTTACTAGGGACTGGCCAGTATGGAAGTCAGGTTATTCCTGTATGTCTATGTCAGTTATACATTGGGAGATTGCTGATTCCACAGATAATGGGCCAGTATCACACTTAAATAATGACTAATCCCTGATGATGATTAAAATATAGCAACTGGCAGCCACCTTTCCAATCAGTAAATGAAACATCATTAAAATCCATCAATATGGGAGAAACATATGCACTTTCTACTGATATCACCAATAGGGCCCTAGCTGTATGCCCATTCTCCTCCTGGGAATTCTGTCTTTGGCACCAAGGGATTCACAGCCTTGTTTCCAATGTGTACAGTGTCGCACACTCACCCTGTGTACCGACAAAGACATAAAACAAACAGCATGGTTTGCAGTTTTACATTCCACTTGTTGGTAGTATGCCTCATACAATTCTGCTTTCAATGTAAATATCCTTCCAGGTATAATTAAAACAAAACAATGACCCATTAGCTACATAAGCATGTTTTATATATAAAAAAAAAAAAAACAGTTATCAGCAAAGACTTGTATAAAATGATACACAAAGAGGCAGTTGCCATAGTAACAGGAACAACTGTAACTGCTAACAATTTCTGGCATCAAGTCTGGATTTTTCATCAATGTTACATGGATGTAAATTTAACAGACGGCGGTACAATTATTCAGCGAAATTCAAATAAGCGTGGCCGCCATATTGAAGATATTGCTGACTGTCGTCCTCGCTATTCCCACTGCTGAGCAATGTGGGATTATCGCCGCTCATGACATCACGGCGTAATGATGTCGCGTTGTCATGGCAATGCATCGCCATGGCGGCATGGCGTTACGAGGTTGCGTTTCACGTCACCATGACAACAGACACTGCAAAAGGCCGATCCGCACAAGGCAAGACCTCCACCTTCCCCCAGCTACACACACCTGCCCCGTCCCTACTTCGGGGTGAGCAGCGGCGAGGTCCTGCGCCGGCGCTTCCCCAGCACCCTTCTCCAGCTCTCCCCTCTACTGTCGGGTGGAATTTGTATCCCGGCGCCAACAGGAGGGAGAGGAAGGAGCACGGGGCCCAATGAACCCCCTTGCCCGCCACCCCCTAAGGCCGGCCTGAAGACATACAGTTAAGTATTTAACTGTATATTTTTTGTCATATTGGATATAGCATTGGGAAATTTTGTCTCTTGTGATATATACCTTTTATGATGCCAGAGGAGTATAACAGGCCCCTCTGGCATGGAATGGTTTAAAGACTTCCAACCTGGCAGTCCTTATCCAAATGGGGAAAATAAGAAGTTATGCATCTGAAATAAACTGAGCTTTTAATAAAATCGACATGCGAGATGGGAGGTCGTGACAAGCCAAATATTGACTGGAGTCTGGCACGTGTCCAGCGCGTTCGCTGCGGATCCGCCGGCCCTCGCTCATCACTTTCACTTACTATCTCTCTTTGTTTTGATCTGAAATCTAAACCGCAGAGAACACACGTCCGGCGGCTGCTTGGAAGAAACAGGTCTCCACTTACCAAGTATCTATAGTTCCTGCAGTCAATGCGCCGTGTCAGTGACCTGATGCTCAGAGGCAGCTCACAGCACCGCCACTCCCGGAAATAAAGATGGCTGTGCTGTAGCATTACACCAGCGGCGGCCAACTCCAGTCCTGAAGGGCTACCAACAGGTCAGGTTTTCAGGATATCCCTGCGTCAGCACAGGTGGTGCAGTCAACGACTGAGCCACTGATTGAGCCACCTGTGCTGAAGCAGGGATATCCTTAAAACCTGGTGGTGATCCTTGAGGACTGGAGTTATACAGTATTAAGTGTCTCTATTCTGTGGACACCTCTAGAAGAAAATAGGTTTATATTAACCCTTTCAGTGCCAGAGGATAATGTTACTGCCCTCCTATCCGCAGTAATATTGACACGGGGACGCCTCTGTAGGAGTGACTTCTCTGCTGGAGAGAAGCCTTTGGAAGTGTAAGAGGGATGTAGTTCACACTGCATTATGATGAAGCGTTTCAAGGATAGGAGTCATGGACCATTAATCGCCGCTGTAAATGCTGGGTAACGGTGGCGATGTTGTGAGGAACACATGTTGGCAAAAAAACTGTCATCAGCAGGAATCTAAATAAAGTATGGAGCAGACTTGGAAGTTATAATTGGAGCATTCATCATCTCTCTTTCTCCGCAAGATAAGAAATCAGTTCTTAAATGGCGCGTGCAATGCTTCCCTGCGCCGCGTGTTCTTCCCTGCGCCGCGCGTTCTTCCCTGCGCAGCGCGTTCTTCCCTGCGCCGCGTGTTCTTCCCTGCGCCGTGCGTTCTTCCATGCGATAACACGCAGCAGCTAACGCAGTTTGTACAAATGCAGCTTGATTTATATCTCTAGCGATATTGCAAGTGGAGGAGTTGAGGGGCAGTGGATATTCACAGTTGAGTGCAAATAGCCGCACGGCTATTCGCACTCAGTAGAAAATAAAATGGAAAAAAATAAACATCCCAGCCAGGAATCGAACCCTGGTCCACTCTGACTAATGGCCTGGAGCATAACCACTGAGCTATAAGACTTTATGATGCTTTTCTAGTGAATAAAGGCATAGAAACCTACTGACATTACAGTGTTCATAGCAGCTCGGCTATTCACACTCAGTAGGAAATAAAATGGAGAAACAAATAGACAGCAACCTCCCCTATTGAACATTCTATACCCCCTGCATCTGTAATACAGCGCGGCTTTAGGCTGAGTCCCAGTCAGCACTGTGACACGCGCGGCCGGCGGGGGCGGCGCATGCACAGCGCTAGTCCGCGATCTGCGGTCTTGAGGGAGAGAGAAAGTTTGTGACGGGACGGGGTCTGGCAGTGATGGTTCGGGGGGTCGGTGGGCCCATGACGTCCCGCGGCTGGTTTCGCCCTCTTGGCTGACCGCCGGCGGGGCGTGGCCACGCCTCCGTCACAAATGCCAATCTCAAACTCTCAAAGCCTGAGAGGGGGAGTGGCTTGCTGGCACACACAGCTGCTGCGCCCTAGCTCGCTGTGCAATTGTGTGGCTAGGGGCACCTCATCTGGGGTCGCGGGCCACAACGGCACTGAGCTGGTTCGCCCCTTCATTAGGTGAACCGCTTAAGTGACGCGCTTGGAGGCGGCAAAAATCATTTGCTTGCTCTGCAAGCGTCTCAAGCCCCGATGCTCACCCTGGCCAGACACATAAGTGCCTCGACGAGCGCAAGGACGGCGGTCCGTCTGGCGTGGCGGCGGCGCTGAGGCTCAGGGAAAGCGGGTGCTTTCCCTGGCCTTAGACAGCGCGCCACTCGGGGTGCGTCGGGGGCGTGTCGTCGGGCGGGCCAGTACGTCACGGAGCTGGGTCGCCCTCATTCGCGAACCGCTCACGTGACCGGACTTGCGCGCCGGCAGCGGGGAAATGTAAATTTCCCTAAGACCTACGCTTCCGCAAGCGCGCAGAGCGTAGGCCCCGTACTAAAGCCGCTCTCATGCGGCTGTAGGGCTGCAGTGCCGAGCGGAGCCGCGCCTCCTCCCAAGCACTAACATGTTGTTTCAACTGTGACCTGCACGCGAGACATGGTCTTCATGGCCGGTGTCAACTGCTCTGACCCCCCCATCGGGCCAGCATCAGCCTCACCCCCGCAGACACTGGTTGCGCGCTGTGAGCAGTGGCGTGCCTGCAGCGAGGCTGCGTCAACGCTGTGACCAGCCTACACCGGCCCCCCGCTGCACGCCGCCACACCCCCCCCCCCTGCATCTGCACCGCCACACCCTCCCCCCGCATGGCACGGTCTGGTCCCTCACCACTCCCCCCAGCCCGCATCGACAAACAACCCTACGCATCCCGGGAAACCAACCGTACCTGCCAGCCGCCGACGCAGTGCCCCCCACCCTCAGCATTGTTTCCCTTTCCCTCTCCCCCGTTACCGTCGGCCTATCACACCCACCAAGCACCTGCATCACGCCGCCCCCCCTCCCTGCTCATAAGTCTTGATTTTTGTGGTGGTGTTTAAAATAATTATTTAAAACAAATTACACCACCGGGGGTTTCCCGCGGCTGCGTGAGTGTTGTCTATGCGGCTCGGGGGAAACGGGACAAAGCCTGTCATGACGGGGGGGAGGGGTGGCGGTGGCAGAGGGGGGGTGGGTGTGGCGGTGCAAGCGGGGGTCCTGTGTGGGCTGGTCCCTGGCAATTTTGCCGCTCGAGCCTCGCGTGCAGGTCATCATCACTCCCTACTGCTCAACCTCAAGCGCCCAGTGTGCTCGGGGGGGGCTATGCTGGCCCGATGGGGGTCAGTAGCAGTTGACACCTGCCATGAACACCTGTCTCATCCCGAGTGCAGCTCCCCACGCGAAAACGGGCTCCCTCTGTCTGACGCCGGCGTGCCGGAAGCCTAACCCCGACTACGTCCGTCGCATACCACAGGTCCCACCTGCGATTTGTTTTGCATGATTTCTTATTTTTTTTAATTACAGGCGCACACGCCAGCGCGGAGGGGCCCGGGCGGCTCGGTCCCCCTGGCGCCCAGTGGGCCCAGGACCCCCATTACCCTTTTCTCCCCCGCTGGTTGGCGGCCCTGATCAGATATGGTGTAACCCGCCATATATCGTACCCCCGTTAATATGGTATACATCAGTATGCATAAAGCCGCGCCTGTTAGTGGCTTGCGGGAGAGGCGCGCTCCCTCGGCACTGGCCCCTACCAGCCGCAATGAGAGCGGCTTCAGTAGGGGCTCGCCTACGCTTCCTGCGCGCGCGCTTGCGGAAGTTTATGTCTAGGGAAATTTTTACAATTTCCCACCCTTTTGCTGGCGCGCAGGTCCGGTCACGTGAGCGGTTCGCCGAATGAGGGCGAACCAGCTCCTTGACTTACTGGCCCGCCCGCCGACATCGCCCCCGCCACGCACCACCGGCCGCGCGCTGTCTACAGGCCAGGGAAAGACCACCGCTTCCCTGAGCCTCACGCGCTCGCATCGCTAGCAGGAACCCTGCCAGAACGCCTTGGTGGTCTGGCCAGGGTGTGAGCACGGGGCTGGAGAGCGCGATTGCAAGCAACAAATTGATTTGCCGTCCTCCAACGCGATCACGTAAGCGGTTCACCTAATGAGGGCGAACCAGCTCAGTGCCGTTTGCCGCGCCTCCAAGATGAGCGTGCCCCCTAAGCCCACTTTGCACGGCTCGACGGGCGCAGCGCTCGTGTGCCCGCCGCCACAGCTCCATCTCAATGGCTTTGAGAGTTTGAGATTGGCATTTGTGACGGAGGCGTGGCCACGCCCCACGCCGGCGGTTCAGGCCATGAGGGCGAACCAGCCGCGGGCGTCATGGCCCACGATGGCCATCCCCTGCAAACTCCTGCCACTCACCCTCGTTCCGTCACAACATTTCTGCTCTCACCCTCAGACCGCAGATCCGCGGACTACGCTGTGCATGCCCGCCCCCCCGCCGGCGCGTGTCACATTGCTGACTGGGGCCAGCCTAAAGCCGCGCTGATTACAGCTCAGGGGTATAGAATGTCAATCTAGGAGTGTTCTGTCTTAATTTTTTTTCCATTTTATTTCCTACTGAGTGTGAATAGCCGAGCGGCTATGAACACTGTAATGTCAGTAGGCTTCTATGCCTTTATTCACTAGAAAAGCATCATAAAGTCTTATAGCTCAGTGGTTATGCTCCAGGCCATTAGTCAGAGTGGACCAGGGTTCGATTCCTGGCTGGGATGTTTATTTTTTTCCATTTTATTTTCTGCTGAGTGCGAATAGCCGTGCGGCTATTTGCACTCAACTCTGAATATCCACTGCCGAGTTGAGGTTTCCCCGCCCCGCTCCCAGAGGAACCTGCAGCGCATTGCTTTGTATTGCAGGACTGTCTGGCAGTGGAGGGGTTAAGTAATTGCTGGGTCCTTCAGCTGTTATGGGGGAAAGGAGAGATGTGGGAGCAGCTGAAGCACATTACAGACCAGACACTTTCAACCTGTTATCCGATTAGTCCCCGTAAATGTATGCACTTAGATTGTAAGCTCTTCCGGGCAGGGCCTCCCTCTGCCTGATATTATTATCCTGTTCCACTTATCCAAATTGTTTGTACTTTGTGTAGCACCTTTGCCCCCGCCCTAAGCGAGATCATGCAGCTACCGGTGTATTCTGGTGCGGTGCACACCTGTTTGGTAGAACAGGAGTCCCTGAGATCTCCGCGATGGTATAGGGAGGCATCAGGACAGGTGCTCAGTGATGATCCTTATAGCGCCCCCAGCCGGTGAGGAGCCTGGTGCAGCCAGGATGGCCATGCCGATCCCACGGGTAAATAGGACCCGACTTGTGGGCGGAGCCAACATCTGGCACACGGGGGAGGGGGGAGGGGGCAGGTGGAGTGGGACTCACAGAGCCATAAGAGGCCCGGCACATACAGGACAAATATGCATCCCAACAGCTCTTTCAGGGACAATGGGACAATTCACTGGAAAAAGGGACAGTCCCATATACAAGTCCCATATATATTAAAGGCCCATTAAAACATTGGATGTGAGAATATCACTAAGGGATTATTTATCAACGTTTCCAACTCACAATCTGGGGGGAAATGGCGCTAAAACAGCAGCAGGTTTACTGACCTGGGACGTGGGCACTACAGACCGCCATGAGGTCTGGCCCTCCAGGGCTCCAATCATGTGCGGCAAGGGTGATCAACACCTGTCCTCAAGGGCCACAAACAGGTCAGGTTTTAAGGATATCCCTGTTTCAGCACTGATTGAGCCACCTGTGCTGAAGCAGGGATATCCTTAAAACCTGACCTGTTTGTGGCCCTTGAGGTCAGTAGTCGGCCTCTCCTGCTGAGGCCGCTATGTTATGCCCTTGTTGTGCTCAGTTTCCAGGCGTGATCCTATGCAGCGCAGAAGGCGATCTGAAACGTGATCGTCATTTGCACGAAGAGCCGCGACAATGTGATGCTGCAGCCCCTCCGGCAACCACAGCGTCTGTCCTGGAACCAGAGTGCACGTGTTCCCTGTTCTGAGGCTCCCAGGCTCCTCTCTGTAACATTGCAACATTGTTGCTTTCCCTTGGCTTCCCAGCCTGTTGCCTCGGTAACCTCCCTCTGCTCAAACCTGAGATGGTTTGGCTCCCCTGCTATTCCCTGCTGTCCCCTGCTGTCCCCTGCTATTCCCTGCTGTCCCCTGCTATCCCCTGCTAGTTGCTTTAAAGCTGCAGTTCAGTCAATATCCTGCATGTGTGTTTTTTTTTAATAAATCAGTTCTGTAGTAAGAAAAAATACTTTTAGCATTTTCTGTTTTAAAAAAAACAACTTTGAAAGACCAATTTTCTTGTATTTTATTTTAACAGCCATTTGCTGAGGCACTGCACCTTCATGTCCTGTCACAAGCCCTGGCACACCCCTTTGTCAGCCCTGCCCTCCCTCTAGCACTTGTCAGTGCAGGAGTGCTCATGAATATTCATGAGCTTCCACTGAGAGACAGAAGCAGAAGAAAAACATATGCCATCTCTAATTATGTCACCAAATGTTGCCGATCAATACATGGAGAACGAATTGACCTGCAGCTATACAGTTCTTTAGGTAATTAGAGATTGCACACATGAAACTATTGAAATACAAAAATTAATTAAAAAAAAAAAAAAAAAAACTGAACTGCAGCTTTAATGGTTAATGCACTACTTGTTCCTGCTTGGACAGGAAAGCATGTCTTTCTTTTGGAACCAGCAGCCTTCAGGCGCAGCGATGGTCCCATCTCCTGGTAGAATTAGCATAATTTACCTCTCCCTCACTTTTGCCAGCTGCCCAGTCCCCCCCCTTTTGTTATTGTTGTTGTTTTGCAATAAAAGCACAACAGAAAAGACGTGTGTGCATCTGCTGGGAGTGAGGAAACTGCCTGACTCTACCGCTTGCCACCGTGTGCTTGAGCCAGAACAGGGTTAAAGAAACAAAAATGATCTGAGTTGGCTTTTATGCATATAACCCTACGGCTGCGCTTATAGTGCCAGCGACGCGACTTTGCGTCAAAACAAATGCATTGTCGCCATCGCGTGCGCTTATAGTAAGCGCGACGGCGCAACAGAGCGACGGCTTGGTCGCGATCGCTGGAAGTCACCTCTATTTGATTTTCCAGCGACCGTCGCCTGAGCGTCGCGTCGCCTGCACTATAAGCGTAGCTTTAGATTCACTGCACTTTTACCCCCATCTATAAAATATAATGTGAGTGACGCTTGAAATTATTATTTTTTATTTATATTTAGAGCTGCGCGAACAAGTTGCCCTGTTTAGCAAACGCTGCGAAGAAAAGGCAGAGTTTGCAAAATAAATACACCGGAAGGTCTCATGACGAACGTGCAGGTTACATTGAATATGCGACCTATTTTTGTAAAAATGTAGTGAAAATAGCGGAGATGTAAAATTTCTCCTCTCCAATGCATTGCTCACCCAGGTATATCTCAGTAAGGTAACAATGTGGAAATTAAAAATCATAATTAATAACATTTATCACAACGCATAGAGAATTTACATTTCTCAGACCAAAATAACTGAGAATTTGACTGCAAAATATCACCCCAACTTTAAAATCACCGTCTCATGCTAGATACTGTATGTTCTGTGACGTGATCACTCCTGTTTAACCTGTATATTGCCATCTAATGTCTTAAACTCTAGATCAGGGGAGCGCAAACTTTTTAAGCTGCGCCCCCCTGCCAGGCCTCCCCCAGTCTCGCGCCCCCTCTCCTACCTCCCACTTGCGTCAAATGACTCTCCGGGGTCGCGTGACGTCACGGCAACGTCACGTCACATGACCCCGCGGCGTAATTTGACGCCGCGTTGCCATGGATACGCGTCTGAAACAAGGTAAGTGTCCTTGTTGCAGAGGCCTCGCGCGATCCTCCGGCATTGAATTAAATGCCTTTGGGAAGAGCGCGGGGCCTCTGCAACGGCCAGCGCCCCCCCAGACAAAACTCCCGCCCCCAGTTTGCGCACCGCTGCTCTAGATAGATACTAAAAACTGCCTCTAAATCCACCAATTGCTAAATATAGCGCCTGAGCAAATATAGCCAGCCTTCCTTTTCTGGGGAGTTATAAATAACCCGCTGAGCGCAGGGATAAACATGCCTAGGGGTGTGGGGGGCCATATATGTGCATGTTGGGCGTGTGTGTGATGTACGCTGTGTAGGTGCCTATGATCAGTAGCTGTGTCGTGGGGTCGACCCGGGGCGTGCTTCCCCCGGGGTGTGCCGGGTGTGGTGGGCCCGGACTGGGTGTGCTGCCTGTGTGTTTGTAGATGTGTGTGTGTGTGTGTGTGTGTTCACTCATTGTATTGCTGCTTCCCTGGGAAACTAGAACTTAAAACAATAAACAAGTCCAGTACCTATTTGTAGGGCCCCAATCATGTATTTTGGGCTCTCTGTTCTAGAAGATTTAGACTGTTGGCAGTCTGCAGTCATACTCAGCATTGATATATGAAGCAGAATGATATGATGTTTTGGGGAGGTATTGGTATTTATCGTGGGGATAATAGCGTAATCCTGAAGAAGTAACTCGATGTCAAATCAATGGGACTTAAATCTTCTCCCGCACATCTCCAGGTAGTTAGATATTAGGAGTGAAAAAGTGACAAAATCCTCCACCGTGCAGCAAATACCACTTGTGAGCACAAACCCTGCCCTTCCCCGTTATCTCTTAGCATACAGTGCTTCCACTGCAGCCAGGAATCCTGGGTAATGACATGCAAATGAGCACTAATAAAGGTGTCAATTTTTGCTTCTTATCCATTTTAACATGGATCCTTATCAGCTAATGCCTGTTGCATTAAACAGCTTTTTCAGCACATCGTAGGCTCATTTGCATGTCATTACCCAGAATCCCTGGCTTTAGTGGAATAGATAAAGGCAGGTTTGTGGACCTGTCTGATCACAGCATGTTGAATAAGGGTCTGTACGTGATATTGGTGAACCTGGTTAAAACTTCGAGCCACTTCGGGCCAAATTTATTAAGTGACTAACCAGTTAGCACCCCTTTTTAAATATGCCTGTTTATCTCTCTGTGCCTAACGCACCCAAATGTTACATTGCAGGCATGGTTAGTTTGTGCCTGAAATGTGTTTATTTACAGCACAGTGTACATTGCCAGAACTGTATGAGAAACATATTATTATTAATATTATTACTTAGAGTTGTTACTTTTTGATCATTAGTCTTATTACCACTTTACATTTCCTTTTACAGAAAATGATGCCATTCATGCTGTTTAAAAAAAATATCACAGAATGTCTTAGAAGGTTAAAAAGAATTGGTGCCAAATTCTGCACAAGTTTTGCAAACAGGAGACTTTTGAGAAATAACCACGACTTTCTAACTCCGAGGGGTCCCATCCAAACCCAACGGATTTAAAAATGTAACCTTCTTTATTAAATGTTTTGGGAGAATCCAAATGAGTAATGTCTATTTGTGTTCTACAAATGGCACAAAGCATCTTCCAGCCGCCTGTCACCAATTCAGGCCAGAAATAGCACGTGCAAATCCATCGCAAAGCTCCCAAGCAAAGCTACACGTTATCTTTCTGAATAAAAGCCAAAAGCTTATAAAGCACAATACATTTTATATAAAACATTGTATTTCACTGTGAGCGAGTCTCCCTCATTTTTTTTTTATCATTTTTTCCAAGTCCTCTTTTCTTATTTGAATATACGGTCTCCTTGGTTCTGTACTTGTATGATAGGCAGAGATAAGAGTCTGGGAGACAGTTAGCCCCATAAAAAGCAAAGCACCGGTAACTGTATTTGAGTCATGTCACTGAAGGCACAAGTCCATGTGGTAGTGAAGAGGTTAATGGATGAATAATGGGGTGTAGGACTATAATATATTCCCACGTATTCCATGATTGGCGAGAAACACCGCTGGCTGGTTATTTAGTATTGTTTCTTAATGCAAAGATATCATCTGAATATGACAAAGTCTTTTGCAATAGCCTTAGGTAAACATTGTCTAATTTCTCCAATAAAGAGCTAAAAAGCTCACTGTGCCGCCACAAGCTCCTTCTGGGGTACACAGGGTCTGATGGCGGAATCACATTTGTGAATTGAATAGGGAGTTTGTAGGATGCTTTGTAATATGCAAACCCCACTGGCGGGCATCAGGGTTTTAAATGACAACAGATAATGATAGTAGTATTACACATACAAATGTACTATGTAATTCCATCCCTATATACCAATAAGGACCACATAATATCCACACACATTTATAGTAATGCAACACCCTCTACCATTGCAACACCTAACCCCACCATTGGTATACACTCCCCCTCCACACACACCTTTTGTAAAGCGCTGTATACACTGTGGGCGCTATAATACATTTGTTTTTTATAGATTAGGATGTCCTTTTTCTTTTCTTTTTTGCTATTTTTTGTTTATGGACATCGCACTGCCGTGTTGCGCATGCGCAATGATCAGCATTTCGTGCGGGCGCCATGGCGACTTGTATAGGCATTGAAGGTGGTTGGATTTGTAAAATTACCTGTTGTTTTTATGTTTGCCCTTAACAAACATGGCCACACTGCTGGTGGGACGTTTTTTGCCCTTAGAACGGCACTGGGTCGCTCTGCGCATGCGCAATGACGCGCATTGCGTCATGACATCATCATGGTTCCATTTTTTGGCGCGAAACGGCCCACAGGTAAGAGGGTATTTAATGGATGTTATTACATTGTGTTTTATCCTTGAAAAAGAACGCTGTGACGTTCGAAACGCGTTGGATGGGTCTTTTGTCACATTAAAGTGCCCTTTTAATTTATTTTTGATTCTGGGACCTTCCTGCTCCGTTTTTGCTAGTGCGCTTTTTGTTCTCCATATTTCCTGTATACTGTGTTAGTTATATATATATATATACACATACATTTTAAGTTATGGTGGGTGAAAAAGGCAACAAAAAAACTCCACCGTATAGCCAATAAAGAATATCACTTGTGAGCACATTCACTTGTCTTAGACAGGTCTGCAACCCTGCCTTTCACCATTATCACCTAGCATACAGTGCTCCCACTGCAGCAAGGGATTCTGGGAAATGACATGCAAATGAGCACACACTGTGTCACCTTTTGCCTGGAAAATCCATTCACATGGAGCCCATTTAAGCAAATGCATCGCTGTTCACACAGCTTTTAAGCACAGCATGAGACTAGCAAAGCAAGTCAAACCACTCACAGACATGTATATATATATATATATATATATATTTATATATACACACACACATATAGACACACAAAAAACAGGGCCACTCTCTGTCTGAATTATTGTGTGTATGTATTTGTATATATATATATATATATATATATATATATATATATAAAAATAAAAATTAAGTATACAGGTATCCCCCGACATACGCGATAGATGCGTTCCCACGAGTGGTTACAGAACTTGAAATCGCGTAATTTGAAATGAACATTTCTGCCAGAAATTATTTAATTTCTAATTTTGATTTCCATGTATTGTGAAATAAAATATAATCGTTGACCAGGCCGAACTCGGCTTTGTAGAACTTTACAACGTACCTTAATTTGGGAAACATTGGCGTGTATTGTCCTTAGCGTAGATTCACCCAAACACATAGCGCGTTATATATCATTCCCATTCAAAATGTCTCATTTTATTTCCAAAGTTTGAGCTTTTCTCTTCCTATTAACAGCGATATTAGAACTCATTTTCGATCCGGGTTACAGAAATATGAAAATGTTACCACAGAAGAACCGCACGTCACTGAAGTCTTCTTCAGCAAGCGGTTTCTTTTACGAGACAAAACACACTTGTTTGTAGTCAGTGCATCTCGTTAGCTCAAATATACTGCACAAGCACGCTATACAATATTTGACTCGTTTTATTTTTAATATATTTAAAATTCTGTACAGTACTGTAATTGTTTTAAAATCGCGTTAACGTGAAAATCCCTTAAATCAAAATCACGTCATTCGGGGCAACACTGGATACACTTTAAGTAAGAAAGTGCTTGTTTTATATGATTGGCTGTTATGTAAAGCGAGTTCTTTTGTAAAATATGATTTGTATACTGAATAACATAATTATTCCTTTCTAGATATATTGTGTAATCTCACTGTAACAGAAATACCTTGGGGGTGTCTGTTTTTTTTGCTATGAAGTTAAAAGTAAACACTGTTTTAATGATTACTGTGTACGGGATTAGATAAAGAGAATTGACTTATTCGACTTCCAATCATATGGTCATTACCACTGATTGGGTAGTTTGTTTGCACGATACATCCAAGACTTACCTCATTTAAATATGCTGATTACATGAGGCATATGTTAGTAAGAAGTGGCATTATTATGTACAGTACGAATTCCCGAGCAGAGGTTTGCAGGCCTGCAGTGGCACTATATTCATATGATTGGTACGTGTATTTAGGTTTTATATACAGCCTGTATACATATGTACCATGTACGCAGCACCAACCATGTGTAGCCTAGCCTCCGGCCGCTACCTATATCCCTGGGCCTTACCAGTGTAAGCCCTGTTAGGTACAGGTAGTGGATGGGTTAATTCCGCCAGAAGACCTAGTGTGCTATTGCAGCCTTAGATGCAGTAAGTGTATTCCAGGGCGGGCTTAGCAACAGCCAGAGGGTGTCAGCCTGGGGGAGGTACTGGCTGGGTCACCTGCTGGATTGTGATGACCCGTCAGTATCAGACCTGCCCTATTATGGGGCAGGGTTACAAGCCCAACCCGAAGGTATATATACTGTCTCTCTCCCAAACATGGGGGTGTCTCTTTCCTCCCCCTGTGGAGTGAGCAACAACTTCCCTGCTCCCAGAAGGGGATGCAGGAGGAGAACCATGCAGGAGGAAACTTGGATGGGCCTCAAGCCTTGAAGTGACCTTCTTAGGGGAAGCAAGGAAAGTGATGTACCTGCTGTAAGATCCTAAAAACTGCAATAAATACCATGGAATCATATACCAGTGTGATTCACTGTTTTGGGCTAAAGAAAAGGTGTCAGTCTGGACCATCCTACTAGCCAGAGTAGAGGCGCTGAGTGGAGGCGATGCAACCATGAACAAATGTACCCTGTAAACCTGTCCTGATAATCCCCACACCATCACGGAAGTGCTCAGCCCTCCTGTTACCTCACAGTTATGCACCATCTTACAACAAAGACACTAGTAGCAGACCAGATCTCAGTTAGGGTGGGGGTAAAGGGGCTACACATGGAGGCGCTGCTGAGATACATGACCATAGGACAGGTTTACCATTAGAATAAACCGTAAAAAGAAAGTGCATATACACACACACAATCCCCCCCTCCTACACACACAATCCCCCCTTCACAACTCCCCCCAACGCACACACACAATCCCCCATCCTACACACACACACACACACACACAAAATCCCCCCTTCTACACACAGACAATCCCCCGCTACACACACAATCCCCCCTACACACACACACACAATCCCACTACACACATAATCCCCCCAACACACACCATCACACACCATCACACACAATCCCCCCTACTAGGGTTGAATGGTGTCCTGTTTTGAACCGGAGAGACCGGTATTTTGCCCCTCTGTCAGGTAAAATATGAGAGGTAATACCGGACATGTATGTGTCCAGTATTCTCTCTCTCTGGATGTGCGGCGGGATGCGGATCCGTGCAGCGTCATCCCAGAGTCCCACCCAGCAATGGAGAATAATGACCAGTGAGAGGGCTACACGTCATTAAGGAGCATGCACAGCTCACCCAGCTGCATGCTGGGAAATGTAGTTTCCTGCTTTACCTGTGGGAGAGGAGAGAAATACTCCACTGTATCTCCTGCCTCCAAAGAAAGCTCTGAGATGTTGATCGTGCCACTGAATGCCTTATTAAAAAAGTGACTTGTCAGACAGATGTCTGAGATTGGGAGAGAAGGAGCTTGGGGACAGTTAGGGAAGAGAATAGTAAGTACTGTAAGAAAACACTTCATTGGTGAAAACACAATAGAGACAGGTGGGAAAGAGATGAGACAGCCTTAAGACATGCTCTGCAGTGAACATTACAGGACACTCCAGTAGCTAAGCCGTTATTAGATATCAAAAAGCAGAAAATAAATCTCATTGTGTCATATAATTCTCTCTTATGTCACCAGTGATGCTTTGTATTGGAATTCCCGCGCACAATAAAACCTTGCAGGCACATGCTGCGAGAATTGAATAAGTCTCTTTGAAGAACTCTCTAAAAACTGAAAGATTATAGCTGAAATGCCAGTGTATTGTGAAACAAATTAGCTACAGGCCTTGAGATACAAAGTACTCTAAGAAGCACTTGATAAGAAACCCACAGCAAAATCTTTAATACCACTATAAATCTTGTATCCTCTTTTTTTCAAGTGGCATGAAAATACAGCTGGCTTTGAGTTGAAAAATGTCCACCTAGAAGGATTATGAATTCAGAGGAGTTTGAAGAGTTGAAGCTATCAACACTTCTTGTAGCTGGAGGGACCCTCAATGCTCAGAAAATAACAGAGCATTTTTATATTCTGTGACTGCCGATTAGTTACATTTAACAATAAAAAGGACCACTGAAATCTTTTCATATAAACTCGCAGAACCTCCAGGTGACTTGGGATATTTAAACATCACTATGAGCTACTTCAGGTAGTCTGCAGTTCAACACTTGGACGTATGGGCCAAATTTACTAAGCAAAAATACTGGACACAATGGTGAAAGTTGCGATGCGCTTAAGACACACACACACCTTCTCACATCTCCACTCCATGCTGTTTCCTCCTCTCCTTGACCCCATCTCCAGATTCCTGCCACCTCCTTCTGATTGGCTGCATTAGCCAGCAGCAGCCAGTCAGGATGGAGGAAGCTGACCAGCCCCCTAGCAACAGCCCTGTTCTCTCCCTGTTCCGGGGAACTCCCGCGGGCCCCCAAGCCGGTCAGGTCACTATGTCCAGAGAGGTAATACTGGTATACACATACACGTCCTGAGAGGTAATACCGGTATACACATACACGTCCAGAGAGGTAATACCGGTATACACCTACACGCCCAGAGAGGTAATACCGGTATACACATACACGCCCAGAGAAGTAATACCGGTATACACATACACGCCCAGAGAGGTAATACCGGTATACACATACACACCCAGAGAGGTAATACCGGTATACACATACACGTCCTGAGAGGTAATACCGGTATACACATACACGTCCAGAGAGGTAATACCGGTATACACCTACATGCCCAGAGAGGTAATACCGGTATACACATACACGCCCAGAGAGGTAATACCGATATACACATACTTTCCCAGAGAGGTAATACTGGTATACACATACACGTCCTGAGAGGTAATACCGGTATACACATACACGTCCAGAGAGGTAATACCGGTATACACATACACGCCCAGAGAGGTAATACCGGAATACACATACACGCCCAGAGAGGTAATACCGATATACACATACACACCCAGAGAGGTAATACCGGTATACACATACACGCCCAGAGAGGTAATACCGGACACATACACGCCCAGAGAGGTAATACCGGTATATACATACACGCCCAGAGAGGTAATACCGGTATATACATACACGCCCAGAGAGGTAATAACGGTATATACATACACGCCCAGAGAGGTAATACCGGTATATACACACACGCCCAGAGAGGTAATACCGATATACACATACTTTCCCAGAGAGGTAATACCGGTATACACACACACGCCCAGAGAGGTAATACCTGTATGCACATGCAACACACACATATATACATATATACACATACACACATACACACACATACATACATGGCAGCCTCACTCTGAGCGGCGCGAAAAGATTATTTTCTGTGTTTTCCCCCCGATCGGCCGGCGCCGCGCTCACTGCCGTGCGTGCCCGCGGCCCCAGTATAGAACGGCTGGCTGACCACAGCCAATTATAAGTGCCGCGCGCACGGTGGAGCAAGCGCGCCCACTATATTATGGGCCTTAGTTGTGGCTCAGCTACAGGGACCTTAGGAGTCCAAAAACTGTTTGGTGTCACGCCGGTGATGTCCGCGGCGTGATTTGACGCTCGATTCTGAAGTATCAGGAGGCCGATGGCACGGAAGCGGCAGACACAGGTAAGCGCAGTGCTGGCTGAAGTGGGAACATTGTGTCCTAAGAGATAACGGGGAAAGGTAGGGTTGTGCCTGAGAATGTGCTCACAGGTTGTATTTCTATTAGCTATTGTGTAGAAAGGTAGAAGAAGAAAGTGATTTACCAAGAACATCAATTTTGCCTTAATATTCTACCTCTGATTAGCACAATAGAAAGGTTACACGGTGCGTGTGTGAAACTCACTGTGACCACGAATAATGAAGCAGTAAAGTGTGCACAGAATATGCTGACTCGGCGCTTCCCAATGTTTTCGTTTCTGCCAGGTTCCCATTTTGTAAATAGATCCTGCAGTGTAAAATAAAAGCTGAGTAATGCATTCTATTACATGCTAAAACACCACAATAATTCTTACTGTCAGGTTCAGACATCCAAGTCCCGAGTAATGTAATTAACATCTCCAGTGATTACCGTTTACTGCAAACTGCTTATTTTTCAATGATAAAGCTTTTTCACCCCTGGCTTTTTCAGCTGCAATAGACATTTTAGTTTCATTCGCACAAAGTCTCCCTTGTGTGCTACCTATGGAGAGAATGATCTGTTTGTAACCTAACTCATGCAGTGATTTTGCCCCATTAAAATAAGGGATTTTCAAATATCATCTTACCACATAGGCCGTATTGTGTCTGTAAATGATGTGTTAGATACCCTTTCACGCCCCCATCACACCGGCCCATAAGAGCACACAAGGAGCAAAAAACACACAACCCCGAGCTGGAGGTGAAACGGACACAGCTTTTATTAACCCATAAATATATTTTAACACTTTTCCAAGCAATTTGTACCCTTTCAGAGTCCCCAACTTGTTACCCAGCCATCGCTGCATAACCCTGGGCTCGGGGGGGATGCCCATTAAATGGCATGTAGGCCCCAATTTGTGGCCAGTTTCAGGACTTGCGAGAGTCAGGAAGAAAGGACAAAATCCAAGGAAGGTCGTGACCACAGGACCCCTGCCAGTTTTGCACACTGGCCGATAGTGGAGCCAATTTCAAGACCGCCAAATCGGTGCCATCTCATCTGAGTCAGATCATCTCATCTGGCACTGGCCGCTGTAGGTACCTCTGATTGGCCAATCTGTCTCCCATTCAACCTGACGTCAAGATCGGCAAACTGCGAGATCTGGAACCGCGCCCCCCTTTTGTGCACTTTTGTCCTTCCCGCCGCCCCTGTTTATTTAACCCCTTCCTCTGCCTTGTGCTGTGATCCCTGTGTAAGTCATCTAGTCCGCCAAAACAAGGGGGAGCAGGAGATATAGGCCGGAGGAGGGGGGACAGGGATGAGAAAGATATGGGCCTTGGGGAGGGAGGGAGGAACAGGAGATATGGGCCTGGGGGAGTAGTTATGGACCTGGTGGGTGGGGTAATTATGGACCTGTGGGGGTAATTATGGACATGGTGGGGAGGGAGGAGAAGTAAGTATGGGTCTGGAGGCATGGGGAAAGGGAGAGCAAAAACAAAGGGGGGAGGGACGATTGTTTCTACATGCTGCCTTGGAGGATTGAGGAGACTCGCAGAGGTGCCTGTCAGAGGGAGTCTGGTGGAGGGTACCAGGAGAGGTTCCTGTCAGAGGAGGTCCTCTTTCACCGACCTCTGACAGGCACCTCCGCAGGCACCATCTGCTCTGATGGGTCTGGCACATGTTGCCGGCAGTATGCCTGGGCCAAGGGACAGGATTCCTGGCTCCCCCCCCCCCTTGTTGGCAGCCCTGGGTCCTGTTCTCTAGCTCCCTGGCTCCTGTGTTGGCCGGCCACCATCTCCTCACTCTTTCCTTCTCGCCTTGAGCCTACAAGGGACCTCCCCACTCCCAGAGCTGCAGCAGCTCTCCCATCTAAAGTATGTCACCTCTCTGCTCTACTTTTGAAGCTGCCTGTAAGACACAGAACCTTCAGAGGGGCCTGGACAAGGCCCTCCTCTTTCCTCCAGGCCTCACTGATCCAGTCCTGCTCCTCTGTGCTGGGCCTGCACTGCTGCTAGGGCCCGCCTCATCCACTTGTGGAGGGGCCCCAGACACGCAGCTGCTTCCATCTTTGTTCCCTCCACTTCTCTTCCCAGGTACTCTCGCCAGGGAATCCACCTCCCGGCCCGCTCAGCTGGCCGACACGCACCCTTGATCCTGCTGCCGTGCCGGTACTGCTTGCAGAGGGACCCTCTGTAGCCTCCTCCTCATGCGGCTCACTGGATCCGACCTCCTCTGATCTCCAGCTTCTTCCAGCACGTGCTGCAGGAGCCAGGCTGCTCTGTGCCTCCATGCCACCTTGTTAAACCTCCATAGGAGGTCCTCCTCAGAGCCCTACAATGGTAAAGGTGGGCACAGTTGAGAGTCCAGATTTCTTTACCCAGCCTGGGAGTGCGTTTCTTTACCCAGCCTGGGAGTGCCACTTCCCCATCCCTTAGAATCTCCATAGGATGCTCTCCTCCACTTTCTCACTAGCCACCCCTCCCCACACACATTGAACCCATTCATGCCCCTTAGTGGGGCAGAGGAATGGGATCACCCCACAGACCTAGGGATCCTAAATCCAACCCAGGGAAAAAGGGGAAGGGGGGCAGCTCGGTACTATGGTCATGCCACCCTTCCCCTATGTACATGACAGGGCTCTCTTTATTCACCCAATGCACCTACTTAAGGCTTTGTCCATGTACTACAATGCACTAAATGTATACCTTTATTAAATTTAGTACACTGTGTTCTATCTCTTTTGTAAATCCCCATATACATGGTTGGCACCATATACTTAAAGGATATACATACCTGTACATAAGTTATTATTAGAATTCTTGCCTTAAAACAGAGACAATATATATTTCCGAGCTATATTTTACAGCATTGAGTTTCTTATGCAGTCATAACTACGTACTGTATGCTTTAATTGGCCGAACGAAACAGTAGGTTTTTGAAGACATGATATATTGTGTTTGAGAAACCCATCCAATCCCGTGTCTTCAATAAATACAGCAACCCACCACGACGGACGCAATGGGTCGGCCATGATGAGGATTTATGTTTAGCCGGTAGAGCGCCAGTGGGAGTCTGCAGTGTAGGGGGAAGCATAAAAAGCAATGATGAGCAAAGTGTTTAATGCTTGGCCCTGAAAAACTATTACCTCATCTGCAAATGCTGACACAGCATAAAAGTAAAATAAAACATTGGGATTATTCATGGCACCTAAACAGAAATAAAGGAGAAAGCTCCTGATTGATTAAAATGTATTTTGCTGAATCATACAAGGCTTGTCCTATATTAACCTATTTGTTACTGGAGAGACTTTAAGGCTGGTATCGTCCGAGTGGTCCTTCAATACAATGGCCCTCTCTATTTGTGTGGTTACCCCCGGGGTGTCAAAAGGTCAACGTTTCTTTGGTTCAATACCGGCACCAGGGATTTAATTTAAAAGTAATGTTTCCCCCCTGGAGATAATTTTGGTGCTATTTCTGCACAGTCTGCAGAAGGGAGATTCTGGTACTGTATATTCCCATCAATATGATCCCCAGAACGTGCTCCTAATCCCACGACACATTCAGCTAATAATCCTGCAGTCTGACTATATGTGTTCCAGAAGCAAATCCGGCAAAAGTCATCCATATTTCTTCATTCAGAATCCATTTCCAATTACTACTGTGTGAAAAGTGAAGCAACAGTCACTCAATCTGGAGGAATTTAGCAAAGTTTAAATTTGATGGGCACATTTTTACAATCTAAACTACTGTAGCGTAGTGCCCCTGGCTATAACCTTTCCCCTGGCCCTAATATTATAAGTCCTTATAGGAACAGGCAGTGTTGGGGTTAAACTCCTACACAGAGCCCTAGCACGTGAGTTGCAGACTGGATAGGGTACAATGTTACCATATCCAGGTGCAGGCCTAACGACAGTTGGTGGGGGGGAGGTTTAACAATACTATGTTACAACATAGTAAACACATGGGACCAGCGTACTTTACTAAAGGAAGTAACAGCCAGAGACCACACAGTGTCTTACGTTTCCCAAAAAGGATCAGTTCCAATTTATCTAGGTGTCACTGTAACAGGTAGTAGAATCAGAGCAGGGTGTCATTTCTCTCCAGAAGGATTTGGAGAGACTGGAAACTTGGTCAGGTAAATGGCAGATGAGGTTTAATATAGATAAATGTAAGGTTATGCATTTGGGATGCAAGAATAAACAGACGATTTACAAATTAAATGGGGATAAATTGGGGGAATCCTTGATGGAGAAGGACTTAGGTATGCTTGTAGACAGCAGGCTTAGCAATAGTGCCCAAAGTCATGCAGTAGCTGCAAAGGCAAACATGATCTTATCTTGCATTAAATGGGCAATATATGAAATGGAAGTAAACATAATTATGCCCCTCTAAACCATTAGTAAGACCACACCTTGAATATGGAGTACAATTTTTGGCACCACTCCTTAGAAAAGACATTATGGCATTAGAGAGAGTACAGAGAAGAGCCACCAAATGAATAAAGGGGATGGACAGTCTGATTTATGAGGAGAGGCTAGCTAAATTAGATTTATTTACATTTGAAAAGAGGTGTCTAAGAGGGGATATGATAACTATATACAAATATATTCAGGGATAGTACAAAAAGCTTTCAAAAGAACTATTCATCCCAAGGGCAGTACAAAGGACTCGGGGCCATCCCTTAAGGTTGGAAGAAAGGAGATTTCACCAGAAACAAAGGAAAGGGTTCTTTACAGTAAGGGCAGTTCAACTTGGAATTCATTACCCATGGAGACTGTGATGGCAGATACAATATATATGTTCAAAAAAAGGTTGGGCAACTTTTTAGAATGGAAAGGTATACAGGGATATAACAAATAAGTAAACATGGGAAGGATGTTGATCCAGGGAATAATTTGATTGCCAATTCTTGGAGTCAGGAGTGAATGTATTTTTCCCCTTATGAGATATCATTGGATGATACGACACTGTTTTTTTTTGTTTGCCTTCCTTTGGATCAATATACAGTAAGTATAGATATAGGATAAAGTATCTGTCACCTAAATTTAGCATAGGTTGAACTTGATGGATGGATGTCTTTTTTCAACCTCCTCTACTATGTAACGGTGTAACTATGTAACTGTGTAACTATGTAACAATCCTTGAAGTGCTGTACATTTATAGCTTGTTATTTACCTGGAATCTCAGAGTCCTCTAAGCAGAGACAGCTTCGTGTCTTACCCACAACCAGCAGTTTGACAACATGTTTCTAAAAATGGAACAGGAGCGCAGCTGAAGAAACAGAGATAGCTAATGACACTGTCCTGAACAAACCCTGCAAGCTGGAGTTGGCAACGCTGCTATTGCATATTTGTGGCTGTAATACATTTTGTCATTCCAATGCCATCCTCACCCCTTCCCTACCAGAGGGGCTGCAATGAATGGCTAAAGGTCACTCTGGCCATCAAAGGGCTGAAGACACATGTTTAGCATCTCAAGGTTGTCTGGGGTGAGTAAATATGGCAATTAAATACAAAAAAGGCTCTTACATAAGCTGTTGGTTGGGAACATGTACTGTGATAGGTTAATTGGAGTCACATGATCCAAAAAGTCACCAAAGGATTTTTATCCTTGAAATGCCTTGTTCCCATGACAACAAGCCAATGTCTTTGAACTGACTCTTGCCTCTTAATATATATATATAACAGTTGCTATATATATATATATATATATATATATATATATATATATATAAAATTAACCATCCTATTAACCCCTTCACAAACTCCATATGGGTTACGTGAGTTCCCATCAGAACTACAATGTAATACATTTGGATAAAGTTACTCATTTGACTTGAAATTCACGCTTACACTTAAAATACATGCTGCAGTAACACACATTATTTGGACCGAAGTCTAAACTTTATCCCATTAATACCAGTACCAGAATACCAATGCCTATGGCGTACAAGAAATAGGCTGTATAGCATCGGTGCTCTTCAATTGGTTTTTTTAAAGGGGCCAGATTGAAACGATGCCCCGGTTGGAGGGCACCAGTCAATTACAAATGTAGATATATTTAAAAATATTTTTTACCATTATTATACTTACATATTGTAGGCATTTATACCACCCGCATTATATAAATGTGAGTATCAGAGTGAACATTACACATAGCTGTCTAATCAACTGCAATTAAATTAGCGGGGACAGGCAGCCCGAAGACCACGACAAGGGCCCCTGGGGGCCGAATTGGAAGATTACATCATTTAGTGGTCATTTTTATATTTTGTGGAAAATATGCTCCCTCATTAGCGACGTTATGAGAAAGCTTCCTTAACTAAATATATCTATGCATATAGATAGGCAGACGTGCTGTTCACCTCAGGTATGACAGTGATGCCCCCAGCAGGGGCATTAGTGCCAGTAACATAGTAACTATGACGTACCTAAAGTCAGGCAGATAAGATGTTAATACAATTTCCCAGTATCACATTCACCTTTGATGCCTTAAGGTTCCTGATCGTTTCCCAATGAGTGTAGGGATCTGGTAATGGAACCAGACAGTCCCATTGATAACAGCTAGATAACACAGACCACCTCTTGGTATCAGATCCTGTGTGAAAATGTATCAGGAAGAAAATCTGCAAGAAAGCGGGAAATGGGGACAGCGTGTGATGCAGGCTAGAGAGTGACAGACAGGGACGCAGAAGTAATAGCCACCCACCACGGGCAGGATTAAAGAACATTTATACAGCTGCCATTTGATGCTTGTTTCAAACAATATGACAGCTCAGTATTTCACTGGCACTTAGTAATGCTCGAGCTACAATGTATCCGTTTTTCTCTTGGGATTACAGTTCAGTGCAAATTATGTATGTTGTATTGTTATTTCATATGTCAATGTCTATGATATAAGCTTATTCCTCTTCTTCTTCTTCGTCTTCGTCTTCGTATTATTATTATTATCAAAGATTTCCCCTTCTGTACTCTAAACAGTTGGTATATTTTGCATGTGAAATTCTGAGGTATTCAGAAATTTACATGCACCTCTCTACATCACCATGTAGGGTATACAACAGTGCTTAATGGGAGTATTATCAAACACCTCCTTGTCACCATTCGTGTTTGGTCCCATATTGTTTTTCATATGTCGATGGACATTTGTCTTTTTTCAACCTCATCTATGTATGGAAATCCAATTTGTAAATGTTATGTATAGTTTACATACTTCCTAGTTTGGTCACGGTTGGAAGCCAGTATCTTCCACTACACACCATTCTACATAGACAGATGACACGCGATTAGAGTCTTGTCTTCAATAACGAGTGGGATCTCTGCTACTGCAAAGCATATTTCTTCACCCTGTACCCATGTCCATAGTGTATTAGAACAAGCATTTAGGGAATGTGCTGAGAAAGCTCTCTCAGCAGAAAATACATTCCAGTCCATTGGCGACACCAATAAAGGAAAAGTTACAGTTAAGCAGTGTTATAATGTGCTTTCAGATTTCAGTTCCAGAAGCAGTACTAGTGCTGGAAACCAGCGAATAGACAAGAGAAAAAGACCACTTAGGTTTCAAAAGCTCTGTATACACTGTTGTCTATGAATAACGGTATTGTTGGTCCGTTGAAACGTATCAACCTATGACTAATTCAAAGATTTAATATTATAAGCAAAGTAAAAATGTAAAACATACCTGTTACAGACAGGGGCCCAGTGACCAGTATAATAAAGGTTAAGCCTGACCCCTGCCCATCCTGCCCCGCGGCTCATCTGGCCACCAGAGCCCCAGCATACCCTAAATGTAATAAAATATAAAACTGTGTTTGGTGTGACAATAAAGCAGAGCCAGAGTCTCAGGACATGCAGGGCTGAGAAACCCTTTGTGTAGCCCACATGTCCAGAGAAAATGGCTGCTGGGTCTGGAAGGGGAGGAGAGGGGCAGGGACAAAGCAGATGATGTCCAGGGGCAGAGACTGTGCCAGTGGGCCATCTGCCCAAAAAGCAGAGTACATGGTTAAGCCAGCCCAGTGAGAGATATCCTGTCGGCCTGGGGAAGCCACTGCTGAGTCAATCTGGCAGTTTCTGCTCCCATTGGCCCGTTCGTATTTCCCTCCACAGCCCTTTAACTCTCAGCCCCTCCACCAGCCCTGATTGGCCAATGAAGGTGAGCCCTCACTTCCTGATTGGTCCATGAGCTAAATCAGTGCTTTGATTAGTCGCCAGCCCCTCTATCATGTTTTCCCAAGGGGACCGATCAGCACGCCACAGTTCATTCAGATCCTGACGAGGAGGTGAACTAATTGGTGGAAACACCTGGAAACGAGGCTGAGGGGCCTACCCGAGCAGGAGATAGGAAAGTGCTTCTGTGCTGCGGACTGAAGCTGGGCTGGAGCAGCAGAGAGCAGCACTGTTAAGTGGCTGATTTGAAAGTGCTCTGCTGGGAATTGCACCAGAGACCACGGTCCATGCCCCTACGGAGTGTGGAAGCCCTGGGTAAGCCTTCATCGTGGCGCTCAGCACCTTGCCAGCTGGGATTCCCCCGTGTACGCTCCTGTGCTAGTGAGTATAGCTCTGATTTGTGTTTTGTGCTGTGCATCCAGGGTCCGGCTGGAATAAAACATCTTTTATTGAACTGATTTGTCCTGTCTGGTGCCTTGATCCCGGTGATAGGTTCTGGTCCGGTGATAAGTTCTGGTCCGGTGATAAGTTCTGGTCTCCCGTGATAATACCAATCGGGTATTTTACATTGCAACTTGTAGCACTGAAACATTTACGTGGTGTGATACTCTAGCAGCATACAACGCCGGCGTCCGCACCCCCTGCCTATTAAATGGTGGCAGATACCACAGTAACAAACACAGCAATTAAGTCCCCAACCTGTGATTTCTTTCTAATAAAGTAAAGGAAAAAAAATGTAATGATATATTAATTGAAACATTACTGTGCAGAAAATGTATTATAGCCCTGAGTAGTTTTTTTCTGACTAGAAGCCTATGCTTAAGTATTCTGCAATATAATTATAAAACCGTTTGTGAGCATCGCGTTGTCTGGTTAACAGTATGTTCTGTAAAAGCAGACGCACTTAAATAAGGAAGATAAGGCTGAGACGTCTCATACTGTACCCTGTCCCTTTCATGCATTGTAATCACCATTCTGATTTCCATACTGTGATACACAACTAATGTTTCTACATAATTATTCAAATTAGGTTTGGACATCATTTTTTAAATAACGCTTCAAATCCTGGAGGAGGCTGTAATTAATTGCAAAGCAAATGGATTCAATAAGATTCGGCGATCAATCAGAATACCGCTTAGGCCTCGTTCAGGGTGCCAGAGACAGGAGTTGGAGGGAGGGCGGGAGGGAGGGCGGCAGTCTGCTGGGCGATGTGTGTTCATCCCCAGCAGACGTTTTCAGGAGTTGAGGAGGCGGCGGGGCTACAGACGTGAGGTTAGGGATCCAAGTTGCAGTCTTGAAATCATTCTCAAGAATGATTTCATTGGCTGCCGAGGTCCCAGTGACGCTGCTGCAGCTTCAAAAAAACGATTTTTTTGTTTATTGAAACTGCAGCCAGCGTCAACTCCGGGCTTCGGAGACAGGGCAGCTGCTACCCTGACAACCAGTATTCAATTTGAATACTTTGTGTCCCACGGCAGCACGCACGGCAGCATGCCCTCCCTCCGAAGCCTGCACCCTGAACGAGGCCTTACTATCCTCGGAAATCCCGAAGAGGCACAAGAGCAGAAGTTTTAGGACATTTGGTACACTATTCACGTCAATGGGCGGAGCCACACACAATAAAACTAGCGC
Source organism: Ascaphus truei (assembly GCA_036426205.1). Taxonomy (NCBI): domain Eukaryota; kingdom Metazoa; phylum Chordata; class Amphibia; order Anura; family Ascaphidae; genus Ascaphus; species Ascaphus truei. The sequence goes on from CM071583.1 coordinate 16,808,452, forward strand.
CATTTATTGCATTACTGCCATAGAGAGAAGGTCATCGATTGCTAAGCTTTTGTTGCATTAATACATTCGTGAACCAAAGGATCTTACTGTTAATTAGGTAAAGACTGGAAAATGTACAGATGTGCCATGGGGTGGATGGGTGTGAGTGAGCTAAACATAATATTGGAATATTTATTGCAGGGATGCGTTTTATCCTGAGAGACATCTGATGAATATGGAACTGTAGCTATGCTCTAGTGACTCCATGAAACTTCAAAAGATGTACAAAGTTTTTTTTGATTCTGTTCAAGTTAATTTCCCCTACACGTTACAGTATGTCAGATCTAACAAATTAGTTATTATTTTCAATGACTAACCCAAAAAACTGCTAATTAATATTTTAGCATTTCAAATGCTACTGGGAAACATTCAGCGCTCAAGGCACGATTGAAGTTTCTCACATTTGCAAACGTTGTTGTTAATTGACTTCATTAATACCAGTTCTAGGCAGATTCAATAATATTTAATGCCCGTTCTAGTCATACATTGTTTCCAGAAATCAACTTAAGCAGCAAATGCAAAGGGAATGGATGGGTCGTTAGGCTCCTCTGCATCTATAGGCTTGTTTTTTTTTACCAGTCTGTATACATTACATGAAGGGTCCTCAATGCCAGTCCTCAAGGCTCTCCCCAAAAAGGTCAGGTTTTCAGGATATCGCAGCTTCAGCACAGGTGGCTCATGAGCCACTGATTGAGCCACCTGTGCTGAAGTAGGAATATCCTAAAAACCTGACCTGTTGGGGGAGCTTGAGGACTGGAGTTGAGCGCCTTTGCTCTATACTAAAATAGAGAACCCCTCTTGTGCTGGCAGTGCTGCTGCTTTAATATAAAAGTTTCCCAAGTCTGGCACAAGTTATTTGCACAAATTGAAACAAGACGTTGGTGGAGATTTCCTCCACAACTCCCACTAACTATGTTTTGCAAACTGAAATACACCTGTGCACAAAGGGAATTGTTCCAAGACGTTCTAACAGTGGCAGTGTAGATAGGGAGTCAATTAAGGCCATGTAAATTTCAGAGGGCACAAGGGCCAGATGAATAATTACATTCCAAATTAGTGAAAGAAAATGTAGCATGCAATGACAGAGATAAAGGGCTTAGTTAGAGCTTGGCTGCTTCATGGAAAGGTGAGCCGCAGGGAACTGGAAATACAATGCAGTTGCTCCATGTTTAACGGTATACATCTTTCTCCTGGAGTTTTATAACCTAAGGCAGGAGTTGCGAGTTGCATTATGGACACATAAAAACAGGACGGCAAAGTCTTACTCATTGAGAGTGAGTGGCACTCGTTGGAACATCATTGATTCTTAATAACACCTATGGCCTTATTAACTATAATGGACCCCGTTAAAATGTCATGCTTTGCTCTACAACCCCAAATATGCATTAAATAGCAGCACTTGGAAAATGAAGTGGCTATAGAGAAGAGTCCATTCCTTTCCAAACGTCCATTCCATCAGGGGGCAAGGGGGGGGGGGGGGGTGGGCAGAAATCATTACTCCAATCTCAAATTTGTGAGTCCTGATTGTAAACGGGTTGGAGAAAAAGAAGTTTCAAAATATTGCTCTGTAGAAACATAGCCCCAGCTCTCCTCCTACTGCTGGCTTGTTTACTGCCTTCTACTGGTAGTAAAACCAAGGTGGGCTACAGCAGGGGTGGGCAACTCCAATCCCCAAGACCCCCCAACACATCAGGTTTTAAGGATATCCCTGCTTCAGCACAGGTGGCTATCGCAATATAGAAAACCAAAGTACTATCCTTGGACAAGTAAAAATAAATAAATATGTAATTATGATTTAACACTTTTGTATCCATATTGGCCATAAAGGCATGCATCTTGCCCACTAAGACACCCAAGGTGTTAAATCACCATCATTTCTACCTGCTTACACATTGTACATCATAACTGCTATAGTATATAAGGGGATAAACCTCCCCCACATCCCAGGTGGCCTAACCTCCCTCAATGGGGCACCTAAGCCCAACACCCACCCGACCCACCACCCATCAAATGTACCTCCCCTCCCCTCCCCCCAAATAGTGCAGGCTCTTCTGGGCTTTGTTTTGCATTCTGCCTCTGCTTCCACGTGAAATTCAATGACAGAAAATAAGCTGTTGTTAGAGTAAGTACTTGTTTTGGGATGTGTTCACATTTACTTACTGTTATATTGCCCATGCCTTCAAAAGAGACACAATATGGAGAATAAAGACAGGGAAGAATGACATAACCCTAAACCCCTTTTATTTGTCAGTTGTCCCTAACATACTTGTGTTTGATTCTCGTTTATATACTGTAGCTACAAAAGAAAGGAATTACAACTTTATCTAGAGGGATTATTTTTTAGCAGCAGCTGTTAACTGTTGGAATAACGGATTTGTATTTTCAGTGGATTTAACCCATTTAAGGGAGTAATTCGGAGTAATATCAGACATAAACTGCCATTGAAAATTTTGGGGAATTTGTGGCTGATAACAGCCCAAATGGCTTTGTGCTCAAAGGTGCATTGTTCTTAGACACAACATTCCTTCTTGTTCCTAAAAAAAAAAAGACATTATACACTGTATAATGAGACTGATTAACCCCATATGTCTCAGGCCACTGTGGAACTGAAAGGTTTAAAACAAGGTCCTCTGTTTCTCGTCTGGGAGAAACAATATGGCTGCTGAAGTCAACCTAATTGGGATGGCCAATAGGAAGCTGTGACGTCATTGTTTGTTTATTGGTGACCCTAGTGGATATTCTTTGATCTATTTTACCAGCTCATTAAAAAAAGTAATTTTTATGTTTATGAAATGTACAAAAAAAAAAAGTTATTATTATGTTACAGAGTACTATGGGGGAGATGGGAGAATGGGGGGGAGGGGAGAGGGTTGGGTCGCCAGAAACATTACAACCATTTGAAACATTACAGATCGTAAATAAAATAATAACCGTACTGGGTAAAACTTCACGGTAAACCAACATGAAAATACATAACAGGATTAACGTCGGCATAATTCCCGACTCTGATCACATCACCTATTGATCCAAGGTTAACAATATGTATATTTTTTAAAAAGAGTGATCATTGCATTACAAAAAAATCGAAATCAAAAGGTTTATATTAATATAATATTGTATATTGAAGGAAATAACAGATGTTAAAGTATTTGTGTTGTTAAAATAAACTTTGTATTCTCATATAGTTTATGTAATCTTTAGTTAGTAGGTGTGTTCTAACTTTTCCGAAAATACTAAAAATATTCAGTGATTTATATAGGCCAAGATCCTTCATAGTCCCCTCTGCCTAAAGGGCTATCTCTTATCAGATCATTTCCATAGCAACAGCTGAGGGATTAAAAACGAATAAAGGTTTAGGAATGGTTGCTTGAATTGTGTGGTGGCCGAATTGAGGATTATTGAACAGCATAGCAGTGTTACTTAGGGAATGTAATGTTTGCAAATTATAGAGGATTTAAATCACCATTATTTCATTTTGCTGGCTGCTAGAAATAGATCAATGGTGTACTTCAAATTCAGAATATTTTCCTGGTTAATTAATTTTGTGTGTTTTTCTTTCCACGCATAATGCTGCAATTGCCAAGCAGGGGAGAGTGGTGTTATAGGGAAGGGGGCTCCTGGGATCTGTGGGGTATAAAGCAACGTGGTGTTGACATTATTAAAACTCGTAAATTACCAGTTTTTGTGATTAATTGTAACATAACCTGGATAAACTCGGGCCTGGATATTTTGTAGGAATGTTAGCGAAGTTGGCTTGTTGGTGCGATAACTATAATTAGCAGCTGACCTTTAACGTGTCAACAACTTAAAGCAGCGAAACACCCAGGCTGATGTCTGCAGCACCGTGTCTATATTTTCTGTGATGCCCTTTTAACCCAATGATCAGGAGAGATGTTTCTCTGTTGGGGAACATTAAACAGTGGAGATGTGCAGCTATAATTAGTCAGAATAAAACAATCTCAATAGACCTCTAAAACCTCAACAGCTTGCCAAGTGATTCTGTTTTCATCAATGGTGCCATTTACTTGGAAATGCCCATTTCTTGGTTTAGCCGTTTAACGAGCTCGTTCATGCTTCCTTTCATCTCGGTGATAAGCTTCTGACAGTTTTTTAAATGGCTGCCATTTTCCTCCCATATAAATAACTGGAATGTGACTAAATTATTATTTTAGAATTTCTACGAAGTATGGACAAAACATAACACAATGTTGGTACTAAATTAAAGACCTTATATAAAGCCACTAAAAGAGAGTTCTAGGCCCAGAATCATGGACTCTCTAAGCCAAGATGGCTTGGCCACCTTCACTCACACTGGGTGTGTGTGTCCTCTGCTGGCGGCCCTGATGATATTCCATACATAGGTCATATTTATTAAGCATGCTTAGTGTACACAGCACTCAATAAATACTGTATGTCCCATTATCTGAAATCAGATGTAGTGGGCCCTAAAAGATACTATTATGTAGGGCAGTGTTTTTCAACCAGGGTTTTCAGGAACCATTGGGTTCCCCTGGCATCCCTAAAGGGTTCCCTGCTATTTTCTGTCCATTTGAAAATTGTATCCAATACAAAAGAATTTACAATGTATCTGAACACAGAGTTACTGTTAGAGATGGTTGGGGGTTCCTCGGACTTTCACTTAGCGTTCCTTAGCCAAAAAAAGGTTGGAAACCACTGATGTACAGTAGAGATATACTTAAAGATGTCCTGTTGGTTTGCTGGATGATCCCATGGCTATTGTAGGCCTTGGAAAAGCTGGAAATGACAAATCTCAAAGTCAGTCGTATCAGTCATGGATATAAACTAGCACAAAAGTGTCAGACCTCGTGTCAGAAATCCTGACACAACAACGCAGCGTGCGCGTCCTCAGCATAATGGATGCTTTCCTTTCAATGGGGCCAGGAGGTTTCCTGAAGCCGAAAGTTAAGTGTTCAGCATCGCAGAGTTCTGCTCTCAATAACCCAGAGACATGAAGGCATGGTGATTAATGTGGCATGCTCGGGCCGTCACATTATTAGGTCACATTGAATTAATAATAATGGAATTATAATTACTGTCGTTTGTCACTCCAGGATGAGAAGACAAAATAAAGTTCTTGCTGGAAAAAAAAATGGTTCTGGAAAGTTTTTAACGTGACCAAAATAACATATAAACATGATATATTTATAAAATGAGAGTATAGGTACAGTGAGTGACAGGCAAACGTCAAATAGTAACAATATCTTTAGCATTAGCACAATGTTGCTTGAGACACAAAATGAGCTTTTATCTGATAACATTTCTGTCATGTAAAAAAGACTTTATTTGAATCTCTTCCCAATATGTATCTACACTCTTCCTAGAAATATAAGCTACTTTGATCTCACATCCATTGTATACTATGTATCCTCTATGCATGTAGGTGCCACATACAGTAACTAAGCAGTAATGACAGTACTATTACTAACATGAGTAAGGGAATAATCATATACAGTAGCAAGGACTGCGACTAAATAGCACTAACCCAGCGCTCAATGTAAGGTGCAGTTTCATTGACCTCACAGGAACACATTCTCCAATATAACTTGCTTCCTTAAACATCTGTAATCCGCCGTAAGGTAAAATTCCCAAGGAGACGCTCCGTGGTAGTGCCGCTGCCTTTGCAGTGGGGGAATCCCTGTGTCGGTCCTCCTTGTGACCTTGGGCAAATCACTTTAGTTCTCTGTTTCTTACATTACATTGTAAGCTCTGCAGGGCAGGGCCCCGGTATGTACAGCACTGCGCACACGGCCAGCGCTATAAAAATATTATATCCCGGCCGGGATTCTGAATTGTTTGATATTTCTCTTGGATAATGATATGTCATTTAATGTATCCTGGTGTCTTTACAAGTTCTCCCTACTTAGATAGATTGTAAGCTCTTTGGAACAGAGACTCCTCTTCTTAATGTTTACTTTTATGTCTGCAGCGCTTATTCCCATTAAACGATGTCTCCTATTAATTATGTCCTGTGTATTACAGCATGAATGGGGCTATATAAAAAGATATACATTCAGGGCTGTAGAGTGGAAGAGAAGGGCAGGACAGGTCACAGGTAGCACAGTGTTGATTACAACTAACATTAAAGACATTACAAGCCCCAAATGTACCTGTTCCAACAAGTCTGGCCATTGGTTCACTTTGTATCTAGGAGGGACTTCTGCTGTCCAGCATTTTTCAGCCACAGTGTCACAGCCGCCGAGTTGATTTATGTCTGCAGTAAAGTCCCTGGAAAGATTCATAAATTGCTCCTGTATTATACTGAAAGTTTGCAATATGGACCTGGCATTGTATTTCAGTCTTGTATTAAATAATGTGCTGTCTGCAAACCTAGAAAATAAAGTTTCAGCACTAAAGTTGCAGATGATATACTATACTGCATCTGACACTAGCAAAGTTCCAGCTATAGAAAAGTGATCATTTCTAAGTATAACGCTCATTGGCAAATAGCAAACGAGAGCCGCAGTGCTACAAAGGCAAGATCGTCACAGGCTGGAATCCGAATATCAAATTACTTTCAGAAAGTGCCCAGAATAAGTGACCCGATGCAAACTTGTATACACATGGAAACCAAATCATGCCTAAAAATATGGTACGGAAATATTTGTATATTGGTTTCATTTAGGTTTCACATTAACCCTACACTACCAGAGGGGCCTCTCTGGCAATTAATAGGTATTAATCGAGAACAAAATGGATCAATCTGAGTACCTCCGGGTAACAATACACATGAACACCTTGAGAAAATTGGTTGTGCCATGTGAATAAATACTGTATACTGTGCAGAGGTCCAATATATACTGTATACTGTATGCAGAGGTCCAACGTCTTAGCGCTGGTTTTAAATACGTCTTCCCACTTTAGGCAATCTGCATCATTGTGTACATTGTATTAACTTACTGAAAGGATTAACCCTGTATAGAAATCAGTAAGTTATTACAGGGGGGCTCAGCTACAGTCCTTAAGCCCCTCCCCCCCCAACGGGTCAGGTTTTCAGGACATCCCAGCTTCAGCATAGGTGGCACAATCAGTCCCTGCTTCAGCACAGGTGGCTAAAGCTGGGATACCCTGAAAACCTGACCTGTTGGGGGGATTTTAAGACTGGAATTCAGCACCCGTGAGTTATTATATTTGCCATCATTACAGAAACCCTTTTAACCCTTTCCCCTCCCGAGGGACTTGCACCTCTTTTCCCAGCAGTACCGTGCAGGCTCCTCCCGCAGGGAAAGGGTTAAGAGGAACATCTGCCTTAAATACACAGCTTGTTATGTGGCTATTTGTAAACCCTGAGTGTCCCAGAATAGTAACCTGTCTGAGATAGAGTTGAGTACACGGGCCCCCTCTTCCCATGCTCGCACAATACACAGGGGACCAAGTGGGAACAGAAATGGGATTTCCATTGGTTTGAATTCATCTCATTTCTTCTCTGTCTTCACTTCTTTAACCTTCTGAGTTTTTATCGGCTCTTTTAGTCCTTGACCGTCTCCCCATATAAAGCAGATGAGATATCTGTATACACAGTATGTCTGGGTGCAGATAATCGGTGTGAAAATGGCATTAGCATCTAATGCTTATTAGCAAAATGCATCGTTTAACGGTGACCCCTCCCGTGCCCGGCAGGCCCACACCTCATTGCAGTGAAGGGGTTTCTGTGGTCCCTTTATCACCCTCACACCCTCTCACACCCCCACACCCTCACACCCCCACCCTCTCACCCTCACACCACACAAACTTCACCCCCACCCTCTCACCCTCACACCCCACAACCGCAAAAACCCCACCACCTCTCACCCTCTCACCCTCACACCCTGACACTCTCACCACCAAAAAAAGCGATAAAAGAAAAAACACAAAAAGTAGAAAAAGAAAAAGAGAAATGAAAACAAAAAAAAAGAGAAAAAAGAAAAAAATCAATAACTAAGAAAAAAAAAAAATAAAAAAGAGAAAAAACAAAAAAGAGCACAAAAAAGAAAAAAAAAAAAAGAGCAAAAAAAGAAAAAAAAAAAAATAAAACGATAAAAAAAAAAAAAGAGAACAAAAAAAAAAAAGACGAAAAAAGAGAAAAAAAAAAAAAGCGGAAAAAGAAAACACAACAAGAAAAAAAAAAAAAAAAAAAAGAAAAAGAAAAAAAAAAAAGAAAAACCTAAAAAAATAAAAAACAAACAAAAATGAGAAAAAAAAAAACAGGAAGAAAACAAAAAAAAGAGAAAAAGCGAAAAAAAAAAAGAAAAAAAAGAGAAAAAGCGAAAAAACAAAAGTCAGATAAAAAACAAAAAGATAAAAAAAAAAACAAGATAACAAAAAAAAAAGAGACACACAAGATCACAAACCAACAAAAAAAAGGCGAAAAAAAAAAAAAGAGAACAAAAAAAAAAAGAAAAAGAGAAAATAGAGAAAAAGGAAAAAATAAAAAAAAAAAAAGAGCAAAAAAAAATAAAAAGGGAAACAAAAATAAAAGAAAAAAGAAAAAACATCGAAAAAACCAAAAAGAGAAAAAGAAACACACACCCCCCCCCCCCCCCCCCCCCCCGCTGCATCAAGTCGGAAAAAAGACAAACGTAGACCAAAACAAAAAAGAACTCGCACAAAAACCACAAAAAGTCGAAAAAAAAAAAAATCTAACAACAACAAACATAGAAAACAAACAAACTTTCACAAATATCAAAACAAAAAAAAGCAAACACTTAACAATCTAAAACATAACACATATCCACCCGACACACTCTAACCACCTAAAAAGGATAAAACACAAAAAAACCAAAAATCTGCAACCATCAAAAAAGAACAAAACACACACGGCTCACACCTCACAACCCCACACTCTCACAAAACCCACAATTTCACACTCACACTATCAACACCCAACTCACAATCGTCACAACCTCACACACCAAACCCTCAAATCTCAAAATTCCACACCCAACACCCTCACAACCCTAACACCACGCACACTACTCCCCCCAAACATCAAAACTCCACACCCTCACATTCCAACCCCCACACCCTACACTCTACACTCTCAACACTCACACCCCCACACTTCACACCCTCACACTCTCACACCCTCACACCCCCACACTCTCACACCTCACACTACTCATACCCCACACCCTCACACTCTCACACTCTCACACTTCCACACCCCATCACACTCAACGCCCTCACATTTTTCACAGGATAGATTAAAAAAATTAGGGCAAAAAGCTACAGTAGCGGAGGCGGGGGGAGTAAGGAACGAGGACATGTACAGATATTTGATTTAGTGGCACTGTCGTTGATTTGGTGATAAAAAGTTTTCTGTAAAGGCAAATAAGTAAGAAAGAAAGGTAGATTGGAAAAGGGCAGCAGGTTTGTTGAACAAAACAACAATTAGTCATTATTTTGTGGCTTCATCCTCCACCTGACAAATGGCACTTAATGAAATCACTGGTCGAGCTGCAGTTTGCAGAAATAATCACCTCTTCTCTTTGTCAGTAATTCGGTATTGTTCTGTTCCCCCAATATTGCTACTTACTTAACAAAATCTCCAAGGGAAATCCGGTCCCCCGAGCCGTGAAGGTCCTCTGCGAATATTTGGGGACGCGTAAAAAGCCAAAGCGTCCTAATACGGACAACAGAAGAACGCAGGTTTTTACTTCTAACTCCATTTTCTTTCGCCCCCCAGTTATCATGCGGTATTGACATAAAACTATTTTTGTAAAAATTACATTTAAATATACGTTGTTGTTATTACCGTGTACACTTTCTGCTGCTATCCTGTTCTACACAGAGAACACTATACACAACAAATATAAGCGCTATGTATATAATGGCGCTATATAATAAAGGACATACATAGCATATGATACTTAGGTGCGGCACGCTGCGCGCACTCATGCTTGAGAGCGGCGACATCACAGCTCTCCAAGCATGAGCGATCACTGACCTGCATCATTTAGAGAGGGGGGGGGGGGGGGGTGGGGGGGGGGGGGGGTGAATATTCAGGGAGGGGGCGTGTATTGGGGGATAGGGGATTGAGTGTGTATGTGTGTGTTATGGTGTTGTGTGTGGGTGTCTTGGGTGGGTTGTGTTTATGTGTGTGTGTATTTGTGCTGTGTGTTTTTGGGTGTGTAGCTGGGGGTTTGTATATGGGTGGTGTGGATGTATGTGTGTGTATCTGCCGCGTGTGTGGTGTGTAATAGGGGTGTGTATGTGGTGTGTTTGTGTTTATGGGTGGGTGGTGTGTGTGTTTATGAGGTGTGGTGTGGGTGTTCTGAGGTGGTGTGTGTGTCTCTGTGTGTGGTGTATGTGTGTGTATGCGAGGGGTTGTGTGTGTGTCGTGTGTGTGTGTGTTTCTGGGGGTTGTGTGTGTGTCTCTGGGTGTGTGTGTGTCTATGTGTGGGTGTTGTGTGTGTCTGTGTGCTCTGGGAACATCAATGAGCACATAGCCCAATAGCGTTGTGACTATCCGGACTTGCTCCCCTCTCCTCCCCCTTACACCTCTCCCCCCCCCTCCACCTCTCTCCCCCTTAGCTGAGGGCCCCATGCCTGCGCTGCACGCGCGTCTGCGAGGCAGGCAGCGCGTGCAGCCGACTTCCCCGGTCTGCAGTGAGCTGCAGGGGTGTAAAGACAGTGGGACGTGATGGGGATGTCAACCGGCAGGATCGCCCTCATTGGCTGAACCGCCGGGGGACGTTGCCTAGTGCTCAATCGTGACCCTGATCTCAATTTTTCTTGAGAGCAGGATTCTTCTGGCGGCGCAGGCGGCGGCCCCCCTCGCAGTGCGGCGGCCCCCTCGCAGCGCCGGCCGTCCCCCCTCGCAGTGGGCCGGCCCCATTGTGGGCGGATCTTGTCCCGCAATGTCGCCACAGCGGGCCTTCAGTAGCAGTGAGGACCTGGCCTCACTCTCTTCCACCCTTCCACTCTCCTCCCCACCTTCCACCTCTACTCCCACCTTCAACCTCTCCACCCCCACCTTCCACCCTCTTCCACTCCACTTCCCCCACCTTTCAACCTCTCTCCCACCCTTTCAACCTCTCTCCCACCCTTCACCTTAAATAGACTTTGTTGTATTCCCAAGAATAATTTGATATCATTAATGTCTATTATTAATCTTTTATTTATTATTGTGTATATATATATATATATATATATTACTAGCGAGGACCTGGCGTTGCCGGGATGAATAAATGCGTAAATAGGTAGTATTATTATAAATGGGGGAACAATAGGTGAGTATTGTTGTAAAGGTTGGATAATAATGTTGAAAAGAAAGATGGAAGAAAATGTTAATACGATGTTGTATAAAAATGGTTATTGTAAAAACACACCACAGTACCAATGTATATTTTTTGGTGACATAAGTGATGTAAAAATGTGAGGCTGTGTGTCTGCTAGGGTGTGAGGGCGGCGGGGTGTGTGGCGAGTGCGGGCGGTGACAGCTGGTCAGTGATATTGTGCGTAGGGGCAGGATGCGCAGGTGTGTGTCGAGGTGTGTGGGGTGGGTGAGAGGCGGCGGGTGTGTGTCGAGTGTGTGGGGTGGGTGAGAGGAGGCGGGGGTGTGTTCGAGTGTGGCAGGTCTTTTTAGTGCGTGCGGCGGCAGTGTGGCGGCGGGGATGTGAGCGGGTGGGCGGGTTGAAAGGCGACAGTGCGGGTGTTGGGCGAAAAGGCAAGAGGCGGGAGGTGCGCGACCAGAAGGGCGTTGATGAGGAGGGGGTACGGTTGAGGTCGGGGGGGTATGGGGGTGGTGTGTGGTTTTTGGAAGGGTGGGCGGAAGGTTGTTAGGTCGGAGGGGAGGTGGAGGGATGGGTGGTGCGGGTGGGAGGGGAGGGTGAGGGGGCGGAGGGGAGGTGAAGGGGGGGCGGAGGGGAGCGTGAAGGGGGAGCGGTGAAGGGGGGGTGAAGGGCGATAGGGGGAAGGCGGGGGAGAAGGAGGGGAAGGATGTGGGGGGGACGTTGGGCTTCATTGGGGGTGGGCGGATAAGGAGGGGGAAGGGGAGGCGGCGCTTGCGCGGGGGACAAGGAGGGGGCAAGGGAGGAAGGGACAGGGGGAGGGGGGTTGTCAGGAGAGGAAAGGGGGACATAAAGGAAGAGGGAGGGGGTGGCGAGGAGCGGAAACTGGGGCGGCAGTGGAGAAGGAGGGTGTTCTTTAGTAGGTGAAGTGACCCCACTGAGAAGGTTGGTGGACGGCGGCGGGTAGGGGGGGGAAAGGGCGGATTTTTCCCTTGGAAGGGGTGTTCGATTGGGGAAAGGGGGAAGGGAGGGCAGGGAGGGAAGGGGCAAGGTCGCCATGGGAAAGGGAGGGGGAGGGGAAAAGGGGGGAAAGGGGGGGGGCGAGGAGGGAAAGGGGGAAAGAGGGGGGATCGCAATGGGGGAAAGGAGGGGAGGAAGGGTTGGGCGAAGGGGGGTGGGCGAGGGGGGGAAGAGGGGAGGGGAATAGGGGGAGGGGGAGGAGGGGATTGGAGAGGCGGGGAAGGGGGCAGGTGAGGAGGGGAAGGGGGGAGGCGGGAGGCTTAGGAGGGGCAAAGGGTGCGGGGACGCTGGAGGAGGGGGAAATCCTAAGGGGGGAGAGGCGAGGAGGGGAAGGGGGAGCAGAGGGAGGTAGGGGAAGGGCGGGGAGAGGGAGGAGGAGGGCGTCGAAATGAAGGTGGGGGGCAAGAGGGGGAGGGTGCGGGGGATGGGGGGGGGAAGGGGGGGAAGAGGGGGCAAGGGCGGGGGGGCAGGGGGCGATCTCTGGGCCGGTAAGGGGGCCGGAGGGGGGGGGGGAAGGGGGGAACCGGGGGGAAGGGGGGGGACCGGTGGGGGGAAGGGAAGGGTGGTGGAGGTGGTTAAGGAGGGGGCGCGCTGGAAAGGGGGCGGGGTGTAGGTTGTGGTTGGGAAGAAGAGGGGGAGGTGGTGGGGAAGGTGGAAGGGGGGGAGGTGGGGAGGTTGGTTGTGGAAGGGGGGTGAATTGGTGGGGGGGGGGGGAGGGGAGTTTGAAGGGAGGGGGTGGAGGGGAGGTGAAGGGAGGGGGCGGGGAGGGGAGGTGAAGGGGGGGGGGTGGGAGTGGAGGTGAAGGGGGGGGGGGGTGTGAGGGGAGGTGAAGGGGGGGTGAAGTGGAGGGGAGGGGGAGGGGATGGGAAGGAGAGGGGAAGTGTTAGTGAGGGGGGTGAGGGGAGTGAGGGGGGGGGATCGGGTGGAGGGGAGGTGGAGTGGAGGGAGGTGGAGGGGGGGTGGAGGGGATGGGAAGGGGAGGAGGCGGCACGCGCGCCTCGTCCTACCATCAGCGGCCGATGGGAAGTGTAGTGAGGGGTGGGTGAGGGGAGGTGAAGGCCGCTCACTCACCCGTCCGGCAGCTCCCACGTGGATCTGAGGCGGGAGGCAGCGTGTTGTGGCCGCTCCCCAGCTTGGACTGTTAGCAGCGCCGGGGGGGGGGGGGGTGGAGGGGAACGTGAGTGAGGAGGAGGTGATCACTCCGACTCCCCCGCGAGTGACGCGGCGCCGGGGGGGGTGGAGGGAAGTGAGTGAGGGGAGGTGATACTCCGCTCCCCCGCTGAGTGTAGCGGCGCCGGGGGGGGTGGAGGGGAAGTGAGTGAGGGGAGGTGATCACTCCGCTCCCCCGCTGAGTGTAGCGGCGCCGGGGGGGGGGGGGGGGGAGGGAAGGAGTGGGGGGAGGTGAAGGGGGGGGAGGGGACATTGAAAGACGCCACCTCCCGTCCGGGCCGCTCACTCACCCGTCCGGCAGGCTCCCACGTGGGGGAGGGGGTGAAAAGCGCGGGAAACAGGGAGAGGCGGAGGCCTCCCGGGAGATGTGCTGATCACATGAGCCCCGCTAATTGTATATGAGAGAGAGACGAGAGAGGAGAGAGAGAGGAGAACCTCCCGGGCGGGGGATGCAGAGATGAGGCGTTTATCTGAGAGAAAGAGACAGAAGAGAGAGAACGAGACTAGGAGACGAGGACAGACGCAGATCCCATAGCATCGACCCTAGTTCGGGAGAAGCAGGTCGACGACCCGTGTCTTATTGACCGGCGAACAAAACCCTTCGTCCCGCCGACACCCCCGTCGAAGGTATAAAATCCGTCACCTGCGGGCTCCTAAGCTCTCTTCAGGATCCGTCCAGTAAGTCCCCCCCCCCCCCTTGGCAGAGACTGGCTGTAGGCCCCCTGCTCGTACGTTTCTCACATCCCGGCTATACTATCACAGTCGGTATCTCTCTTCCTCAGCCCACGAGACTCCGTTCTCAGTTCTTCAAACGTTTCTTCTTTCATAGTACTATGCTACGAGGACCGAGCCGGGAACTCCTGATGCATTAGAGCCTTAGCCCGGACCATTGGATAGGAATTTCATTAGGGACGAACTGACCGTTTGTCCATTCAGCGGGGCTCGCCGTACAGAGAGATTTGTGACTGAGCGCAAAGGCCCTCCAACTATCAGAGAGGAACGGGATAACATTGTCGCTTACCTCGCCGTATTACTCCCATCTCTCCCCTACTCCCTTCTTTTGTCTCTTCTTTTTATTTATGTTTATTTCCTTTTTCCGCGTCCTAATTTTTCTTTCTCTATCCCTCACACCCCGCCCCCTTACTCTCTCCTCTTCCTCAGGTCGCTACGCACATCCCAACTCCGCATCTTGGAAGGACTCTCATGACCTTTTCCTTGTTCCGGGAACCGTACTACACGTAGAAGGAAAGATTATGCGTGACTGATCGAAGGACGCACTCCCAGAGCACGAGAACGCCCTATCTTCGTCTTGGCGTCGTTGATGCGGAGTCAGCGCCGATTCCTTCCCCTGGTGGGAAAGCCTGGCGCAGATGCGTGACGATCTTGCTAAAGACAGGACGTTGACCGGCGTAGTAACCAGTTGACTCTTAATATGAGCGCGATATGAGGCACCCTATTTAGCGTGTGCAGAACCTCTTGAGTTTCTTGTCACGCCTTATTCGTCGGTTATCGTATCTGTCCGTATCTCGAGCAATACAGGTGACGTGATGACCAAACCCGTGTCATCTGTAACCTGGGACGTGGGAATTGTTTTCGTGAAAAGGATCTGACTCTTTCTAGACTTTCCCAGGTCCACTCAGTCAGAGTAGCCCCCGCACCGACCTTCATTCCGACCCTACACCCCCCACGCGCAACGAGCGCGCAATTTCAAGCGCTCCTGTGCCAGATGTAGCCCCTCCAGCTGCACGATTCATGACTTAGCGCGACGAACCCGATGTACGGACAGGCGTTGCCCTGCGTTACGAGCCCTAGCTACGTCTTTGATGTCCCCACGCTCTCTTATAAGCTTGTCAAAGGTGAGAGCACTCCGACAGCTGTAATCAAACATCTCTCCCGGCAGTCATGGGCTTGGTTCTCTGGCCGTCGCTAATTGACTACCTTTGCACCTTCATTTCTTGCCGGGAGATAGCGAGTCCAGAGGTGTAGTGCGTGGTACGCGTCTAATCATCCCTTGCCAGGCCGTCGAGCCCCGGCCTACAGTCACGGAATCAGCCTTTCCCGACCTCCTATCGATCCGCTCGTTCGTTTGAGAGTGCGTAAGAACCTCTAGCCCCCCCACCCCCCCCACAGTGGGTCAGCGTATCGAGACCCGTAAGTGATCGCGGTTACAGACGTCCCCTTCAAGAGGCAACTAATGTCATCATCTTCCAATCCTAGTTTCTTCTCCGTTTAGCCGACTATAGAGCTCCAACGAACGGAGAGCGTGACCGAGGCCCCCCAGAGCGTCTATCTCATGTCTTTAGCTTTCCCCCCTCTCTAGCCGTCTCACGGAGTGTTCGAAAGACGCCCTCACCCGCGATGCCCGTTATCTCGGCCCAACTCGGCGATACAAGTCATCAAGCCTTGGGCCCCTCTCCGTACTATTAGCATGAAGGGGAAGCGTACGCCACTTGGTGGACCCTTTGCCACATATTGCTTCATTCGTGCTATAGCACCCCAATCCCTGTGGTTACCTTGCCTTTCACACCCCCCGGCGGGAATCCCAGGCATGGCCACCGAGCTTACTAGCCTTGTCATGACACCTCTGTGTCCACCTTGTCGGAAAGCCACCTACAGTCGCCTATGATCTTAGATGCCCTCCCCTTCCCTTTAGTTTATCCTTTTCTTTCAGTCATCTCCCGGATGTGGGGTTCATCTATCTACACTGCCTACGACCCCTCGGACGGCCATACCCCGTTTATTAGAACCAAACGTTTCTGAACCTGACGGGAATACCGTTCTCTTCCGTACTCATTACTCCCTCGCCTCTTTACGTGTATCTGATCTTCATAAGTCCGCGACCCCGTAACCCTTCGAGACCCATCGGGAACCACTAGCATCTTGGATTTTAGCAACCGAGTAGGTTCACCAGACACCAGGCCTTCGTACTCTGAGCGATCCGTCGTATCCCTCACGTCCGATGCCGAGCGCCATGGGTCATGGATTGCCAACGCTGGCCTTGACGTATGTATTTGTGCCCCAGCGACTCCGAGTCCGTCCCGGTTGTTGGTGACTTCGGTAGAGACGCTTTCTGCTATGGATCCCGGTTTAACTTCCTCTCACGCTAGGACACGCCTCGGGGTGGCACAGATCGGTGACGGACACTGCCGATTTGATATAATATTGAAGCTCAAGGTCTCGTTCCATGCTGTTAACAGGTGGGAGCGTCCCGAGGACAGCAGCCTTCTTCGAAATAGATCCCTAGACAATCTGCCGCTGCTGGAGGAGAAGAGTTTCCTTCCCCCTGAGTAGAGTGGGCGTGTTGAGCGACGATACGCCAACAGCCCCCGGAACTCAGTCGATATTTCCTTCCCTGTCGAGCCCCAGAGACGTCCTATGACCTCACTTCGCAGCTCTGGAGAATGCCATCCGGCTAGGAGCCTGCAAGCGCTCTTGAACCGACTTCATCTCTCTACCCCTCAAGTCAGCCTCGCGATCCTGCCTCGCTGTAACTATACCCGCGCGCCAAGAGGGGGATCCCTTATTTTTTTTTTCTCTTCCCCATTCTAGGGGGAGGGACCTCTTCCCCTACTCTTCCAATGTTGACAACAGAGGGGGAGAGGTTACGGCCATCTTCTCCAGGAATTTCAGAGAGACCCGGGGCGATCTGGACCACCCCGACTCGTTCCCAGTCTTGGGCGATCTATTATATACGAGCGGGGAGGGCAGACACTCTGTCTGACCATTCCTCGTTCCTGGCGCAGACACCCCCGACTGATGAGTTCTTCCGCTATTCTGTTGAGCTATGAACTCCTTCTCTATTCCCTCGATGTCATATCTTCACCCACGCACCCCGAGACCGCCCAATAACCTGAAGTGGTGACTCCACTGACCTACGATCGCCTGCCATTAACCCACGACTGGCCATCCATACTACGAGCCTCCGCACTCGCTCCCCTCCCATCCCCCGGTCACGAGAGCCCCCGACCAATGGTATAAGGGGCCACACCCTGAAAACGCGACGAACCACGCCTTTGTCGTAGTCATTTTCCACGTTACCACGACGAATCACCCCAGGGACGCCTTACAGTATGTGTGTCTTGATCAGAGCGATCGCCGTCCGGGGACGAAGGTTCGACTTCCGCTCAAGGTGCCCTGTTGATCCGAGGATCCAGACCTGACGCTGCCGGCGCGTTCGCCCCCTCCTCCGGTCCTTTCTGTGGGGCAGAGACCGTACTCCGGTTGGTGAACCCTGATTGTCGTTCCTCATTGCCTTACTGCGCGGTTGAATCCGCCCGCTTTTATGCGCCAGCCTTCTTCCCTTTAATTCCCACCCTGAGTTGGTTCGCGCGTTCCATCTGCACCGTATTGATGATCTGGACTCATATGCTTTCACTTGTCCTGCGTTCGGCCACGATCTAGGCCACCAGTCTGACATAAAGAGCGTGATCCTTTCCCTGTGAGACCCCGGACGGCTGCCTCTCTTCTCTCGGTCGTCACCCCTCCATTTCGCCACCCTGGAGACGGATTCCCGCTAAAGGACAGCCAATTCTATAGCCTAGCCCGGCGGGCCCGTTCTCGAAGGGGACAAGGACCCCCGGTCAATCTTCCTAATCTTACTCCTATTTCTACGCCACTAGCGTTAATTTACCCCCCCAGGTCAATCCAGAATACCGCCCAAACACGACGGGTGTCCTACCCTTCGGTATCTTCCTTCCACTACTCATTTGGGGGGGGGGTGGTGGCCGAAGGCCCCTATCTTCCTCGCATTGCATTTTTATCTTTACCTCCTCTAAGAATCCTATGCGGTTCCATCTCATCCCTACTCTCTTCTTCCACATCCCCTATTCCAGGGTTCGTGACTCTCGCTTACTTGTCCAGCTGAAACGGATTCTCCCTTTCTAACATGGATAGAGGCCAACCGCCCTGGCTCCCTCTTTATTGCTTTGGATAAGTCGAATCATTACCCGCTCGGCCAGGGAAGGAATAACTTCCATTCTTTACTCCTCGTTCCCGATGTGAGGTCGAGATGCCCCGCTCGACGACGCGTAGCGCTTCACGGTATCCCAGAAATCGTCAGCATTTTTTCGGGCAGCTTGTAGACTAACGACTTCTGAGATGGAGTACCTGCCTCCTGAGGTCCCTCTGGCAGTCTTAGAGCGGAGATATGAAGTTAGAGAGATGGAGTACCGGCGAGAGAGGGAGCATTTGACATCGGATCCTTCGAGACGCCTGGTCTGGCATATGCGCGCCTGAAACTGGATGGAGCGATGAGCCAGAGAGAGAGTCTGAGTTATCTTTTTTCTTTGTTCCCTTTTTTCTTTTTTGTACGCTCACTCTGAGGTACGCGCGGAGACGAGCGGAGGAGAGAGAGAGAGCGAGTTCGTTGGGGACTATGGGAGAGAGGAGGAGATGAGAGAGAGAGAGAGAGAGAGAGGAGAGGGTGAGAGTGAGGTGTGAGTCCCATGAGAGGGTGTGAGGGGGTGAGGCCCAATGAGAGGTGTGAGGTGTGAGCCCACTCGAGAGGTGTGCGGGGGGCGGCGGGCCAAGGGACCAATGAGATTGCGCTAGGGGACACCGGCATACAGGCAGGAAACATACAGTGCTTTCCAATAATATAGTATAAGATATAATATATAATGTCATTTTTTCATTTTTGTGGGAGCCCCCTTTTCGTGGAACGGGTCCCGCTGCACCATTTGCAAGTTCGCACCATATGTTCCATGGCAAATCCGGCAATGGAACAGTTTTATGTGGTGCCCCTTCCGCATGTTGCCATAAGCCCATGCTTATTTGCTTACTGGTTATCCAGCCCTGTTCATGTGACCCTGCTCTGCCGTACAAAGACAAATTAACATGTCTCCAAGCACCAAGCTTGGGAGAGCTTGCGTGCCGCGGCACACGTGTGCGTGCCGAGCGGAGCGGGGACGTGACCATTATTTTGCAAGTAGTAAACTCGGCAAACACCGCGCGCTCAGCACTAGCTGGACGCAGCCTAATTAGTTCTATATTTGCGGTTGCGGTCGTGCAGCCAGTTTTTGGCCCCAATTCCTGTTTATGTCTATGGGAATCTTGACGTATGAAAACATCACCGGAGGTTGCACGGCAGATATAGAACTAAAGTGTTGTAAGGGTAAAGAGAAAAGTGTGCCAGGCGCAGCCCCCGGTAAATGTGACGCGCAGATTCACGCAGAACGGCGAGTTCTGAGCCGGAAAATATAAAATTTGTGGATATTTGTGCCAAAGTAAAAAAAAAAAAGCCGGGGTGTGAAAGTGTTTTTGAGCTGACGCTAATAGTTATGAAAACCCTTTGTGGGAAAGAGCCCCTCGCCTGGGGACTGGAAGGTAACTTACTGAGTGCGACATGAAATCAGAATGAGATTGCAGTGATTAACCCTGTCTATGCATGGCAGAGGCTTTCTGTTAATACGAACAAGAACCTACCAAAAAGATTTGTAGATGGCGCTTTCCCATCAATGTCAAGAATTGCAATCTCTCATGGCACCGAGGGGTTAAACCAGCAACTATTCCCCTCGAATATAAATAAACCTTTTGTGGGGGTCCCACAGGTCTCAGGGTTTGGATATTCGGGTGAACATCCGATCTCTCGTCCATATCGCTCAGTGAAAAGTGATCGGTGCTTTCTTCTGTCTGGCAGTGAAAGGTTAATGTTTTACAAGGTGAATCTGCTACATAAGTTTAATTTTATGCAATTTGTACGTGAGGACAATGGGTTCAAAGAAACATTTTGGTTGTAAAAAATTGGCATTTAAAGTCTCAGAAATAAGCACAATGTGATGATTGGTTGAAAGGACGGGAATTATAGCAGCCTAAAAGCTTTTTTTTTAGCCACAAATTACCTTGTTGATGTGTTTAAAAAAAAGAACAAAAAAAAAGCATTTGGAAGAAAACAGGGGATTTATCTAACTGCGTACTTTATGCCCAAAATCACACTATGATGCTAAGCACTTCAGTAGCACACACAGCCACATAGAATAAATTCATTTACATTTCTAATTCTAGTAAACTTATTATTTAATTTTTTACCGTCCCAGACCAAGTACGGAGCACTTTACAATTTACATGTGACAGAAACCAGTGTAGGAAGTAGCACAGGGGATAAGGGATTCCTGCCCCAAGAGCTTACAGTCTGACTGACCTTTATTAGATGTCAGTACAACCGAGTGGTGCCATTAGAAATGCAGGTGACAGAGGACATCTGCGTTGCGTTGTTTCGTCTAAGGGACAAAATAGTTAAAAAGGATATATATGTGATGACGTGACGCTCTGGTCTTGCTCGTTCACAGTTTGGATATGAAGACTATGGGCAGGAAGAAAGAGGTCCATTCTAATGAGAAGATTCGTGGAGAGAAAGTTGGACGTTCAAGATGGACCAGTAATGGGACCAGTGATGGAACTAAACTGGAAGTGAACAGAGCAATGTCTACAATAGGCATGTATGTTAGAAGATACAAAACTGAGAACTGTAGAACGCATGTCCCAAACAAAAATGGAACCCTTAACTTGGTCTA
This sequence comes from Ascaphus truei, assembly GCA_036426205.1. Taxonomy (NCBI): domain Eukaryota; kingdom Metazoa; phylum Chordata; class Amphibia; order Anura; family Ascaphidae; genus Ascaphus; species Ascaphus truei. Next base: position 16,829,420 of record CM071583.1, read on the forward strand.
ATGTAGCTTGAGATGTAATAGTAATGGCTTTGTCTGCTGGTGCTTCAATGTAAAGATGTGCTCCCTCGCATACATTTCTACAGACCCTCTCATACAGGCGAGTGATAACCTGCAAAGCAAAAAATGACCATTAGTTCTGGAGTGGGCTGTCCTTCAAGGAAAATGACCCAAATTGATCAATGTACTAACCCCCTCCCACACCCTCCCTCCCCCTTACCCCTCTCCTTTCCCTACCGTTCAGAATATACAGCTGAAAAAAAAAACACCTTTTGGAGCATGCAGATTGCTGTTTGTTCTTTTGTGGGGAGGCTTGAGATAAACAAGTAAGTAGGATTAATAAGTATGAAAGCCGGTGCCTACACAGTTTTGCCAAGTGCCCTAAAAACCAAGCAAGATTGGTAAGTCTGTTCAGATCAGAAGCAAAGTGTTGTGGTCGTGGTGAAACTGATGCGTGTTGAATGTATTTAGGAATGGTTTTATTACTCATTACCTAACATCTTATTATCTGCAAGTAGTGAAAGATACATTTCTTCTCCAAGCTGACTCTAAAAAGGAAGAGTTACTCCCCTACACGTCCTTAATAATTCTTCTTGGACAGCTAAGGCCTTTATCTCGAAGCTAATATTTAAGGACAGTGTCATTTCACAGCAGAGTCGCCAACAGAAATCGTGGTCCCAGGACAAACATTTCAAGCAGCCCCCCCCCCTCCTGTGTTAGCGGTATTGTGAGCCCCCCTCACCCCCATTTCACACCTCACGAGCCCCCTCTCTCCCCCCTCTCCCATGTATTCTCTCCTTTCCATCTCACCCCTCTCACTCTCCCGCCCCTCGCATATTTTCTCCCCGCGTCCACTTACTCCCTATTTTCCTAACTCACCCCCTCTCCTATCTCTCCCAACCGTCAATTACCCCACGCTCACTCATTCTCCCCCCACAAGATATAGACTTGTAATGTATATATCCCTTGTACTCCCCCCCCCCTAAGTCCAGGGGCTAGGTTTAATGATCTACATGTTATGCCCAGCAGATTGCAGTGAAAACCAAAGCTAGCAATTGTGCAAATGATATTAACGATAGGTAGAGGAGAATGTGAAAATAAGAGCCTGTATGGCGTAAGTACAGAGCGAGGAGATATTGTGTGAACATCGCTATTAATAGGGGTCGTATATCAATGGCACATATGCCAATAACAATATGAGCTCCACCATGGAACACAAGGAATTAGTGCAACAGAGGAGACACGACCTCAGCGAGATTAATAATCAGATCACGCAGGGGCACAGGTAGTTATTTCCAAATAGCTGGTAAACAGTGCAGGGGGCTCAATCCCGAGAAGGGAGCCAAGCGTTCTACACACCATTCTGTGAGGATGTGTATATACATATTCTATAGGGCAGGAGGTAAATGTCCTTGTTAAAATAGTCTCTTTTTGTAACGAAGTGAATGTCTCGATGTGTAATTAAACATTGGTGGTACCTAATCAATGTCATCACCAGTATGGTAAGTTATTCATTTCTCTAATGGTAAGAGCTTTACTCTGATGGTTTCAGTACCAATTATCAGCCCTGATGTACGTTGCAGTCTTCCAGTTTGATTTAAAACAGATGATAGTACTTAAATCAATAGGGCCAAGATTAACCTGACACAAACTGTCTCCTGTGTCAGTCATTAGCATCAGTGAAAGATTGACATTATGTGTGCCTGAAGAAGTTAACTTATGATGCCAGTTATAAGGGCCACTTATCACGTCACTTCTATAGCACGGCCACTGAAATCAGACGAAACATTCGCTTTAAATTGTGATACCTTGTAACGGAGCAACATTATAGTTATTCATAGATTAGATGATAGTGTATAAAGCCTTGGAAACCTAATAGGTTTCTTCTCAAGTGATCTGAGACAGTTGGGCCTATGACTGAGCCACCTGTGCGAAGCAGGATTCATGAAAATGACATGTTGGTGGTCTTGGGGACTGCGAATTGGCAGCCCCTGCTCTATTATATAATATAAGAGTTGGAATTAACAGGACAAATATGAGCTGCCGGTCCCATTCTCTATTGCAACAGGTTTCAGTCCAGCAAGTGGGGAGCTCGGCAAAAGCCTGGATTAAAATCTGCAAAATGGCTGTCTTACCGTCAGATGGCCTAATGTGCCGTGTGATGAACGAGTTCTGCATCAAAAAAATATCTAAGAAAAGGTGATAAACACAACAGGAACATATTGGAGGATGAAATAAAACGCAGAGTTATTATTTCAAACTGCACTCAGGATGAATCTAGGACTGCCAGAGATCGGTGCATGATACCGATCAGGTCAGATCACACCTAATACTGTATGTTAAGAGGGGAAGTGTGTTACTGCTACTACATAATTAGGAATTAGCCAAATGTTAACAAGGCTCAACAATATAAATTGGATTAGGGTGGAACAGTTTCTCCGTAGAGAGTGGTAGACAAAATGAAATGGATAGACTACAGGTAGTACATAGGGAGAGAGATGTGGTCCCCTAACATCTCTATGCTGCCAAAGAGGAACACTGTCATGGGTTGTCAGGCGTTTGTAAATTAAAGTTATAAAGTAAAGTTTAAAATAAAACATGGTGAAAATACAATAATGCCTCATGGATATTGATAGTTATTAAGCAAATGTATCTCAGTTTAATTGGAAAGACTGTGATATAAGGTTTACTACCCTCTTAGTTTAACAGTAAAATGTTTTGAATCTGAGGAGCACAAAATGAAAAGGCAGCACACTGTAACTATCCATTTCTACCATTTAGTGGGTCAACATGGAGGATCCTCGTGGTTATTATCCATGCACAGTATCATGGAGGTGCCTCCAAGGTTATTCCATAGTACAGGATATAACACGTAGGTTCCTCATGGTTATTCCATGTACAGTATCACATGGAGGTTCCTAAGGTTATTCCATGCACAGTACACAGGAGGTTCCTCTGTGGTTTTCCATGACAGTTACATGGAGGTTCTCATGGTTATTCCATGTACAGTATACATGGAGGTTCCTCATGGCTATTCCATGTACAGTATACACGGAGGTTCCTCATGGTTATTCATGTACAGTATACATGGAGGTTCCTCATGGTTATTCCATGTACAGTATACATGGAGGTTCCTCATGGTTATTCCATGTACAGTATACACGGAGTTCTTCATGGTTATTCCATGCACAGTATACATGGAGTTCCTCGTGGTTATACCATGTACAGTATACACAGAGGTGCCTATGGTATTCCATGCACAGTATACACCGGAGGTTCCTCATGGTTATCCAGTACAGTTATACAGGAGGTTCTCATGGTATTCATGTACAGTGATACAGGAGGGTTCCTCATGGTTATTCCATGTACAGTATACATGGAGGTTCACTCATGGTTATTCCATGTACAGTACTACATGAGGTTCCATGGTTATTCCATGACAGTATACATGGGGTTCCTCATGGTTATTCCATGTACAGTATACACATGGAGTTCCTCATGGTTATTCCATGTACAGTATACATGGAGGTTCCTCATGGTATTATTCCATGCACGTATACACTATGGAAGTTCTCATGGTATTCCATGTACAGTATACATGGAGGTTCCTCTGTTCTCCATGTAAAGTATACATGGAGGTGTCTCATGGTATTCCAGGACAGTATACATGGAGGTTCCTCATGGTTATTCCATGCACAGTCTACACGGAGGTTCCCTCATGGTTATTCCATGTAACAGTATACACGGAGGTTCCTATGTGTTATTCCATGTACAGTATACATGGAGGTTCCTCATGGTATTCCATTGCCACAGTATACACGGAGGTTCCTCATGGTTATTCATGTCACAGTATACATGGAGGTTCTCTGGTTATTCCATGTACAGTATACCATGGAGGTTCTCATGGGTTATTCCATGTACAGTATACATGGGGGTTCCTCATGGTTATCCATGCACAAGTATACATGGAGGGTTCTCATGGTTATTCCATGTACAGTATACATATGGAAGTTCCCATGGTTATTCCATGTACAGTATACATGGGAGGTTCACTCATGGTTATTCCATGCACAGTATCACTATGGAGTTGCCTCGGGTTATGTCCATGTACAGTTACATGGAGGTTCCTCATGGTTATTCCATGTACGTATACATGGAGGTTCCTCATGGTTTATTCCATGCACAGTAACATGGAGGTTTTCTCATGGTTATCCATCACAGTATACACGAGGTTCCTCATGCGTTATCCAATCGTACAATAGACACGGGGTTCCTCATGGGTTTATTCCATGTTACAGTATAATGGAGGTTCCTCATGGTTCTTCCATCCACAGTATACACGGAGGGTTCCTCATGGTAGTATCCATGTACAGTATACATGGAGGTTCCTGTGTGGTTATTCATGCACAGTATACACGGAGGTCCTATGGTTATTCCAGTACAGTATATACAGGAGGTTCTATGGTTATTCCATGTACAGTATACATGGAGGTTCCTCATGGTTATTCCATGTACAGTATACACGGAGGTTCTTCATGGTTATTCCATGCACAGTATACATGGAGGTTCCTCGTGGTTATACCATGTACAGTATACACAGAGGTGCCTTATGGTTATTCCATGCACAGTATACACGGAGGTTCCTCATGGTTATTCCATGTACAGTATACATGGAGTTCCCTTCATCGTTATTCCATGTACAGTATACATGGAGGGTCCTCATGGTTATTCACATGTACGTATACACGGAGGTTCTCATGGTTATTCCATGACAAGTAACTGGAGGTTCCTCGTGGTTATCCATGTACAGTATACACAGAGGTGCCTTATGGTTATCCATGCACAGATACACGGAGGTCCTCATGTTATTCCAGTGTACAGTATAAATGGAGGTTCCTCATGGTATTATTCATGTACAGTATACACAGAGGTGCCTTATGGTTATTCCATGCACAATATACATGAGGTTCCCTCATGGTTATTCCAGGTACAGTATACATGAGGTTCCTCGTGGTTATCCATGTACAGTATACATGGAGGTTCCTCATGGTTTTCCATGTACAGATAGAATGGAGGTTTACGTGGTTATTCCATGTACAGTATACATGGAGGTTCCTCACGGTTATTCCATGTACAGTATACACAGAGGTGCCTTATGGTTATTCCATGCACAGTATACATGGAGGTTCCTCATGGTTATTCCATGTACAGTATACATGGAGGTTCCTCATGGTTATTCCATGTACAGTGTACATGGAGGTTCCTCATGGTTATTACATGTACAGTATACATGGAGGTTCCTCACGGTTATTCCATGCACAGTATACATGGAGGTTCCTCATGGTTATTCCATGTACAGTATACACAGAGGTGCCTTATGGTTATTCCATGCACAATATACATGGAGGTTCCTCATGGTTATTCCATGTACCAGTTGTACATGGAGGGTTCCTCGTGTTATTCCATGTACAGTATACATGGAGGTTCTCATGGGTATTTCACATGTACAGTATACATGGAGGTTCCACACGGTTATTCCATGTACAGTATACATGGAGGTTCCTCATGGTTATTCCATGTACAGTATACACAGAGGTGCCTTATGGTTATTCCATGCACAGTATACATAGAGGCTCCTCATGGTTATTCCATGTACAGTATACACGGAGGTTCCTCATGGTTATTCCATGTACAGTATACATGGAGGTTCCTCATGGTTATTCCATGCACAGTATACATGGACGTTCCTCATGGTTATTCCATGTACAGTATACATGGAGGTTCCTTCTGTTTATTCCATGTACAGTATACATGGAGGTTCCTCATGGTTATTCCATGTACAATATACATGGAGGTTCCTCAGGGTTATTCCTGTGACAGTATATATGGAGGTTCCTCACGGTTATTCCATGTACAGTATACATGGAGGTTCCTCACGGTTATTCCACATACAGTATACATGGAGGTTCCTCACGGTAATTCCATGTACAGTATACATAGAGGTTCCTCACGGTTATTCCATGTACAGTATACATGGAGGTTCCTCATGGTTTTTCCATGTACAGTATACATGGAGGTTCCTCATGGTTATTCCATGTACAGTATATATGGAGGTTTGTCATGGTTTTCCCATTTGCACAACATTTTCACGGCATCAAAACACTCATCTTCAAACCCACTGATAAGGAAAGACAGAGCCCCCAGGACAATTAAGACAGGGGAAACATGACTGGAGGGCAAATTCCCTTTAAGAGGATGGTGTTAATGGGTAATTAGTGAATTAGGTAAGGTAAGTGAGGGTAGGGGGGTGGGAGTTATGGGTTTAAAAGAGGATCAGGTGAGGGTAGCACTTAGGTGATCCAGAAGCTGGGAAGTTCGCGCCGACCCGCTCAGGTCAGATGGGGTATGATTTATTTGGGTAGGATGTGAAGGATATATTGTTTGTCACAGCTAATGGTGGTGGGCTAGATCACATTGCATCTGGGTTGAATATGGTGGGGAAGGTGGTCACAGGCTCTGGCAAGGCCAGTGGGCCTGCCACTGTCATTCTTGTGGTGTTGGTTGATCACAAAGGGGATCCTACTAGGTTGGCACTGCTAGTGGGTTTAAGTGGTGGTTGATGTGGTTTCAAGGGTCAGCGACTCAGGTGGAAGGACAATCTGATCAGGCATTATTTGGTGCTGTTATAACTCAATACAGCTGAGGCCATTTACCTCCCTGATTAGTTACAGAGATTTATTTAGGGTTGAGTTGGTATTATATCCCCTGTCATGTATATTACACATCTAAAAATCTTTAGCAACCTATTTAGATAATAAACACACACTGTTAGAACAATTTTAATGCCCTGTGGGATATAAGGTAAAAAACATCAGACTATAGCGTATTTATCACAGTCTGCTGGAGTGGAGCTTGTACATAATGTTTCAACGAGCTGACGCATTCAATTATGCTTAAAAGGGTTCATTTTATAGACATGTTTTAAACTGTAGATGTGATGCTGAACATAATCCGTAATTGCAGATTTTTCATGTGACATAAAGATCATGAGCATTAAAATTAATCTCTTGGGTCTTTGCAAAGCTTCATGAGCTTCTGTGTGAGGAGCAACAGATAATAACCAAGCAGAATGGGAGGACGTGGCACCATTCGGAGCAGCCCACGGAGAAAGCAGCATTCAATATGACAGAGAGAGCACGCACAGCTGATGAGACATGGGATTGTAATGTATTGTTTTGCAGTTGTGAAACCCCTGCTCCAGAAGGTCCTGAAGTTCCATGGGTTCAAGTCTACTATTTCAAGAAAAGGGTGAACAAAAGCATCAATAATCAAAGTGACATTCACAGATCAGAAGGAGGGGCGCTACGTACAGAATAAGGCCGGGGGATCAACTCCAATTTTCAAGGGCCACCAGCAGGTTAGGTTTTTAGGATATCCCTGCTTCAGCACAGGTGACTCAATCAGTCAAAGACTGAGCCACTGATTGAGCCACCTGTGCTGAAGCAGGGATATCCTGAAAACCTAACCTGCTGGGTGGGTCTTGAGGACTGGAGTTGAGTTGAGCACCCCTGGACTAAGGCACAAAATGATTGACAAGTTCTGACTTACACGGTCAGTGCTACGGAGTCAAATTCATGCTTCAATTAATGATGATCTGAATGAATAGTACTTAAAGCCTTTATAGAGATAAATTATCCTTAGGATACAATAAAGACTTTATCGATGTCAGCGAGTGTCTTTTCCTGTATACTAATGGACAGCTATCTAACCTTCTCAATTACAACGAAAGATATGGAGTTTTTCATATTGGTTTATTAAACAGATTACCCCTTCCCCATGTATTCATGGGCTACAGTACATGAAAGATGGTTGATTACAACAGCAGCTGTTGTTCAATAATATGTTATGCTTCCCTAATGAATATATATTTAAAGAAGACAGATGTATCGCAATGTTTGTTAAGTTATTGATTCATGTTCTGCATGTGATAATTATGTCATCTTGCACAGAAAACCTTTTTTTAATCTAAAATAATTAATCTCCACCGTTCAGACACAACCACAACCTTCTGCATGTTAGGGGTTACGCCACCTTTCGGGCTCCGCACAGCACACGTTGTTTGTTGTGTGGATTTTAAACCCCTTTTCAGAGAAGGGAGTGAAGTGCTGATCACAGCTTCTGCTGCCTTCACACCACCATTTATTTGGGGAATTTAAAATATTAATAATATGAATAATTCATAAACACTGGTATCTTACAGCACTTTCTATCACCACTGCTATCCATGAATACATAATACCAGTAAGGCCAAGTTCAGGGTGACTCCTACGGACGCATCCGTGCGCCCTATCCCCCGTGCGTGCTCCTGCAGCCCCGCGATCTGTGCCCAAGCTGCAGGAGTTGGGTCACGGCGTTTGGGAGCGTGGCGAGGCGAACGTGTCACGGAGCTGGTTCGCTGAACCAGCTCACGTGACGCGACTGCCGCCCCAAATATCATTCTGGGTTGTAGCGGCAAAGTGTAGCAGCGGCAACGCTGCACCTTGCCGCCGGTGGAGTTTTCAGTTTGAACACTCCCACTGAACAACCCAAACTTGCGACAGACGTGCTCGCGTACGTAAGCGCGCGCACGTCGCGTAGCAGCCACCCTGAACTCGGCCTAACAAGTGCCTCTGCAGCCAGGGTTTTCATTGAACCATAGAGTGACTGCACCTGGCAAAGATGAATATTAGTGCAAACGCACACTCCCAATCACATGCAACAGATACCAGCTTTTGATTAAAGAAAAGCTTCATTATACGGATATTACGGTGGAAGAAGATAAAAAGCACTGTGCCTGACGTCACTGACATGCTTTCTTAAGATTACTTTATCGAATTAACAGTGCTGATTAATTATTGTAGAAAGGAGGCCATGCCATGTTCCGGTTTAAAGGTGCGGCCCTACATAGGAACTAATAACAGCGCTATGTTAAACAGGCTACATCTTGGTCATTAATGCCTGGTTTTAAATGAGACAAGAATACATTTTTTTTTTTAAATAATTGTTTCCAGTTGTCTTGGAAATGTTTGTGAAGAATATAACTATAGAGTTGGCGGAAGGTGTAACTTCTGATTCTTGCCTTACCTTTGCCACACGCACCTTCTCTCCTAGTTCATTCTATGACCGGGAGAGACTGGGAATAAATGTGATTTATGCATAATATTTAAACTTGTGATGTTTGCTTACAGTCCTGCTGAAAGGGAAGGTTTCGAAGAGACTGTCCCGTGGGAATACCCCTCTTTAGCGATTCTGGATGGCGGCTGGTGGCTTTCAGAATGAAGTAGAGTATTTGTGATCATTTCACTTGTCCCCTGTTTTCAGGGATTATCTGTCACTGAAAGCACTTCATGGGTACACTCATTTACTGCATTTGATTATGGATTCACCCATTTGCCAATTATCTGGATTGAATTGCTGAATATTGCCTCGTATTCGAGCACTCATACCACGCTCTACATCTATACTATCAGCCTACGATGGCCTATAACATAGGCTGCCATCTTGACGTTTAGGGGTGACCAGCTGGCTTAACCATTAACATGCAGGCAAGACTGCCCCTCCTGTCACATACTGTACATTGTTCTGTACCAAGGCCTCCCCTCCTGGCCTCTGTTAGTACAGGGGCTTGTTTTGGTGTGAGGCCCTTATCCAAAAATGACAAAACGTGAGCGTGTTTTATATTTTGTGCGGCACAAATTGCACCCGTTCTGCATACGTGTGGTACCCCTTGAACTTTGATAAGCGACCCGCTAAATGTCTCTGGGCCCCAGTGTAATTGGAAAGACAGCATCTTTTCCTCCCATGTCAATACAAAACACGCTGCAACCCATTTGTTATACCCATCAATGATTCAGTGTCTCAGTTTCATGACAATTACCCGGTGTAATTGTGTTTATGATTCATAATTGATTTATCGCTCAAGCCCCGTTGGAACTCATTAACAATGCAGGTCAAGATATAAGAGCTCCCATCCTGCTGTCATACTGGAAGAACGTTTGTGAGTATCCTCATCTCATGGTTGCCCAGCACTGGCGGTGTGGCTGGCACAGAGCACTTTGTTGTAGTTATAGATAGGTGTCCCTTTGGATTAGCTCTGCGGATATGCTGAGGTTGGCTGTTCCCAGGCACAAACACACAAGTGCAGATGGATTTGTGCATGTGATGGACAGAAAGGAAAGTGCATTCACTTGATGGTTTTCTATTAACTGCACTTATAAGCCTTATATTATGGTTAAATAACATCTAAGTAATTAAAACATTTGACATACACTGGCTCGTAAGTTAAAGCATCGATTGGTAAACTAATTTAATCATTAAAATGGTATCTTTCCTTGCGTTTGGTCTCTTTTATAACCTTAACAGTTTCCTTTTTTTTCCTTTTTGTAACTGTGAAGTGCTTTGAGTCCCATTGGGAGAAAAGCACTCATAAAGTTATTATTTGTTAATTATTATTATTATTAGAGAGCCATACACTTGAACGGGTTGTAAGGTGCCTTATTGCTTAGCACTTCCTAGGACCTGAGATGTAAAATGTCTGAAGCAGATGATATATCAGTTGCCAGTGTTTCTTGATATACAGAATATCGTCAAGGTTTAGTTTTGTCATATTTCCCATGTAGAGTACATCCCTGCAGCATCTTTAAGGCACCGACCCAAATAGCCAATCTAAGAAAACATTATTGTGTATAAATTGCCTTTTTTCGTACTAATCACATTGTGAAATCCTGTCGTATTTTTCAACTTTACAGATTTATGTCTTTTTTTTTGTTGTTGGCTAAAGCGTCTTCAGGATCAGAAATAAAAATCACGCAAAGCTACAAAATAACTACCCCTGGGATTTCTCCCTTCTATCATGTCCCGGACCATTGCCTTCAAATACCTCCTCCCTCTTTCCATCCCCCCCCCTCTCTCTTTCTGCTCCTTCTCTAAATCCTTTCTCCATTAATCCTTCTTTAATAATTAGCTATTTTGCACATCAAAGATAATGTATTAACATAAAAGTTTAAAAAGAACCCTGCCGGAAGCAGATATCTGTATATACCATAGGCCCCTCTGTGTCAGTAACAGATATGAGCTAATGATAGCAGGAGTTGTAGAAGAACAAGGAGGGAATTGATTATTCTTTAAATGCAATCTAAGCTGTTGGCTGATTTTGTTTCCTAATTTTTTCCAGGTTGAGATTATTTTAAAAACATATAGGGGGCTTTTCTATAGGCGTTCATAAAAAAAATCGCAGGGCCGTTTTCACCGCCAGTTTTTTGAGCTTTGCTATCACGGTATCAGAAAGCCTTTATTACCTGTGATAGCAAAATTCCCAAAACGGGCGAGTAGCCGGCGACAGGATAATCCGGCGATTTGTTTTAGCTGCAGAGAGAGCTGCGCAGAGAGAGCTGGCAGAGGGAGCCGCCTCTCCTGCGCAAATCTCGCCAGAGATCGATGTGTTAATATTAATACTAGTGTAGATGAGCAGGGGGTCTCCGGAGCAGAATCACGTTGATTTCAGGTCCGGGGACCCCTCCTTCCCGAGATACAGGCCCCGTTATGGGGTGCCGTTATCTCCTATGCATTTTATTCCCACGGTCACGTGATGCGAGACATTTAAATGCATAGGAGATACTGGCAACCCATAAAGGGGACTGTATCTCGGGAAGCAGGGGGTCCCCGGACTTCAAATGAACGCGGTTCTGCTCCGGAGACCCCCTGCTCATCTACACTAGTATTATATTAAGGCAATGAAGAGGTTAACTCCACCTGCAACCCCCCTCTCCCCCCGCAAGGCCTAAACACCCACCAAGGGTCAAATACCACCTTCACCCAGTAGTTAATCCCTTCATTGCCTTAGAGGTTAGCCGCTAAGGTAATGAAGTTGCGTGTAAATGCATTTTTATTGCATGGGATTCATGCCGAGGGTCTCCGTGCTGATATTAATGGATATCCGCTCCGGAGACTCCCGGCATCAATCCGATGCAGGAGAAATGCCTTTTTTTCTAAGTCCTCTCTCGCCACCTTCTCAGCAGCTTCTCAGCAGCCTCACGCCAACTTTTCCTGGCGTGAGGATTTTGGGAGAAACTCGCCATTCTAGAGCCGCGATAAGCCTCGATAAAGTAATCGAGGCTACTAGAATTGCATGAGTTTTAGAACCTGATGATAAGTGGCTTATCGCCGCTCACCTGGCGATCTTTTTTTGACGGCTGAAAATTTGGTCGATTTATGCCTTTCTCGCCCACTTATCGAGGCTTACGGAATAGCAGTAGGTATTTTGGCCGATAAGTGGCTTATCGCGGCTTATAGAAAAGGCCCCACCGAGAGAGCAAGAAATGCAAAGTTTCTAAAGCCACTAACAAGCTGGTGTTAGTGCTGCTGATTGTAATAATGAAACTATTATTTCATCCCTTGCCAGGGAAGCCAATTACAGAATGCGGTACTTGGAGAAATTATATTGAATTACACATTTCTCCCACAATAAAACATTATTATAAACAAGCTCGGTCCAATGAAATAACGTGTTCTTATGCCTAAGTGGACACTGGCAGAGACTGCACGTCGGTCAGCGGAGTATTGAAAGTCGCAGTAAGGCATCCAAACCAGATCCGTATCTCCTTGCGAGCGGGATCATTATGCAGCAATGCGCTGATCTACCCTCTGAGTAGGAAGCAATTCCTGTCCAAGCAGCCGGAAAATGAGCACACCGCCGCGAACCGTGAAGTGACTTCTGATTAAAGGTCGAGGAGTACAATTCCTGTGCGGCTACCTGAATTCATCCTGATAAATCTGCTGTGATGGCCCTGCCAGGAAACGATACAGTGCTCCTTACTCTGATCCACCCCATGTTGGAGAAGAGTTCTAGAGCGGAACGCTTCCCCAGCTCAGGGGAACGCATCTTCACAGCCTCTTAAAGAAGAGCCATACATATTATAAATCTAAGTATACAGACAGCAAACACCTCTGCTAAGGCCGCCATGTTTAATTGGGGCAGCAGGAAGACAGCTGTGTGGAATGGTTGGTGCATGACCCAGTTTCGGATTTATTACAGATCCTCACTAATGATTATCAGCAGCTTGTTTGATGGTTTCACATGTTGGATTATGGAAGGAGAGGATTGTATAAATGATGAAGATCTCCTGTAACATATTTTTTTTTTTTACCAAACATTACATCTGTTGGAACACACAATGCTTCTTTATTCCTTAAGGGGATTACAGGTAAAACTCATCTGTAATATAAAGAATTTAGTACAACATGTATATACGCGACTCCTTGCTTTGTTTGCTGAGACATGAAATGAAGTGTCCTGTCCTGCAGCACACAGTGAAAATGTCACGTTTCCTGCTATTGTAAAGTTCCCCTTTAGTACTAAATAATTTACGCCGGTTTTTCAGGAATGAACATTGGACAGGGGCTTTGTATTTTAAATGTTCTAGTCATTTCCATCTTTACATTACTAATGTATTGTAACCCCTTCACTGCCTGAAGTGCAAAGCTCTGAGAAGGGGGGGGAGGGGGGGTGCCTATTTAAATCCTTGCACTGCCCATCTTCTGTGATTGCCTAAGGCTGCATCCCCGCTAGCGCTGAGCAGGCGGCTGTTACTTACAAACGGTATATAGATATATGTAAGTCCCAGCTCACGCTGTGTCCCATGTGCTCAACTACCCGCAATACCCCCCTTGCGCGCGCGTGTACAAGCAGGACACCCGGCACTCATGCTTGGAGCACTCCCCAAAATTAGGCACCCCTGGTTTTGTGTATAATAAGGTGGGGAGGGAGACCCCTAGTCAGACTGAAGTGAGCCATAAGAGTTGCAGAAGTTGTTGCACTAACTGAGAGAAGCTGCAGTGTCCGCTCCTGTGCTGGGGCCAGGCCTGGAGTCCTGTCCCAGAGGGCACTGCAGGGAAGAAGGACAGGGGCAATCTCTGCAAGGAGGTCCCTACAACTAGGTCTGCAGGGTACCCCCAGTTTTTCCCGCTTGGGTATGTGTGTTGTCTGTTTACATGTCTGTTGGGGATAACTTTTTTCCAATAAATTAATTTGATCAACTCTTGTGTTTCTGTCTGGCGAGTTGATCCCTGGTATTAATCCTGTGACGGTCAATATGAGAAATATGTGCTGAAATACAATATAAACACATTATTTTAGGGGGTATATTGGATTATCTGCCTCTATCCATCATGTTTTCTTCCCCAAGAAGAAACTCATTGACATTGCAGTTAAATCCACTACGTTTCCATATTGGACATCAGACTGTGTATCTTTAAAATTGTATTTTAACAATGGTTTATATCATAGCGCAGCCTCCACAATTTCTAATCAACAACGTTACGCTGAACAAAACAAAAGACAGCTAGTTACTAACACCATCTGTGCGCATTGAGAATCTGAATCTGCACTGCGCCATTTCATCTGGTTATGAAAACCACCAAACAAACAACAGTAAAAACAAGTTGATTTTTCTGAAGACCACTACACATATTTGGAGTCTTTGTACTGGGTTGCTTCCATAGTAAGGGAGAGGGAGTGGCTCAGTGAGTAAAGACACTGACTGGCACTGAGAGTGTGAAGTAGGGGAGCCTGGTACAATTCCCGGTGTCAGCTCCTTGTGACCTTTTTGTCACTTTATCTCCCTGTGCCTCAGGCACCAAAAATAGATTGTAAGCTCTGCGGGGCAGGGACTGTGCCTGCAAAATGTCTCTATAAAGCGCTACGTAAACTAGCAGCGCTATACAAGAACACGCTATTATTATTATTATAATAGTATTCTGTGCATACTGGCAGCATTGAGGGGTGTTTAGCTTTGAGGGGTCAGTGAAAGTGACCACACTAAGGTGAAGCTATGGTTTAATTGTTGCAATAAACAGGAGAAAGTAAAAGGCAGTAGGAAACGTACAAATACTGGAGACGTGTGGGCCATTATTATCATTTATTTGTAAATCGCCAACATACTCTGCAGCGCTGTACGATGCAGTACACGGTTATGTTACTGTACACACAGGTGAGGACAAACATGCACAGATACAAAGAGGTAATGTGGGCCATGCTCGTGAGAGCCTACAGTCGCCTAACACAAAAACAACTGGTCATACAAACCTAGTATGGCGGCGCAGCTGGTGCAAGAAAAGCCAATGGCCCCCAGCAGGGCCCACAAAGTGACCAAAAGTGCAGAGAGTCAATGACAAAAACACCCTTCTCATAACCGCCCATATTCTTCAGATCAGCATCAGAACAAATAATGTCCTATCAATGACTAACGTTCTACACACCGGTTTAAGCACTGGTGTAGCTTAGTTCTTGTACTACTTTTTTTCTCTCTCATGAATACTGACTTTCATATAAATAACACACACACACACACACACACATATATATATATACAAAGATGTCAACTGTATGAAACGCTGTGCGTAGACGCTTTGTCCCTATCCAGAGCATACTGTAGGAAGGTGGGGGGAGAAGAGATGGATTAAGAACACGCCTAATTTGAACCTCTATTCAACAATATCATGGTCAACAAAACAGAATCCTGCCACACAGTAACACCATCTGTGCTGTGCAGAATCTGGAACAGCCCTGAAGGCTTACTGAGCCATTTTATCTGGTTTAGAAACAAAAACATGCCGTATATTTCATATTACTTGAGCACAAGTTATATCTTATTCATATCTAAAGATGTGTGAAAAATCTACCAGACAGGTACTTTACTTTGATGGATTTAATGCACAAGATTTATTCTTCTAGCAAATGAAGTATTTTTTCCATTTATATCTCTGCAAACCCATCGGAAAGGCGACTCCTCCTTCCTTTCATTCTAACCTCTCCTGTGACCCTTCTCCGTGCGACAGGATGGCTCCTGCCATTAGGGATGCACTCCTGCTACGTATGTCATGATTACCATGCTCTGCGATGGATAATCTGCAGTTAATCTAATGTGCGGTACTTCAAGCCCTGAGATATAATTGCTCAGCATGACATGGAGCCAAAAATTAGATCCAGTCAGGGGACACATTTCATATCTCAGTGTACTCTGCCATAAAGCTGCTCTGAGGTCATTTGATGAAGAGAGCTATACACACACAAACAATACATTATACGATTGGCCTAAGCCAGTGTTTTTCAACCAGGGTTACTAGAGCCCTTGGGTTCCGCGGGTCTCCCCAAAGGGTTCCCTGCAATGCTCAGGTCATTTTAAAAATGTACCAAATACAATGCATCTGAGCTCAGACGCGCTATTAGAAAGGGTTGGGGTTCGTTACAATGCAACTGATCTCAGATGTGTTATTAGAGAGGGTTGGGGTTCCTTACAATGCATCCGATCTCAGACGCGCTATTAGAGTGGGTTGGGGTTCCTTACAATGCATCTGATCTCAGACGCGCTATTAGAGAGGGTTGGGGTTCCTTACAATGCATCTGATCTCAGACGCGCTATTAGAGAGGGTTGGGGTTCGTTACAATGCAACTGATCTCAGATGTGTTATTAGAGAGGGTTGGGGTTCCTTACTATGCATCTGATCTCAGACACGCTATTAGAGTGGGTTGGGGTTCCTTACAATGCATCCGATCTCAGACGCGCTATTAGAGAGGGTTGGGGTTCCTTACAATGCATCTGATCTCAGACGCGCTATTTGAGAGGATCGGGGTTCCTCAGCATTTCACATACTGTTCCTTAATTAAAAAAAAAGGGTGGAAACCACTGTCCTAAGCCCTATTATTTTGAAAGGCACTGTATGATCAACACATCGCTCTCTATGTCCCATCCTCACACCTTTTCTTCTGTCGCTCTGTGTCTCACCTGTAGCTATTTGTGACCCCTGTTTGTAATTGTGCATGCACTTTGGGGGAGAGTCACTAAGCTTTAGTATGGAATAAAATACTGCGATCTCTCATGAACTGCCGTTGACATGAACGGTCCTCTCCCTTTCTATCTCTGTCATCCCCTTTGTCTCCCCATACAATCCATTATTATACATTAACGCATCTTAAGAGAGGGCAACTTTGACCTTCCCTGTAGACAGTCTCTGCCCTTGGAACTGGAGAAGTCCTCGACAGTCAAAGTACCAATCATTGTAAATAATAATAATAATATTATATGGTGTTGATGACTTTTTCAGTTTATATTTTTAACATGCCGTGTACATTGATTATCTTGCATAAAACAGCTGTGGGTGGCCTGGAGCAAGGCTTTTCGTGAATTTTAATAACAGGGAAATGGAAGACTTAATCAAATAGCTTTTTGTGATTGTATTTTCCAACCGCTGCCATCTCGGAGCACTTTAAAAACCTTATCTCTCCCATGCAGCCCATAGCTTTGCCTTTGTAGAGAAGCAGCTCATATTCACAGTCACTGAGAGAACTTACTTAAGGAAGAAGTCTCATCTTCTGCTTCCAGCTTCTGGTTGTGAAGTCAGACAGATTTTTCTGAGAATTAGAAGCCTGTTTATTTGTGTTATATAGCGAGGGAAAAGGCCATTTGCATATTTAAGCAGAACAACAAACAAAACCATGAGTTATAATGTTATTTCTGCTAACAGGAAGAATGCTCTATCAGTCTTACTATTATCTGTCATGTGCTAGTTTATGTAATAGGGACACGATTATATTTTATGTTCATGTCAGAATTAAAGTAAAAGAATACACAAGCTTAACGTCAGGCCTCTGAGCAGAGCGTGCATGGCTGAGTGTTGGGGCTACTTGAACTGATATTTTCTGTAAGGAGAAAAATAAACATTGTAAGGCTGTACGCCAGGGTTGGGTAACTGCAGTCCTCAAGGGCCACCAACAGGACAGGTTTTCAGGATATCCCTGAGTCAGCACAGGTGGCTCTGTCTTCGACTGAGGTACAGATTAAGCCATCTGTGCTGAAGCAGGGATATCCTGAACCTGACCTGCTGGTGGCCCTTGAAGACTGGCGTTGCCCACGGCTACTGTAAGATGTACTTAATGTACAGGCGGCCCTCGGTTATCCGGCGTATAGTGAGAATGTCAGAAAGCGAATCCTATGTTAACGATTAGCGGCCAGCGGTGGATAATCCGTTCTGACATCGGATAATGTGTTCCGTTGGAAGCATTGTGACGCGGCGGATAATCCGTTCCGACATCGGATAATGATGTTTCCATGTGATAGTGAGATCTGGGATGTTTCCATGTGATAGTTAGATCGGGGGCGTTTCCATATGATAGTGTGATCCGGGACATTTCCATGTGATAGTGTGATCGGGGGCCTTTCCATGTGATAGTGTGATCGGGGACATCTCCATGTGATAGTTAGATCGGGGGCGTTTCCATGTGATTGTGCGATCCGGGACATTTCCATGATATAGTATGATCAGAGATGTTTCCATATGATAGTACGATCAGTTTTCATGTGATAGGGCGATCATCACAGTGTATTGATTATTATTGATTCTTCAGAGGCACTAGAATACGTTCTTTGTTATGCCATTGAGACCTTTCTGATACTGAATGAGTTAGACAGTTGTGACTCTAAAAATGTTGACCGGAAAATGTTACCTCCATTTTTATGCAGCACAGTCACCATGATACTGTTATATGAGTCCGCCATTTTGTGTAATTTGACGGATTGCTGTAAAAACATTGAAATTAAATATTTGTTATTCTGCCTGTCTCCACTGAGAATAAAAATGTGAGTTCAAATCAAAATGCCGTTTTGTCCTCCAATTCAACTACAACACACATCACTGCGAAATGCTCAAAGAACTAGATTGGTCATCACTTGAATCTAAGCGCAAAGTTCATTTTTCTTGCCTTGCCTTCAAATACTTTCTGGGCAAGCTACCCAGCTACCTGAACAAGCCCCTCACCCCTACCACACGCAGCACTTATCATCTGATATCCATCTCCAAAAGACTGTTCATGGTCCCACGGTTCAGCAAAGTATCCGGCCGCTCCTCCTTCTCTTACCGTGCACCCCAAAACTGGAGCAATCTAACGGAGACTCTCACAGCCGCCACCAGTCTAAGTTCTTTCAAAACTAAAGCGGTCTCACATTTTAATCTGGTCTGTAACTGTTACATACGCCCATAATATATATTATCTCTAACTGTGCATGCAATGTCTTGTATGTAATGTATACCCTGTTATGTAACAATGTATTTGTAACCATGTATTATTTGTCATCATAACTCTATGCCCAGGACATACTTGATAACGAGAGGTAGCTCTCACTGTATTACTTCCTGGTAACACATTTTATAAATAAAGAAAGAAAGAACAGAGCATGGTACTGTATGCTGAGATACTACGCCGAATAGTTCCATCCCGGTACTCTCTCTAGATGGTTTATTTGTGCAATGGCAAATTACTTTCCAGTCCTCTGAAGAATATCAGTTTGCAACAAATTAATTGATCATCAAAGAGTTTTATAGTGGTTGCAGGCACAACTGCTTGGAATAACACATGATTAAGTGTATTGCTTTTAATTACGGTCGCATTTTTCTGGCTTTCTGCCCATGCCTGGAGGTTCTTAGTTGCAGTTAGTAAAGATCCACTACTGAGTGGGAGATACATTTTTTGGCTGAATGTGAAGCAACTAAAATCTTAAAAGCTCACCTCATTCCAATGCATCCCCCTGAGCCTGGATCCGTGTAACATGCATGCAATTGTATGATATTGTATCAGTGTAACATACACACAATTGTATTATATTGTATCAGTGTAACATACACACAATTGTATTATATTGTATCAGTGTAACATACACACAATTGTATTATATTGTATCCGTGTAACATGCATGCAATTGTATGATATAGTATCCGTGTAACATGCATGCAATTAAGTGGGAGATACATTTTTGGCTGAATGTGAAGCAACTCTAAAATCTTAAAAGCTCACCTCATTCCAATGCATTCCACCTGAGCATGGATCCGGAACATGCATGCAATTGTAGATATTGTTATCCGTGTAACCATAACACAATTGTCTTAGATTGGATCCGGTAAAACAAAACGCAATTGGATAATATTGTATCCTGGAACATACACAAAATGGTAGTAATTGTATCCGTGTTTGTAAATGTAACATGAATGCAATTGTATGATATAGTATCCGTGTAACATGCATGCAATTATATTATATTGTGTCAGTGTAACATACACGCAATTGTATGATATTGTATCAGTGTAACAGTCAGATATTGTTCAATCCGCGCTCATGCTTCCTAAATTGATCTTAAATAGATCTGCTCCCCCCTCTTGCAGCTCCTGTCACGTGAAGGTATGCCCCCCTCCACTAGTGTCCCCCACAGAAAAACTCCATCAGTGGATGCCCCTCCTCCACTAGTGTCCCCCGCAGAGAAACTCCATCAGTGGACCAACCACACAAAATAAAAAGCACAGGAGCGCACCAGGGGTGAAGTAATATGTACTGACAAATACAGTAAATAATGCAAGTAGTGACTTACACGTGAGAGGTACAAAGTCCCGTAGTAAATACAAGTCCAGAGCTCCGTTTGCCGGTTAACGTACGGTCTGGAGGTGGATGCTGAGCTGTATAGATCTGTCCCGCGCGCTGGGATTAACGGATTCTGCAATACTACTGTGTTACTTCCGGGTCTCGCGCGTCATCGTGATTCCTGTGTGAAGTAGTCCGCCACGTCCGCCACGTCCGCCGCGTCTCCGCAACTTTGCCACTTCTCCCAACAAGGCTGGCTGAGTGTCTAAAATACACCAAGATACGTATAGCAGCAAGATGGCAAGGTGCCTGATCTGAACAGTAAGAACTCTGCTACGCGTTTCGCACAGGCATGTGCTTCATCAGGTATCAGTGTAACACACATGCAATTGTATTATATTGTATCAGTGTAACATACACGCAATTGTATTATATTGTATCAGTGTAACATACACGCAATTGTATTATATTGTATCAGTGTAACATACACACACTGGTATTTATATTGTATAAGTGTAACATAACACAATTTGTATTATATTTGTATCCGTGAATGTAAACATACACACAATGGTATTATTTGTAATCAGTGTTGTAACATACACCACAATTGTATTATATTGGATCAGTGGGAACATCCACACATTGTATTATATTGACCGGTCAAAGAAGCGCAAGATCTGGAAGAAATCATCAGAGGAGAAATGTAAAATGTACATTACCCTTCCACATCGGTTGGCTTTTTGGGAAAAGACTGTCACCTATATATATACTAGCTTTGTACCCGCTTCACCTGGGGAATTGTATATTGCATACATGACATAGCCCCCCACCCCCCCCCCCCCCCTTGCTGGCGGGCAACATCTCCCGGGCCCCCCCCCTCCCCCACTGCTGGATGTAGTGCGTAGTGAGATTTGTCTCTGTGTCTGTCTGTCTGTGTGTATATGTGTGTGGGCCTGTCTGTGTTCCACCCCGATGCCAGAAACATGACCCCCCCCTCTTCCCCCCCCCACCACTGCTGGCGGCACATCTTCCTGCGCTGCTGTGGAGTCAAACATTGCTGCCGGCACCGTGGCATGTCCCCTTGATGCCTGAAGGACATCTCTCCCCCCCCCCTCCCGTTGGTACATTCCCATCGCTGGGTGGCACATCTCTCCCCCTCTCCCACCAGCTGGACACACTTCCCCGCACTCTTTCTTCCCCCCCCCCGCGTTTGGTACGTGGTACATCTCCCCCCGCCCGCTATCTAGCATACTCCCCTCTTCCCCCTG